>JARPZY010000013.1:1212732-1597732 GCA_036172905.1 Meloidogyne graminicola | reverse complement strand
TGAAAAAATTAAATTAAAAATTAATTAATTTTAATTAATTTACAATTTTTAAATAAATTATCCAATTTTTTAATAATTTAATAATAAATAAGTCAAATATTTTATTAATTCTAATATTATTCCATTTTATATTAAATGGAATAAAATTAATTATTTCTAATAATAATTCATTACATAAATTAATTTTTAACATTTTTATTTAAATTTTTATTTAATTTAATAAATAACCCCTCCTATTTATTTAAACAATAAATATAATACAAACAATAACCATTGTTTATTTAATATATTTACATTTTTAATTAATAAAGGTTATTAAACAATAAAAGGTTAAATTAAACTAAACTTTTCCTTTCTTTTCTTTTTTTTTTACCTCAATTTATTTATTTATTAAATTTTAATTCTCTATCACTCTAAAATTAACTAATTTTTAATTAATTTATATTTAATTAAAATAAATAAAAAATAACCAATAATTTTAAACCATTAATAGTATTAGATTTAGATAATATTTATAAAAATTTAAATGAATTTTAGATATTTTTTTTTTGATTTTATTCCATATAGAAGAATTAAATAATCAACAACTTTTCTTTTTTGTCATTAAAATTAAAACAAAAGTTTGTAATTTATTTTTATAATTTTATTAATATAAATTACTAACTTCATTATTTAAATCAGGCATATTAATTGAGCTGTTAGAAGGTGAATTGACGTACTCCATGTAAAATACTTTTAATAATGGATATATTTAACTAAAAAATACAAAATTAAAATATTAATTAAAATAAATATTAATTTGAATAATTAATTAAAATTAAAGGAAAATCTAATAAAATATATTAAATTTACAAAGATATATTAAATTATAAATAAATAAATGAGGTATTTAATATTTAATTAAAATTAATTTATTTAGAAGAAATATATTTAATTAATTAAAATTAATTTATAATAATCTTAAATTAAATAAAAAAGAGAAATAAAACTTAAGAATAGTTAATGACTCTACATAGTTAAGTTTATTTTTAAAAATAAATTATTTAATATAATAAATTTATTTATTTATTAATCTTTTATTTAGTATATATATATATATATATATATTTATTTTAATTTATTTATTTCCCGTCTTTGTTCATTTTATTAATTGCCTAAGAATAAAAATTTAAATTTGATTGAAGTAAATAATATTAGCCTAAATATATTTTCTTTTCTTTTTCCCTTTTATATTATTTTTTATTAATTTGCGGAATTTTTATTGTTTTATAATCGGAAATATTTAAATAATTCTATTTAGTAATTAGCCTTAAGTAATAAATTTATTTTCTTTAAAAAATATTTTTTTAAAGAAAAGAATTATTATAAAAGCATAAAACACAAAATAAATTACAACTATCAAAAGAAATTTTGAACAATTTAAATTTAAATAATTAATTATTTTAAATTATAATTCTTTTTTAAAAAATTTTGAATTCTAAAAAGAAATTTGTAAATATATTTATTGGGCAGTTAAATAATTCTTGCAGATTTGTGAACCGATCAAAATTAATTTAATTATTTAATGTTTATTTAAATAGATAATTTTTAAAATTATTTAAATTACTAAATTTATATAATAATAAAGAAGAATTTCCTGGTTTTGAATTTTAAAGGATTTTTATTTAAAAAATACAATAAATTTTAATTAATTTAAAAATTAAATATTCTTTACTCTATTTGTTGTCTTTTTTATAATTTAAAAATCTCCTTTTACTTAAAACCTTTTTTTCAGCCTTCAAAAAATCTCTCAAACATATTCGTTACGGTATTTTTACTATTATGTATTGTTGGATAATAAAAGAAATTAATTAATTAATTAATTAGTTGTGTTTTTAAAATAAATAAATTTTTAAATTTATTTATTTGTAAAAAACTAATATTTTTAAATATTTATTAAATTTAATTTAATAAATTATTTTTTTTTCATTAATCTTCTTATAAATAAATTATTTTCAAACAAATTGATAAACATTATGCTCAATAAAATTTTTTGTTCAACAAATGAAAAATATTTAAATATTTTTTAAATAAAAAAAAATTTTCCAATAGATTTTAAACAATTAATAAATTGTTTATTGATAGTTTTATTGAATTTCATTTTATTGAAGAAAAAGGGTTGAAACAATTCTCAATTGAATTAAAAAATATTCCTTATAATCTTTAATATTTTTAAAATTGTTTTTTACATTAATAAAAATAATTAAATTAAATTTAAAAATTTTAAAAAAAATTTGGAACGCTTCACGAATTTGCGTGTCATCCTTGCGCAGGGGCCATGCTAATCTTCTCTGTATTGTTCCAATTTTAGTATATGTCCATTTGGAATGAACAAATAATAAATAAATTATTTTATATATATATATAGTAAAAATAAAATTGGAGAAAAGTGTCGCTGTTCATTTTTGAGACGCGTGAAATAAAACTGTTTTCTCTTTCCATTAACTTTTCTTATCCTTTTTTTCTTGCTTTTTTCTTATAGTTATTTGTCTCTTATTTCTTTTTATCTCTGTTTACGTGTATTTAATTTAGGACAGTTAATCGCAAAATTTTCTTTTTTAAAATTAGCTTGAATTATTTGCAATCATTTGACTTGTTTATTCTTAAATAACTAATGTAAACTGATTATATTTTAAACTTTTAGATATTTGTTATTATTTACGCAACAAAATTGTATGTCGACTAAAAGGTTTATTTTTCTTCTAATTTTTAATAAATTCGTTATTTTAGAAGCAATGTTCGTCAACGACGCAGTCTTAGTAATATACAAAATTTCACCAGAAAATCTTCTCTAGAAGAATCAAGGGAATTGCTACACACATTTCATATATATATATTTTTTTTTTTATAACTTTTATCAAAAATTTTAAGGTCCCCGATGTAATTCTGAAAAGAGAGACTGAATGTGCTGCAATCAAGAAATTTATTAAAGATGGAATTAAAACAAATACAAATATGAATTCTCGTGTTTTGTGCATAAGTGGAGTTCCTGGAACTGGTAAAACTGCATCTGTTCTTTGGGTTAATTTCCTTTTAATTTTCCTTTGTTTATTTACCTTTCTTTTAGGTTGTTGAGTCACTTAAAAAGTCACTTAAATTTTCTTTTAAAAATATAAATGGATTGGAATTGTCTGATCCAAAGGAACTTTTTGTTCAACTTTATCGAGTTGTAATGGCAGGAATAACTGGAGGAAGGAAGAAAATTACTCATCGGTTTAATTTTTATTAAATTTTATATTTAAACGTGTTACCACTCTATTCTAAAAACAAGCAATTTTCTTCTTTTTTTTTGGGATGATATCAAAAAATTTTTTATTATGTGCATTAGCATTATAAGTTGTGGAAAAAAGAATTGACATTTTATTTTAAAAATAAAATGTTTATTTAATTTAGGGAAGCTCAACAATATTTAAATGATTATTTTACTAACAATGAAAGCAAAAGTCGAAAGAAAGCAGTTGTAATTTTAATTGACGAGGTTTATTTTATTTAATTATAATTTAGGTAAAATTTTTTGCTTAAAAGGTAGATATGTTGCAAACAAAGCGAGAAGATGTAATTTATTCATTGTTCAATTGGGCAGCTGAAAAAAATTCTAGATTTTGTGTAATAGCAATCTCTAATACTCTTGACCTTGCAGAAAGGAAATTTTCACAGAGAATTGTCAGCCGAATGGCTAGTTGTTTTTAATTCTTTTATTTTTTATAAATATTTTTAGGGAAGTAATCGACTTGCTTTCCAACCTTATGAATTTAAAGATATTGAAGAAATATTGAAACACAGACTTGGAGAATGCAAGTCTATAGGCCCTGGAACAATTGAATTGGCTTCGAAAAAGGTTTACTTATTTTATTAGTTTTAAGCGGTCTTTTATTCTTCTGCATATAAGAGTGAAAGGTAAAAAGAAACAACAATATTTATGCAATAGGGAAATCAGTATTTAATTATTAATTGATTTATCATAATGCTATAAGTTTGCCGTTTTCATAAGCATTAGAAAGCACTTTCTTTTTTCAATTTAATTAAAAAATATTTTTTAAGGTTGCTTCAATTTCAGGCGATTTAAGAAAGGCTTTTGATTTAGTACGGCGTGCAATTGATTTGGCATTGGAAGAATGTGAAAGGCTAAATAAGAGTAAAGGTGAAGCAGAACTTCTTACATGTCATGTATTTTTAAAATTTTTAAAAATTATACTTCAATTTTAGATTATTGAAGCAATAAAGGAGTCTGTAACCTCTATTAGAATGCAATTCTTTTATTCACTTTCAAAGCATGAATATTTAATTTTTAAAGCTTTAGTTAATGAACTTGTTGCAACAGCTTTAGATGACACCGATTTTTCATTAGTTTTTATGAGATATAAAAAATTATGTACTAGTGAAGGTTTAATTCCTTTGTCTTTAGAAGCTGCTTTTTATCATGTTCAGGAACTGGCCTCGTTTGTTTTTTAGATTAAATTTAATTTTTCTAAATTTATTTTTAAGCTTTCAATTTGTTGTACTTTCTTCAAAAAATATTAAACTTCATTGCAAAATTAAATTAGGATTTCCTGTTAGTGAAGCAGAATTTTGTTTAAGGCAAATGGATAGTTTGACAAAGAAGATTATTTAAGATTTATTTTTGAAGAAATATTCCCTTTTATTTTTGAATTTGTTCTCATTTTAAATCAAACTCTAATTGCCAACTCTTTAAGTAAAACATGACAGTAAACCAAAATAATTGGATATGTTGGTATTGAGGGTGTTGAATTAAAGGGTTCTTGATAATTATTTAATTTGTTTTGTTTGTTCTACTCAACTTTTGGGGATTTTTAATTCACTTATTTGTTATTTTATTGATCTCTTTATTTGTACATAAACTTAATTTTTTAACTTGTTCTACTTTAAATATCTATTTTCTTTAAATTCTATACCTTTTTTAAATCATTTTATTTGTTTAATTTGTCAAGGATGTCTTCAAATGAAGAAGAAACTTTAAGAAATGTAAAAGAAGAATGTTCAGAGAAAAAAGATGCTCCAATGGAGGAAGAGTCTAAAAAAGAAGATGAGCAACATCCCACTGGAGAAGAGGAGGAGGTATTAGAGAATTTAATTGATAAATAAAAAAATTTTTAGGTTATTGTTGATAGTGCAGCGCATACTACCGAAGCTGATTCAGATGAGTATTTTGATCCTGATGGTGAGGATGTTTATGAAGGAGAAGGAGAAAATAATGAAAATAATCAAGGAGGAGCACGTGCACATAAATCTTTAGGTATTTTAAAAATTCTTTAATTTTAAAAATAATTTTTTTTGTACAACTTACTCAACGTTTTATTGGGTTTTTGCATAATACTCCAGCTGGACTGGTTGATTTAAATTTGGTATGTTAAAATATTGTTTAAATTTGCTTTCCTTTTTATTTTTGTCTGAACTACTTTTATTTTAGTTTATAAAATTAAGTTTGAATCAAAAATTCTAAAAAAAGATTTATCTTTTGTAAATTTTTATTTAAAATTAAACCCAACTTTTGGTTTAAAAATTTAGAATGGCTCAGAAGAGTCTTTTATCACATTTAATTTGTTTAATTTATTTTAGTTACAAGCTGCAGATAAATTAAATGTCACTCAAAAACGTCGTATTTATGACATTACTAATGTATTGGAAGGTATTGGATTAATTGAAAAGCGTTCAAAAAATATTATTTATTGGAAGTATTTATTTAAATTTAATTTTAAAAAATAAAAAATTAATTTTTAAGAGGAGGCAAGTTTAGAAAGCCTGGAGGAACAGTAGAATTACTGCCTGGAGAAGAACAAAAAATATACAAATTAAAATCTGAGCTAACAGATCATGAACGAGAAGAGCGTTTAATTGATACACATCTTCGTTGGATGAGACAGGTTTTTTAAATTAATTTTTATTTCAATTTATATTTTAGAGTATAAGAAATATTTGTGAAGATAATGACAATTTTAGACTTGGATATAACACACAAGAAGACTTTTTACAAGTTTTTACTAGCAATTCAAAAGAAATTGTAATTCAAGCACCTCCAAAATCTTCTGTTGAAATTAATACAATTGGGCAAAATAATGTACATTATTTTTTAGTATTTTTGTGTTCGTTTTTAAATTTTTTGTTCTTTCTTCATTTGTTTAAAAATTTTTCTTTTTTTCAGATTTCTCTTGATAATATTCGTTACGAAATGAAATTGAAAAGTTTTTCTGGCCCAGCACAAGTTATTCCAGTCAATTCAAATCATTCTGAAAATTTTCGATCACTTACACCTCCACCAACTGAAAACGATTATCTTCACATTTCTACTGATGATGACAAGTTTTTTTTTTAATTTTTTAATTTAATTTAATTTTTTTATTATTTTGGAACTGCTCCTTCACATCTTTGGAATTTTCTTCATTCTCCTTTGCAGTTTGTCAATTCTAAAGCAAGGCCGAAATTAAAACTAGAAGGAGAAAGACCTCAAAGGCATTATTTTCATGCAATTGTATGATTTTATTTTAATTGTAAGAGAATAAGTAGGTGGTATTAATTGGTACTTTTTTGTTAATTTGCCTAATGTCTGTAATTTTAATTAAGCAAGTTGTAAATTTTTTGATGGTTAGCTGTTTTAGCTCTTTTTATGAGGGGAGGAACTAAAAAGAATGGGAGGGTGAATTGTTTTGCTCTTCCAAATAAGTATTTTTCCCTTCATAAATTTATTATAAAATTAAGTTATGATTTGCGGACAAAACTTGCGGACTTTTAAAATACCTTTTTTTGCGGCTGTAATAGTTTTTTTCTTGTTTCGATTACTAAATGTCCCAATTTTTAGGAGAGTAGAGGGCAACATGATTATATTTTGACTGAAGAACACAGAGAAGAAGAAGAGTTAATTATTGATGATGGTCCATATAATATATATTCTGAAGAAACTGAAGATCTCATTATTCAATGAAATTTTAATTTACATTATTATTAATTTTCTAATATTAATTAATAAATATTTTTAATATATTTTTTATATTTAATTAATTGATTTTACATTCATTCAATTATTCCATTTTATTATTTTAAAAAATTTTTAGTTTTTGGTTTAGAATGCGAAGTTCAAATTTTACGTTTCATGAAGCGATGAAAGACTCGCCAAATTTCAGGTTTTAATAAAGTTTTTGTTTATTAAATTAATTTCTACAGATATGAACTTGGACAGAGTGAGCGGTATTTCGATCGTCTTCATAAAAGAATGGATGATGTTAGTTAATTATTTTGTTTTTATTTAAGTTGGGGGAAGCTTTACATTTTAACTTTTTTTGGTTAATTCACTCTTAGTCAACTAGATATCATTAATGTTGATCAATAGAGTTGGGTAGCCTAAAAGTTTTTTTCTCTTATTTTTTTAGTCATTTACATAAATCCTTTTATTTATAGTAAAATCATTATTTAAAATTTAGATGGTCAATATTGTAGACATAGTTATTGGAAATGGGCAGCGTTTTGTAGCTTCTTTATAGTAATTTTTTAATTAAATTATTTATCAAAGTTTCAAAGCATTTAAGTGATTTAACTGTGGCATTAAACAGACTTTGGCTTGACATGCAAATTGATGAAATTCAAGACAAAATGGCTTCAGATATTTACAAACAAATGTCTGATTCTCTTTCTCAAATTGTTTATTTAAATAAATCACTTGTGGACACTGCTTATCCTTCTTTAAAAGCTGGTTTTGAGTCATTTATGAGACGAGAATTGGGAAAATTGAATGAAGTGAAGAGTCATTTTAACAATCTTTCTTCTTCACTTTCAGAAGCGCTGTTGAAAAAGGCGTCAATAAATAAACATAAATTTCAGGTTTTTTAAACTTTTTTTTGTTTTATTTAACAAGGAAACTAATAGGGAGTTTTCTCTTTATTTCCCTTCTACAAAATGGTCAATGGACATAATGGTCAAACAGACTTTTTGCTTGTTTATAAATTTTTTGTTGAACTTTATTTCTATTTAATATTAATTAATAATTGTCTGACCATTTTGTATGTGAAAGGAAGTAAAAATAATCTTAAATAACTAAATTAATTTAAAGGAAATGCACGATGCAGAAAATTCCTTAACTGCTATTGGAACATGTTTTTCGCATACTGGACTAGATTATGTTGCCCAAATTAACATTGTCAATGCATTAAAATGCCCTATAATTTTGGAAACGCTTTGGGCATTTATTAAAGAACATGGAAATTTTTTTACTAAAGGTGCCCATTTCTTTGCAGAACAGAAAGAATTTACTGTTCGAGATGAATTAGCATCACTTAGAGCTTCTTATAAACAAATTGAAAGAAAAATGCAGGATAGACATACTTTTGTTCCCAAAGTATTATTTTATTAGTTACTTATTTAAATAATAAATAATTTTTTTAAAGGAGATTTTTCAATATCCTTCGGGTATACCAGCTGATCCTCATTGTATTATGGAAGGGTTTGTATATTTTTTTTAAATTTTATTTCTAAAAGTTATCTTTTCAAACGAGCAACAAATGCTTTTAAAACTTGGAATCGAAGATGGTTTATGATTAAAGACAGTAAATTAGTTAGTTTATTTTAAATTCATTTAAAATAGGAAATGTGTGTATTTTTTGGTTTATTGGTTATTTTTGTTTTGTTAGATTGCATAAAATTTATTTTTTTGGTTAATATCCTCTTCTTTTTTTTTTTAGCTTTATTCCCATAAAACAATTGACGGTGAACCAGAAATTCCCACTGTAATGGAAGATAATTTAAAGCTTTGCCTTGTCAGGCCAGCACCAACATCAATAGAACGTGCTTGTTGTTTTGAATTAGTTACACCTACAAAGTTGTTTTTAATTAATTTAAATTTAAAAAATTAAATTATTTAGAAATCATTTATTGCAAGCAGATTCAGAATCACTTTGTAATGCTTGGATTAGAGCTATTCAACGAACTATTCAACATTTACATGAAGATGATCAAGGAACCTATACACATTCTAGAAAATCATTTATAGAGAATTTTGAGTCAAAGAGTCCACATTCTGTTCAGTGCAAACCTGGTATAATTATTATTTTATATATTTTTTTTCAAATTTTATTTTTAGATACAGCGTCAACTTCATCAACTAAAAGTGATGGAGACCGTTCAGAAAACTCATTTTGTAATTTACCAGAAAAGTATTAAAATTATTTTTTTTAAATTTTATTTAAATTCTTTTTTTCAGAAAAATTAATATGGGAGGAACTACTCCATCTAAACATTTTGATAACGAAAAACAAAATATGAAATTATTTTTAAAAGAACTACTTTCTATTCCCGGAAATGAAAAATGTGCTGATTGTGGATCTAAAGATGCAAAATGGACAAGCCTTAATTTAGGGGTTTAATTTTAAATTATTTTTTCTTTTTTCTATGGTCTCCTATTCCCTAATCGTTAAATAAAATTAAACATTTTTATATTTGATTGAATTGACATTCCTGTAATTGATCTTCAGTACTAAACTTATTTTAATTAATTTAATTTAGATTATAATATGTATTGAATGTAGCGGTGTCCATAGAGGTTTAGGTGTTCATTTTTCCAAAGTTCGTTCACTTACTATGGACACATTAGATTTTGAGCAACGTAATATTCTCCTAAAACTTGGAAATACAATTGTTAATTCAATTTTTCTTGTTAATCTTCCAAAATCTGGACAATCCTCAGCCTTTGGAATTGATAAAAATTCTGATCGGTAAAATATTTTTTAAAGGGTTATTTTTCTAATTTTTAAAGAGAAACTCGAGAAGCTTGGATTACTAATAAATATGTTCACAAAATGTTTGCTCGGTTATATTTCCGTACACAATGTATTTTTTATTTTATTATTTTTTTTCAAATTAAATTTAGCTCACTCACGTTCACAGTCATCACTTTCAAATTTAAAACGTAAAAATGATGGAATTTCTAATGAAGAAATCTTAAAGAGTATAGAAGAAAATTTAAATGATCAAAAACAGGAAGAAAAGACTCAAAGTAATTTTTTAAATTTTATTTCAATTTTTGAAAAGAATTTTTTAAATATTTTACACTTTATATATAAAGCCTTCCTTTTCCTTTTGGTTGACCATTATGTCCTTTGACTTATTTCAAAGGAAAAGAAAAGGCTTTAAAACTAATTATAATTTTTTCTTAAAAAAGGTTCTTCTCTTATTAAAAATTTATCTGGATCTGATTCTAATTTGGTACGTTCAATTAAAGAAATTTCTGGAACCACAGAGAATGAAAATTCAAGTTTAATTAATTCAATACGTAAAGGAAATATTGAAGAATTGTTTAAATGGATTGTACAAAAAGATTTTGATTTAAATGGTCCTATTACTTTAACTGATGGAGAATTTGAATCTCCTTTGCATATAGCTGTTAAAAGTGTTAGTTTTTATTTTTTTCTTTGAAGGAGTCAGTTTTAAGTAAAATTTAACGAAAAATTTTTTGTTAATTTATTTCCTTGTTTTAGGCCAATTTTGAAAATAAATCTAAAGGATCAATAAATTTATTTAGTAGCTTCTTTGTTTATTAATTCTCTAGTTATCATTTATTTTTTGATTAATCTAACAATAAACATTTTTTGGGCTAATACTTTTTGCGGATAAAACTTGCGGACATTCTGCATAATTTTATATTTTTTCTTTTATTTAAAGAGACAGGCAACAGTAGTTGAATTTTTGCTTCTAAATGGTGCTAAAATAAATATTTGTGACTGGAAAGGAAACACAGCACTACATATAGCTTCAATGGAGGGATACACAATGTTTTTTTTATTTTTTTATTTTATTTAATATTTTATTTTTAGCATTGTTTATCAACTCTTAAAACGAAATGCAGAAAAAACTATAAAAAATAATGAAGGAAAAATTCCTTTGGATATTGCAGTTGAAAAATGTCATGCAGATATTGTTACATTGTAAAAATTAAATTATATTTTAATTAATTTTAATAAATTTTTTTTAAAGGCTAAGACTTCATGATATGAAAGACGAATTTAATGATGATCAAAATTCTACACTTGATGAAACTGTTGAAAGCTTTATTGGAGACTTGGCTGCAATGCAGGAAAATCAAAATTAAATGAAGTTTATTTTTAAAAATTTTTTTACTACGCACAGCTTAAATTTGTTAAATATTTTGGGGATTATTTTATTTTAATTAAATCCTAAAGATCAACTGACAAGATCAACACAAAAAAAATTACGGTTGATCTTTATTCTTTTTCTAAAAAAGGACGTCTATCCATAATTACGTTTTTTATTTTGATATGTATATTTAATTAATTTTTTTTAAAACAATTTTTAAATGTTTTATTATTCACTGTGCTTATTTCAAGAAATTCTAAAATTCAATTTCAAAAAATGTAAGACCTCCTATTTCTTCTTTATTTTCCTATTTTATTAGCCTATCCTATACTTTATGTTCATTAAGGTTTTTAATTTATTTTTGACCTTCTTTATTTGATTTTTAATTAAAATTTATTATTCTTTATTTAATTTAAATAACGTTAAAATCACCGAAGATTTATTTGTTTAATTTACTCAATTCATCGAATTTAATTTAATCAATTGAATGAGATGAATTGGTGTTTAAAGTTAAATATTAATTTTTAAATTATTTTGGTAGATTTAATATGTTAATGAATCAACAAGAAATGGATATTTACCAAACTAAATATAACCATTTACTTGAATATTGTTCTCATATGTCACAGGTTTTATTTAAAAATTTATTTATATTGTACAATTTAAAGATGAACAATCGTTTGAAGCATCGACTCTATCATGTTAGGAAAGAGATTAATCATTTGAAGCAACTTAAAAGGTTTTTTTTAACTGAAAATTAAATGAGGGGACTTTTGAAATACTAAAAACTGGTTTATTTGTGTTATAGGTGGTTAAAATTAGGGACCATTTTTTACATAATAATTAATGTTTATTTACCATCTCCTGACCTATTTTCCTTGCTTATAGGATTATCTACTGGTTTAATTTTTGAATTTAACCTTTGAAACTTTTTTAGTCTAATTTTCCCTTTAAATTTTTAACATTAAATTTTAAACTATTTTTATAGAGTTTTGTGTGAAAGACTGTTGTTACACCGTGCTGTAATAATTGATTCAAATTTGGAAATTCCTGATAATGATTCTAGTGTTTCACTAAAGGATAAATCAATAGTAGATGTAACTTTAGATATTTTAAATAATTTTGGATGTTTTAATTTTTTGGCGGTAAATGAACAAACAAGAAACGAAACGGTTAATGGTTCTGGGGGAAATTCGAGGAAAAGAAAGTTGCCAGTTAAGAAGGAGAATGGAGATGAGCAACCAACTACAAGTAGTAACAGAAAAGGAGGTGGTAGTAGTAGTCAAAGGGATGTGAGTATTTTTTAAATAATTAATTTTTATAGAATTTGTGTTATTTCCTTTCTTGAAAGAAAAGTCCGCAAATTTTGTTCGCATATATTAATTCTTGAAAAATTAAGACATGTAGCTTAATAGAACAATACCTAATTTTTTAGAATAAAAGACGTAAAGCAAGAGATGATGCAAAAAGGAGTATAATTTCAATAATTGAAAGTATTGTTTCTGATACTCCTAAATCTGAAGGTTCCGTCAAGTCTGAACCCAGTGGTATTTTTTTATAATTTAATAAAAAAAAAATTATTTTAGTCACAACTGAAGGGGTATTGGAAGAGCTGAATGTTAAAACTCCTGAACAAGCAACAACAGGTTTATTATTAATCTTTGACTTTAAATGCACGGTTATTTATTTTTCGGTGTTTAAATCTTTTTTTTTTAATTGGCAAAAAAGTTTTATTTCTTCGAGAGGGAATTTTGGGAATCCTAAAAAGAATCTTCCAAAAATGACTTGAACCCCTAAAACATTTTCCATCCGTTCTTTACCATCTTTGGATCGACACTTAATTTTTAAACTTTTTTAGGACCATGTTCTTTCCAAAATATTGCAAGGAAAGAAGAATAATTTGCTTTTCATTTTATATCATAAATTTTATTAAAATAAAAAAAAATTTTTTTATATTCCATTATTTTTATTAATAAAGAAATATCTTATAAGTATTTAAGCAAAAATTTATATTTTATTTATTGGACTCAATGTTATTCCAAACTTATTCACTTTTAAGAAAATTTACAGCATCTTTGACAAACACTTTATATTTTCGTCAACAAAATATGCACGTAATACCAATACCTGCAAATACAGATAATTATATGTATTTAATTATTGATGAAAAAAGTAAAAAATCAGCAATTGTTGACCCTGTTGATGTAAAATCGGTTAATTTTTAAAATTATTTTTCTATTTAATTATTTGATTTATTTTGTAGATTTTTAGTACGGTTGTTAAGGCAAAAACGGATTTAGAGATGGCACTTGTAACACATCATCATTGGGTATATTATTTAATTCCATTATTGTTGTCCTTTCCTTTAGTTTCTTTCAATTTCCGTGTTTTTAACAAAAGCTATGTTGAAAATTAATTGTTTGTTTTACCACAGTTATTTCCTTTTTGGGTTCTCCCTGACAGCCTTACTGAATTTTATATAACGTTCATATTTAAAGGATCATGCAGGAGGCACAGCTGAATTAAAATCGAAAGCAAAAGATGAATTAAAACAAAATATTAAAATTTATGGTGGAGATGGAAGTAGAATTGAAGGTATTGACTCTGTGCTTAAAGACAACCAGGAATTTCAATTAGGATCATTAAAGGTTAATTTAATTTTTTTTTAAACTTTATTTTTTTATTTTCTAGATCCGTGCACTTAAAACTCCTTGTCACACATCAACCCATGTATTTATTTATATATTCTTTAAAATAAATTATTTTAAATATTTTAGATTTGTTATTTTGTTACTGATGAAGCCAATAATCAAAAAAGTGTTTTTACTGGTGATACTTTATTTATTGGAGGTTGTGGAAGATTTTTTGAAGGAACTGCAAAGGAAATGGATTTTGCTTTGAATGAAAAACTTGGAAAATTACCTGATGATACAGTTAATTTTTTATTGGAATAATTATAGGGATTAAAAATTTAAAAAAAACTTTGAAATATTTTTAGAGTAAAGGACCTAAAATTTTTGACAAAATTAATTCTATTATAAAAGAAAAATAAATTTTAATTAAGAAAGTCTATTGTGGTCATGAGTACACAATTAAAAATCTACAATTTGCTTTGAGTATAGAACCTGACAATATAAACATCAAAGAAAAGTTGGAATGGGCAGAAGATCAACGAAAACATAATTTATTTACAATTCCTTCAAGTATTGGTGAAGAAAAAACTTTTAATCCTTTTATGCGTGTTAAGTAATTTGTTGGAATAAAAATAAATTTAAATTTGTTTTTTAAAGGAATATTGGTATTCAACAGAAATTGGGCACTTTGAATGATCCTATTGCTACAATGCAAAAGCTGAGGGATTTGAAGAATAATTTTTAATTAATTATTTGATATTATTTAAGTTAAAAATTATATTTATTACATGATTAATTTTTATTTAAATTACTTTAGTTCAGACAAAAGAAATTAGTTTAATACTAAATAATTTAAATTCTCGTCATTCTTAATCAAATTAAAAACAATTGTTTAGGTTAAAGTTGTGTTTTTGACTGACCATTTTGTCCATTGAATTTTTCATAATGTTAAGACAAAAAAGTATAGATTAGAATGGCAAAGAAAAAAAACAATGAAATATTAGAGAAATAATAAATTAAAAATTATTTTTATTTGAATACTTTTTGTTCAATGTTTCTTACATTATTTATTTATCTTTGAATTTTCTTTTTTATTTTAATTTTTAGCCTAAAAATGTCTTCAAAGATTGATAATGACATTGTTCGCGAGTCTTTAGAGTGCCCAATTTGCAAAGATTTTTTTGTTGAACCTAAACAGCTCCTCTGTGGACATACTTTTTGCCAAGGATGTATTGATGGATTGGAAAGGATTATTTCATCGTCCTTCGGAGACAGCTTTCTTTCGGCCATTCATAGTATGTTTATTTAATTTATTTACTTTTTTTTTTATCTTAGCTCGTTCATCTGAAGCTCGACGTTGTTTAAATCAGCGTTTCAATGACTGTCAAAGTTAGTTTTAATTCTGTTTATGAAATCTTTTACATGGGAACCTTGCTTGCCTTGCCAGATTTATCATTTCTTGTCGATAAATTGAGCCCATTCTTAAAGTTTTTGATCTCTATATGTGTCACCATTTTTTAACGTTTTACTTTTGAACATTTTGGCTAAAAATTTATTTCGTCCTCGCAACTAAAACCTCCTTTTTAGGATACTCTATTATGTGCCCAAACTGTCGTAAATTGTCTCTTATTCCAGAGACTGGGTTAAATACTAATTATGTTGTTAAAGGTTATTTTTATCTTAATTTTGATTTTTCTTTTAACTTTAGAAATGGTTGAAAAGTTTCGTTTTATTTGTGTTTCAAATAGTGGTATTTCTAACAACAATGATAATGCTGATTGTGATAAGAGTATATGTACTGGATGTACTCGTCAGACACCTACATATGAATTATTTTTTTGCAAAGGATGTGTACATAACAACAATACTAAAAAGAAGGTTTTTTGATTATTTTCTAATAATTATATTAATTATCCTTCACTGCTTTTCAATTTAAGCTTATTTGTTCTCTTTGTGTTGTAAAACTACATAAAGAACATGATGTAATAATGTACTCAGATTTTGCTTCAACTGAGGATCGTGAAAAGGCTGCAAATCTAATTGCGGACGCTGCATGTCGTGCCCGCTCATTCGTTGAAAAGATGAAATCTATTCGAACCGATTTTAACCAAGGATTTGACTCTATTGAACAGGCAATTTTTTTAAAAATTGTTTTAAAGATAATTCTTTTCTTTTATAGAAATTGAATTACAGCCTTGAACCTTTTGAAGTTTTTCATCTTCAGTGCTACGACAATGATGCACATTTATTAAAAGAAGAGTTGGAAGAGAAAGTACGTAAAGCAAAGAATTTAAGTGACCGATTTTCTATGGTATTATTTTTTAATTAATTTTGGGTACCACTCTCCCCTTAAGTTTTGTTGGGAATGTTTGGAAGAGCATTTTACATAATTCCATGGAATGATAAAATTTTCTTTTAATTTAATTAAATAGAATATAGCTAAAATAAAATTTTTCTTTGATTATGTATTTGTCTTTTTTTTTGCGTATTATTTTTCGCAAAAAACATCCAAATATTTGGAATGTCTTTAATTATTTGTTTATTTAGACTTATGCTGAACTAGAGAAGCTCAATCAGGACGCGATTCGTTTTTTCCGTTCGATTACTTCAATTACTGCTTTTAACATTTCAAAATGTTTTCATTTTTTTTTAATAATTTATTTTTATTTTTTCTTTAGGTCCTCGTTTTCCGCCCTATTTTCTAATCGATTCTGAACCTTCTACTTCAAATAATGCATCTCCATTCCATTTGTTATCGTAAGTATTTCTTATCTTTTTTTTGTTCTTTTATTATTTATACATAGAAGTTTTATTTAAAGTATAGAATTGTAATATTTTACTAACATAACTTTTATATTACAGGCCTAGTAATTCTTTTGCTTACAATTCGGAAAAGGATCGTTTACCAAAACGTAAACCTAAGCATAGACGTAATCTTAATTTAGCTGATCCACGCCTTTCTGCTCATGCTTCTGATGATTCTGTAATTGAAATATTTACTGGAGTTGATTTAATGCATTAAATTAAATGGATATATTTTTTTGGATAAAGAAAGGAGAAAACAAGTTTATTTTAACTTTTTCTTTTTAATTAATTTTTTTTTGTCAACTTTTGAATTGATTTAATTTGAAACTTTTAAATTATTTTAAAGAATGGAAAAGAATTTTTTAAATCTCTAATTTACTTTATTTTAAATAAATGACTTTAAAATTATTATTTTCTTATAATTTAACTAGTTTTTTAACTAAAAATATTTTTTTTTTAATTTTTACTTTTATTTTTAATTTAAAAAAGAAATGCCTTGTACAAGTTGTATGATTAATTATTCCCGTACAAATAAAGAGGTTTTTTCTTTTTAATTTAAAGAATATTTTAAATATTTTTTGTTTAGTTTGGTTGCTCTAAATGTAAATTTAGTTTTTGTCGTAAATGTTTGCCATATAAAGTTGTAATTCCTTCAATATCGACACAACCTGTTCCAATTTGTTCTGTTTGTTATGCTTCAATAGTTTGTTGTTTTTAATTTTTTTAGTTTAAAATTCTGAGATTTATCATAAGAGATTGGTACTGTCAATTTATTTTAAGAATTCTAAAATTTTTTTAACTTAACGTTTTGTCAATTTACCATTTTATCATTAAAAAATAAAATAATTCTTTTAGAATCAAAATTCTGAATTACCGAAAGATAAAAATCGAGAAATGCCTTCAGATATAGCTTTATGGAGTGGAGAAGGTTTACCGCCTCCTTCATTGAGGCCTTTATTTTCAAAACCAAAACAACCAAAAATTGATAAAAATGAATGGAATGAATTGGAAAATCGTCTTCAAAGATTGAATGAACCTATCGATGGAACAAATAGCAAAAAAGAGAAAATTCAAGGAATTAAAGAATTAGAAGAAAGATTGGCTGCTTTGAGGGGAGTTGATGTTGAAATAATTAGAAAGCCTGGATTGGTTTGTTGTTTTTTTAATTAAGGAGAACAGCTGATAATTTAATTTAAAAAATTAAAAAAGTTTTTTTCAGCTCGTAGTGAATCAGGATGAGGAGAATAATGCGGAGAATTTAGATTTCGAAAATGAGGCCAAAAAATTGTTGGATGAGGTTTTTTTTTAAATTTAACTTTTTTATTTGTTGATCTTTAGGGTCTTTTAATAAATTTAAAAAATAAACTTTGCGGACTTTAATTAAAAATCTTTTCATTTTTTAAAAATTTCTAGGCTAAAAATTCACTTAATTTTGATAAAAGAATGACTTCATCTTCTACTAATAATGACTCAAAAAATAATTTAAAAATTACTGATTCAAATCAAGATTGTTCTTCTATAAATTCTTCCGTTATAAATGAGGTTATTTTAAAGTGTTTTCTTAATAAATTATATTTTTAAGACAATTAACCAAATAACATCAAAAAATAGTAGCAACAGCAGTAGTAGTAGTAGTAGCAGTTTAGAACAACAAAATTTATATCCTAATCTTGAAGAATGTATAAAAAAGGTTGGATTTTTTAAACTTTATTGAGTAAAAAAATTTTTTAGACATTAGAAGATTCTGCAGTAGCAGAAAATGAAGCTATTAAATTTATTAATTCCCATCAGCAGTTCAATAAAAAAGAAGAAAATGTAGAAAATAATGATGGAACAAATCAGCAAAATAATTTAAAAAAATTTTATAATTTTTTTAAAAGACCTTTATTTCGTTAAATTTATTTTTTAATCTAACAAAAAATTTTATTTTTATAAACAGAAACTAAATAAAACTTAAAAATAATTTAATTAATAAAAACGCAAAAACAATTGCGCACACCTCTTGAATTAATTTTACTTTTTTAAATTAATCTGTTCGAAGATAGTGATGTATTAAATGGACATTTTGAAATAGAACATGCTGAAAATAAAATAATCAAATTAAATTATATCGTTGGTTTACCATATCCATATTCCCTTCTGGATTTATTTCGTAGACAAACTCTTCTGGTGGTACTTGCATTCCAAGCAATACATGCCTTTAAAGTGTTTAAAAAATTTAAAAAGACTTTAGCACTTTTTCAATTCATTTTCAGTTAAATTTTAATAAATTCCCTTGCCTTTCAATAAGTCTATCAGTTGTTGGATTGTAAGTGAATAGAATCTTGATAATAAAAAAAAATTCTAAAATTTAATTTGAAACAACCAAATGTTCTTTTCCATCCCAATATTTCGCCCTAAATTCTCTTCCAAGTTGAAAATTCCAATCAGCATTTTTTTGTGAACCTTTTACCCATTTACTTCCTTGCAATCCTTGTCCTATCAGCATTCGATAACCAGAACCATTTGGAAATAAAATACGAGTCAATTTTGGGAGCTTAACTGTTTTCCGTGTTTCCTCATTATAACCTTTTTAAATAAATTTTAATTCGAGGAATTCCAGAAGATCAACTCTTCAATTCTCAAATTTTAAAAAATTTATCAGACTCTAATATACCTAAAATAAATTTTTTCTTATTTTTAAAAATAAAGAATAGTCCAAGCCCTTTTTCGTCAACGAATATTTAAATTAGAATATTTACCTTTAGCACTTAAATATTCTTCCCAATTATCACTATAATTATACTGAAAAGCCCCAAAAAATTTTTGAGGGATTTCATTTTGTGAATTAATAAAATTAATTAAATTAAATAAAATTAAAATTATAGGAAAATTCATTTATTAAATTATTAAAAGAGAGAAGAGAAAAGTAAAAATGAACAAATTAATAATTTAAAAAAATAATAAAAATTCCGGTTTTTTTTTGTAAAATTTTCTTCTTTGCCTAATAGAGAAAATTAATCAAATTTTTATTTACAAAAATATAATTTAAACCTTTAACATTTTTTGAAATTAATTAAATTTAAAAAGAATTTTTTTAAAGTCTTTAATTTTTTAAATTTCTTTCCTTTTATAAATTAAAAATAAAAAAATTTAAAATTTTTATATATGTGTAATATATTTAAAAGAAAAAAAATACCCAAAAATGTGTAGAACAAAAACAACAGAAAAAAAAAATACAAAATATACTTGTAATGAGGTTTTGAGAAAGAAATTTACATTTTGAGAGTTTTTTTAAAGGAGAAAATAAATTGTTTTTAAATGAATTTGTAAAAAGAGGAGGAGATGGTGGTGGTGAGGGGGTAAACAAAAAATAATTTTTAAATAATGTTTATGTTTATCTACTTTAATTTCATTTAAATTTAATTATATTAAGAAATTGTTGTAGAATTATTACCATCACCACCACCACCACCACTACTATTATTATTATTATATCCATTTTGCCTTAAAAAAGGTCTTTTATTAAGTAAAAAAGATGATGAAGAAGAAGATGAATCTTTAGATAAAGAATTTAAAGAAGAAAATGAGGAAGAAGAAGAAGCTGTTGTAGTTTTTGTTGTTAATAATATTTGTGATGAAAAAGTTTTTAATTCATTATTAATTAATTCAATTAATTTTTGTCTTTTAAACATTTTTGCTTCATTTAATCCAAATTCTAATAATTGTCGTTTAAATTCTATTGAAAATGTTTGTTCAGAAATAATTTCCATTAATTGGTTATAAAGTACTATACCTTCTTAATTAAATTAATTTTTAAAAAAAATTTGAAAAAATTATTAAAATACCCAGAAAGTTTAAAAAAAACCATCAATTATATTCCCCAAAAAAATTTTTTTTTTTTAATTAACAAATTCTCTCCCCATTTAATATTTAAAAAAAAACAAACTTAATCCAATTTGTCTACATATTTGACGTATTTTTCTTTGTTTTAAAATTAATTCTTTATTTGAAATTATTTTTAAATTATTCATTTCTTCTTCTCTTTCTCCATTAATTTCTAAACGAGGCCTTTTAATTGGTAACCTTTTTATTAGACAATTATTATTATTATATTTTTCTTCTTCATCTTTTTCAATTAATGGTTGTTGTATACAAGTAGATGAAGATGGTTGTTGTTCATTTTCTTCTTTTATTTTTAAATAATTATTTTTTGATTCAACTTGTTCTAAACCAATAAATTCTTCTTCTTCTACTTCTTCAAATCCTTTTTCTTCAAAATCGTCTCCCTCCTCTTCTTCCATTTCATTTATTTTATCTTCTTCATCCTCGTCCTCATCCACTTCCAATTTATTTCTTTCATCAAAATCTTGAACATCTGGAGGGGCAGATTGAATTTCCAAAAGGTCAGTATTATTATTATTTAAATTATTTTTCAATGAAAGTCTACGTTTCCTAAAAAGAAAAAAATTTCAAATTAAAAGAAAAATTAAAAACAAACTTCCAAGCTGCCAATCTATTCAAATCCAAAGGACCTGGCCTTCGTTTTGGTCGAATTACTTGATTACTACTCCCTGGACCTTCAGATGCTGCACGATGTTCACGTTCCCTTCGACGATGTTCTTTACGTTCAGCACTACTACTATGACTACTAGAAGACGAAGAGGAAGTCGAAGGTTCATCGTTATTCATCTCTCCAACCTTTAAAATAAAAAATAAAATTTTTCAATATTTTTTTTCATATTACTAAACTAAATAAAAATCTCAAAATTAATTCAATAATTTTGTTAATAAAAAACCTCATCAACAATAGACATATTCTTTTTATCCAATTTAAATGGATTTCCAAAAGCATGTGGTCTAGCAATTTGTGGTTCAAGTTCACGTTTAGGTCCTAAACCTATAGCATTTAATGACCTCATATACTCTTCATAAATTCCCATTTTTGCAATTGGTAAATTGTGCAAATCTTCTAAAAAATTGTAAAAAAAAAATACTTAATTTAACCAATAATTTTTAATAAGATTTAAAATTATTTTTTAATGTTAAAATAAATAAAAATTAATTAAAAACCTGCGTGTTGTAATTTAATCTTTTGTCCAGGCAATCCACCTTCTAAAACGTGTAAATTACTTGTTTGAACTTGTTGATCAAAATTTAAACGCATTTTCTCCAACTGAGAGTAAAGATTAATACGAGGAATATCAAATGGATTTTTAAATTGAAGTGAAGGAATAAAAGTTTGTGAAGGAGTTTCTACTAATAAAATGTTTGTATCCTTAAATGCATCAGCTGGAATTTGTGATTTAAACTGAGAAACAGCTGGACGAAAAGTGCAAGCAGTAAGAGATCCTTTGCCTAATTGAGTACGTGAACGGGATACTTTTACCTAAAAATTATTTAATTATTATTACCCAATTCAGTGCCTAAAGTTGAGTGTCATGTTTAAGAAAATTAAGGATTATATATTAAAACACCCAATTTCTGTAGAAAATGAGAAAAACAAGTTTTGAAAAAAGTCCGCAAAATTTATCAAAAATTTTTAAATAAAATATTTAATACTATTATTAATGGATATTAAATTAATAATTTATTAAATTTTGCAGATAAAAATTGCGGATTCTTAAAAATTTACTTACAAAAGAAGCAGCATTCGGCGGGAGAAGTGTAGCTTCTTGTATATTTTTGTGGACAGCATTACAAGCAGATTCCTTTAAAAAAAAGAGAAAATTAAATTTAATTTTAATAATACAAATTCTTGTTGTCCTTGATGTTTAATGCGAGCCTGGAGTGCCACCAAATTACAATATCCATAAAGTTTTGTGTTTGCTTCTTCCAGACACGAAGGCATGACTTTTATACGGCTTAGAGCATTTTTCAAGCGCTAAAAATTAAAAATAAACTTATTTAATTAAACAAAAAGTTAAAAATCACAAACGGAGTAATAATAGGCAGGAACAGTTCTCAAATATTTATCGAATTTGTGTTGAAATTGTGGATGACTAGTTCCAATTTTTGGATCCTTTCCCATTGCCAAGAGAGAAAGAAGCTCGGGATAATTATACGGCATTACATAAAGGGTCACAGTTGCTGAAGTAGAAATTTTGATGTATCCAAATGGAAAACCAAGTCCTGGCTGTCGACAAGAATTTTCAACAAAAACCTTAAAAAAATTATAAAGAAAATCTAAATAAAAAAAAAGTTCGCAAGAAAAATGCAAAAATTTCAAAATCCGCACATTTATCTGCGGACAAAAAACTGAAAATTCTCAACCTGCCAACAAAGACTAGTTTCTTTTCCTTCGAGAATAAATTGAGCCAGAGGAGATGAGCTATCCAGCTCGTACTTGTCCAAAGGAAAATCTGTATTGAAAAGAGGCTCAACACGTTCACATCTAAAAACAACTACAGGATGAGCATTTCTAGGTGGCAAAGTATTTCTAAAAAATAGATTATATTTTTAAACAATTTTATTAATAAATACTTGACAGAATCGGGCCAAAAAGCTTCCGGAATAGGCCAATGACTGTGCTGTTGTCCAACTTTGCTTTTTATTAAAACTAAGGAATTCTTCCACTCATTGTTTTTTTCACGTTTTGTTTGGTCATTTTCTTTATTAAAAAAATTAAAAAATATTTTTTTTTTGTTAGAAAATGAGTCCCAAAACAAAATTTTAAAATAATACCAAAAAATAAACAAAATAAAATATTTATTTTTACCATTTATTCCATTCGGAAGCGGTGGATCTGGCCCTTGTTTTTGAAATCGAATGATGACACCATTGGTTTGAATTTTTTGAAGAATGTGATCGATGCATGGACCAAGTGTTCGATGTGAAGATATTACAAATGAACGACCTCAAAAATTATTTCTTTATTCAAAATATTTTAAAAACAACCTCCTATTTGTTCAGCAAAATTCTGTGCTATACTATTATCCTCTGCAGGCACACCTTGTAGTCGCAATAAATGAGCTTGCACATGACCCGGAATTCTTAAAACAATTGGAAAAAGCCGTTGATCCCAACGATAACCTTCTACAAAAAGATCACTGCCTGTCAAAAGCCTAGGCTTTGGCACAGTTGCCTAAAAGTTAATTTTTTGTTTTTAATTTTAAATAAATCAAACCTCTGTACTCGGTAAAGATAAAGAAGATCCATCAATTACAGGAATGATAACGACGTGTTCTGCATAACTTGGATACCTTCCAAAACCAAAAGCTTCGATAGATGCACCAGAGCCGCTTTGCATACGACTAACTAGTAGAAGCCTTAGAACAGAGTCAAGACTTGACTCGAAGTTTACTGATGATGCATTAACTTTTAAATTTTTCAATTGTTCGTTGAATATTCGTTGACTTTCTTTCCATCCCGACTAAAACTTAAAAATAAACTCTTTTTCTACAAAATACCTTTATATTCTGTGGATATTCTTCAAAAGTCATCAACATGTACCTATCCCCACTTGATGCTTGATCCCGTTGTCGTTGCTTGAATTTAAATTATCTTATTTTTATTTTTTACTTTATTAATTAACCTTAAGGAATTGTTCTATCGCTAATTTAGCATAATCTAGGAATGAAGTTCCTAAGTATGTTTTTTGCAACATTGAAATATTTGTATCAACAAGAAAAATTATTATTGTCATAATACAATTTTTAACAAAATTAAAGATCTTAAAATAACAAAATAACTATAGTCTTCGACAAACAAAGTAGATGAACAATAAGACAACCTTTCAAAGGCACAACCGAAATAAACAAAAAAGAAAACACCTAAAAAAACGAAAAGCTTTTATATGAATTTTGGAAAGGACATAATGTCAAAAATCAACGTAACGCCAAAAAGTAAATAATTAAAATATTTTTAAATTGATATTTATTGAATTTTTGTAGTTGTCATCATTTTTTTCTAAACGCTTTTATTGTCATTTTATTTTAATTTTTGTTTAGATAGCTTAAAAATTTCTTAATTATTGCATAAATTCATTTAATAAATTTTAGAAATTTTTAAATTAAATATGCAAATAACATTAATTGCCGGGGACGATATTTCTCATTTGGAAATTGTTCCAGATATTGAAATTGAGATGTTTGTTTCTTTATGTAAAATTGAACTTCCTTCTATTGCGGAAATTCCGTTGGAACAATTAGAATTAGCTTTTAATGGTCAAAAAGTTGTTTTAAATTCTCCTAATTCTTTGAAGAAGCAACTCAAAGTATTCTTTTAAAAACTTTTTAATTTTATTTTTAAAGGATTTTAATATACAAAATGGTGATGCTATTCATTTTGGAAAGGTTAAACCTATTCTTGCAAATTTGCCAACAACATCTACTTCTGATGTTACTTCATTACTTATTTCAAGTTTGGTTAAAAGCATCAAAGTTCCCTCTAAGCGTCCTTCTGAAGAATCACTAAATAGAGCAGAGGCAGAAAAGGCGTTTGAATCACTTTCTGCTAATCCAGTTAAACTCGATTTTTTGAGAGAAAGGTTTCCAGAGTTAGCCGCTGCTTTTGAGGCTAATCCAACCGATAAAGGTTTCTTTAAAAAATTTAAATTGTTCAATAAGTTCTTAGTAAATTACAAAATAATTTCAGAAAATTTATCTAACAATAAGTGTCATAAACTTTTCATTCGATTAATTTCCTTGTTCATTATGATTGTAATTCTTTAAAACAAAACCCCCCTTTCAGAGGCTTTTGTTACAGCGTATCGCCAATCAAAAAAAGATATGGAGCGAAAAATGCGCTTAGCGATGGATGAAACAAGTGAAGAAGGACAACGATACGTTGCTGAACTAATTGAACGTCAAAACATTGACTTTATGCACGAATTTGCTATGGAGCATATGCCTGAAGCTTTCGTCCCTGTTCATATGCTTTATATTCGAATGAAGATTAATAATTGTCCAGTTATTGCTTTTATTGATTCTGGTACTAAAAAAAGTTTTGCTTTTAATTTTGAATGCAGGAGTGTTAGTTATAAAAAAAAGTTGCGGATAAAATTTGCGGACTTTTGAGTTTGAAATTATAATTAACCTAATTTTACAAAAAAAATAATTTTTTAAAATTTATAAAGGTGCGCAACATTCAATTTTATCAGAATCCTGTGCCAGGAGATGCAATATTCTCCGATTGGTAGATAAACGAATTCGGTTACAGGCTGTAGGTATTGGTGGGCAACAAAAATTGTTGGGAAGGTTTCTTAAACTAAAATTAAATTTTATTTAATTTTTTATTTCAGAATTCATTCCTGCCAAGTGCAAGTAAACGATCACTTCTTTCCTTGTCCTTTTGACATTATGGCCGACCGGGATATCGACATTTTGTATTTTTTAGAATTTTTTAAAATTTAATTTTAATTAAATAGATTTGGTTTGAACACTTTACTTAGACATAAATGTAGCATTGATTTGTCTAAAATGGTTTTGAGGTTTGGAGATGGTACAGAGACACCGTTTCTTTCTGAAGCAGAGTTTCAACGTGAAAAAGAAGCTGTTGCTTTAAATGGTTTATTCAAGTAATTTTAATATTTCCTTTTTTTAATTTTAGAAATCGCCAATAATGGGAAGAAAATTGACGAAAAAAATTGAAAATCATTTTAAGCCTTATTTTAACAAATTTATCAAAAACTATTGTTTTATAACATTTAAAATGAAATAATAAAAATGGAAGTACTTACTTTGGAGAGTTTAAAAATTAGAGAATTAATTTTTGAAGGAAAAAAATTTTAAAAATTTTGAAAGTTAAAATTATAAATAGAAAGAAAAATACTAACATATAAGAGATTTTAGAGCCCTATTAATAAAAAATCAGATTAGTTTTTAGATTTTTAAGAACATTTTTTCTTACCCTTTTTAAATTGATAAATTCTCTCCTCTTTTTGTAAATTCCTCAAAGGAAAAGGCTTCAATACCGGAACAAGGTTCACTCCAAAAAAGAACTTCTAAACCAGATGCCTCAACAGATTGTTTTGTGTCTTTATCAACTAATGCTACAACACAACCTCCCCAACCTGCACCTGTTAGTCTTGCTGCTAGACAACCAGAATTTAAACATTTTTGTACAGTTAACTCTAATTCTGGGCAACTACATTCAAACAAATTGGCACATGATTTGTGACTGTCGTTCATTAATTCTAAAATCGGAATTTAGAATTAAAATTCTATTAAGATAAAAATATTTGTTCAATTTTGGGAAAAACTCGCAATACTCTCATGAATCTAAATTTATGAAAAAATATTCCAGTTACTCTTATTGTTAGAGTTGTAGCACAACACAATGACTTTACTGACTAAACTACTGAGACCTTTAGATTATTAATTAACCTGCTAATTTCCCCAATGCATTTTTGTCTTGAATTCTGCAAATTTCTTCAAATTTCAACACTCTATCCGCTTCAGAAAAGACGTGCTTTGCCCGTTTATAAAGCCAAAATTTCTGCACTAATAATTTGTAAACTAAAGAAAAATAAATAAAACAATTTACTATCTTGAGTGTTAGAATTTAATGAATATTTTTCCAATTCTTTTCCTGTACATTCCAAAATATCACAAATTTGTTCGCGAGTATAAAATTCTTCAGAATTCTCGTTCAAATAATTTTTAACAAATTCAAGCATTTTCTCAGGTTCTTCACCTAACCCGGCTATCTCTGCTACATCTTTAAGTGTCCTTACAGAATACCATTTATCTTTTTGGATTAAATTTGACTTCTTAGCTATCACTTGAGCTGCTAAACGGCATTCTACAACACGTTGATTATACTGAGAATCGGCTCCTTTGTTGCTTAAAATATTTAAATATTAGAAATTATAAAATTAAACAACCATTCCTTTCCTGAATGAATAACAGCAAATAATGCATTTGAAGATAGACTAACTGGGTGAAATTTGAGAGGTGCAAAGTCAATTCGCAGAGCAGATCCGGATTCAGCTAGACCTTTAATTAAAATAAATTATCTAATCATTTAGAAGTTTGCCCTAAATATTTAATGTCAAAATGTCTGACAGACGAGATTATTTAGGATTCCAAACTCCAGTATAAAAGTTAAAAAAATTTTCTTTAACCAAACATATTCTTCTCACAACAACAACAGTTCAATTTACGACAAGTTTCCAGTTATTCTCTTCAATGGAAAATTCTTCGTACTTGGGTAGTGTCCAATCGTCTGGTGGCGGCAACGAGCAGAACAGTACTTATGTGACTAATCAAGGTATCATTTTAGTCTTTAATATTAGGTTAACTAAATTTCTTTTAATTTGTTTCTAATTTTTAATCATATAGGTATCTCTTCTACTGGACTTGGCACCAACCTTGGAAGTAATGGACTTTCTTCAGCTAGGATCAGCACGTACCCTGGAGCTAATGATATTGCAACGTACCCTGGAGCTCCTATGAGCAGAAGCGTCTACCCTGGAGCTAATTGGAGTGCAACATATCCAGGAGCGCCTCCTATGAGCAGAAGCGTCTACCCTGGAGCTAATTGGAGTGCAACATACCCTGGAGCGCCTCCTATGAGCAGAAGCGTCTACCCTGGGGCTAATTGGAGTGCAACATACCCTGGAGCGCCTCCTGTGAGCAGAAGCGTCTACCCTGGGGCTAATTGGAGTGCAACATACCCTGGAGCGCCTCCTGTGAGCAGAAGCGTCTACCCTGGGGCTAATTGGAGTGCAACATACCCTGGAGCTAATGATATTGCAACATACCCTGGAGCGCCTCCTGTGAGCAGAAGCGTCTACCCTGGGGCTAATTGGAGTGCAACATACCCTGGAGCGTCTCCTATGAGCAGAAGCGTCTACCCTGGGGCTAATTGGAGTGCAACATACCCTGGAGCGTCTCCTATGAGCAGAAGCGTCTACCTTGGAGCTGGAATGCCAATGTGGCCTGGAGGTTATAAGATAAATTAATACAATTCTAAATTAGATTTTCCATTTTAAAGGTGGTAGTGGCGGCTCTGGAGGACATCATCCTACTGGTGGAGGCGGCAACCATAGTGTGTACTTCGCTAACTAATTGATCAAAAGATGGAAAATAAACGAAGAAAAGTAATCGATCTTTCCTAAACTTCTTATTTGCTTATATTGTAAAGTATTTGTTCGAATGCCTTTCCCTTATAATTACTCACTTGTAAATACTGTAAATTAATAATTGCTTTACTTAAACTTATTGTTCTGTGCTTCGTTTAGTGTAAATATTCGTAATTTGTGTGTTTTTTGAATTTCGTGTTTGTTGAGACTAAGTTCCCTATTTTTTCAAGTCAGAATGCCCTTCTCCTCATAAAAGTTTTATAACTCACACGTCCTTTTTCGGGACTTTTTTCAAAAATAATTAACCCCCATCAGTTTTATGGGTGATGTATTTTAATTTTAAAATAAGTTGTTTAAATAAGACTAACATTCGCATGCTTGATCCATCCCTCCTCCTTCCATTCCTACAAAGCGTTCAGATTTTGTAGTAAATTCTGCTAAATCTTTCTAAAAATAAGCAAAGGTTTATAAAGCTATTATAAAGTTAATTTACTTTTGAAATTCCGCCAAAAGCTTTTTTAGTTTGCACACACAAAGTGGCTAAAGCAGCTGCACAAACTAAAGCGGATGAACTACTGAAAATGTTAAAAATAGGTTAAGGGTTGTTATTTCCTTTTTTTACCTTAAACCTGCACTAGGTGGAATTTTACTTCCTACTAAAACAAACATTCCTTTAGCTTTTTCCAAAGCTTTATCTTCACAGTTTAAGAATAACCTTTCTAACGCACCTCTCCATCCGGCAAAAAAGTAGTGATACCATTTTGGACTTTTTCCGTTTGAAGAAGCATTAGAAAATGAATTACCAATTTCAAGAGTAAATGAACTAAAAATGTTTCTCTATTATTTAAAAAATTTTTTACTCATATCTAGCATTTTCATTTTCCAATCTTATTTCTCTCCTTCCATCAGAATTCCCGGCAGCAATCATTAAAACAAAATTTGTATTTAAAATAAATGGGAAAAAATTAAATTCTTTGGCATTATGTAAATAAAATCAAAATTTGTTTTTTTCTCTTACCCAAGTGCTGTCTTCAATAGCCATAGGCAAAACAGGATAGTGAGAATAGTCTATATGTTCACCGATTAAATTAACTCGTCCAGGACATCTTATAATCCACTCTGGAGATTTCCCGAATTTTTGCTGATATAAATTAACGAATTCTTCACCTCCCATGTTGCAAATTGAGAAAAATTTTTTAAAAGGATTTTATTGGGCAATTAGAAAAATGGCATAGAATTTTTAATTAGAATTAATAGTATTACTATGTAATTCAATAGAATATTTATTAAAAAATAATAATCAATATAAGGAAGAAATGTGACTTGGAAAAATTGTTATAAATGGAACAGAAAATTATGTTTGGGTTATTAAATATACAGCGTATTAATCAATCAGTGTTTACAACGTTGTACATATTTTATTACTCCAATTTATACATAAAATTATTTAAATTTTTTTCCTCTCAAAATATTTTTTTTTTTTTTCAACAATTCCACGGAAATAAACAAATACGTCGTCGTCGCATAATATTCGTCTGTGGTGCTTTATCACCTGTAGTTGCTTCTTGATCTATTTCAAAATAATCCAAATGATCCAGAATCTGTTTAATAAAAGCAGAATTAATAGGAAAAATTCATAATAAAAAATATTTTAATTAATTTTTGACTTTACCCCTTCAGACTCAATTAGCCCTCCTTTGTTATTATCTTCTTGTAATTCATCCAACACTAATTGTACTTTAGAGTCAGAAGTTTTATTTTCTTTAATTTCTGAGTTAGTCGTTAAGTTAGCAATTACGTAATGCAAAATTAGTAAAAAAGGGAAGATTTTAAGGGTCATTAATATTTTTTGCTATTTTGAGGTAAATAAATATTAAAATGATTATATTTTTTCCTTTTTAAATTTATTATTATTGTCCATTTATTCATATATTAATAATATTATTTTTTACAATTTTTATAATCTCACAAAATAATAAATAATTGTATTTTTTTTATTGCACACAAAAGATACAACTTTTTTTTTCTCTTATTTACAGTTAACGACTTTTACAAACATAATGTATTAAAATATATATTTGTTGAAAAATATATTTATTTGTTTAAGGCAGAAAATATATTAATTACAAAGGTATTTAAAACTAGAAACTAATAAAAAAAAAATAATTAAGTTTTTCAACTTTGATTTTTAAACTGGAATTTTCGTTTCCGTCCATTTCAGTGCTAAAAATTTATTCGGTCTATAAGCTTTACTTTTTTCTTTGCATTCTTTTAGTCGTTAAACTGGTAATTTTTTAATTAAATTTTTGGCACTGAAATGTGGCACGGAAATGACTGGTAAATTGAGTAGAATAAAACTAAACAGAAAAAGAACTAAAAAATTTTTTATAAAAAATTTTCGTTACAACATCAAAACTATTTGAGAAGATGCGAGGCCCGCATAATATGCAAAATTTCGAACTTTTTCTGTTATTTCTTCCAATTCTTCATAATCTCCATTAGCTTCCAATGTAGCACGTAAATTACCAAAATTAATTAAAATATTGTCTGTTAAACATTGAACTTGAGATAATTGTTGTTCAGTTGGTTCTTCTTTTTTTGATTTTTCTATATTGGGATGAAATGTTGTAAATCGACCATTATTTTCTTCTAAAAGACGATTACATTCTGTTATGGGAACCTAAATTTTTTAAGAAAAAAATTTTAATTTGAATCTTTACAAAAATGAGAACCAAAAAAAAGAGGGAAAAGCGTATTAAAAAAATAAATAAAAATTTCTTTTTTTTTCTATAAAAAATATTATTACCCAATCATAGCAATAATCACAGAGTAAATCTGAAGGTCTAAAACATTCTTTATAACGCATTTTAGGGCAATCGTAAAGATAAAATCCCATATAATAATAATGTAAATTAGGTCGTTGTAATGCTAATTGTTTTGTAAAATTAATTTCAAATAATGCTGAAAATACTCCCAAAGAAAGGAAAGAATAATCAGGATCATAAAAAAGATATTTTGAAGAAAAACAATTAGGTAAAATATCAATAACACCAACAGCTATTATACGACCATCTAAACGATATTGTTGATGATAGGAACCAAGAGGGATTAAATGTCTTTGTTTCTAAAAGATAAATAAAATAAAAGTTTTATAATTAATAAATAACCTCATCTTTCTCTTCTTCATTAATCAAAGGAGAAGATGCCAAAAAACGTGTAAATGAATTAGTTGAAAGTTCATTAGGATCATCTTTGTGTATTTCAATTTGATATCGTTTAAAAATATTAAATTCTTCGTTGAAATCTTTATCAAATTGTGGAGATGGTTGACCAACAAGTGTTACCTAAATAGTTTAAAAAATTAAAAAAAGATATTAAAAAAACATTAAGCCTATGTTTCCATTCATTTTCCTTTTTTTCAACGCTTAAATATTCCAAATAACTTTGTAATGTTTTTATTCGAGAAGCCTCTTTTTCGGCACGTTCTTTTTTGTACTAAAAATTAAATTTAATTATTTAAAATTAATTTAAAAAAACCTTTTCTAAATCCACTCCTTTTAATTTTAAACGTTCTTCTGCTTTTAGACGCCTCAAATATTTCTTTTTTGTTACACATTCATTTGGTTGAGAATTTACTCTAAAAATATAAATTTAAAAGATTTTATATTTAATATTACCTTTTATTTATTTGTTTTAATTTTTTTATTTGATTATTATTTTTATTGATAGAACCATAATTTTCTGTTTTAACAACACATTTCTCTTTAGGTTTAATATCAAATAAAAGGTAATTCTTCATTGCACGAAGCACTCGTTTCTGAGTTCGGGAAAGACGAAATTTGTGAACATCTAATCTTTAAAATAAATTCTATAATTAAATAAAGAATTTAAATAAAAACCTTATAGTATATTGTGGACAACAAGTCTTCTCCATTAAAGGTTTGTACAAATACTTACCAGACCTTGAAATAATTTATTAAATAGAAACACTTAGAAAACCTCCGCCACCCCCGATCCATTAAAGCTAGATAGGCACGAACAGTGAGACGATAAGCCCAGAGACCTAGAATTAAATATTATTATTTCATAAAGGTAAAGAAAAGAAAGAGGTCCTATCGCTCATTGTTCGGCCTTTTTTGAAAGAAAAAAATAATTTTACCGACTCCAACCGAGATCCAAAAGTTGATTGAAAGAATTTAGGGTCAAAAAACGAGCGAATAACCCTAAATTAAATTCAAAAAAAAATCTAAATTTATTAATTAATTTACCAAAAGTAACAGAATTACATTCTTCTTTAGAATCATCTTTGTTGTGGTCATATGATGCGGACTCAACTGCTTATTAAAATAACAAAAATTTAATTAATATTTTTTCAAAAAATGGCCGAAAATGAAACAGAACTAATAATTAAAATATAAACCAATTTTAGCTTTAGATCGCTTAGTAGAATTACAATAGCCACAATGTTGACATTCACTAATTCCACAATAATGAACTATTGACATCATATTAGGAGTAGGCATTCTGTTAATTCTTTTAAAAATATATATATTTTAAAAGTAAAAATAAAAAAGAAATTAATTTATTAAAGTATTTAAGAAAAAAATGTTTTATTTTTATATGCAAATAATCAAAAAATAAACAAAAATATACTTTAATTTAACTATGTTTAACTTTCCTCCCCTTTTTCATCATCTTGTTGCGTTATTTGTAATCTTTTCCGTCCCTTTTTCGACTTTTGTTTTGCCAATCTTTCTTGTAATTTAATATCTTCTTGCCTCTGTGAGAGCATAAATTCAAATCGAGGATCGTCTGGATCTACCCAATAACCAAAATATTCTTGGACTTCACGAACTTTTCTTTGCAATTCTTCACCTTCAAACTTTTTCTGACTAATTGATTGCTCTTTTTCTTCATAATATTCTTCAAGTAATTCATCATGCTTTTTCCAATTTTCTTCAATCTTATCCAGTCTTAAATATTTTTAAATAATACAAAGAAATATTAACTTGTTTTGACGCTTTAATTCTTCAAACATTTGGTTATTCTTTGCCAATTCAGCAGATTCTTTAGCTTTTCTGTGCATTCTAAGTGAAGTAAAATCCTCAATTTCCTTAAACAGAAAAGATTAATTTCTTGCGTGAAAAAACTCTTTATAAAAATTAACCTCTATTGTCGGCCATAAACGTCGAATATCTACACCACTCTTCATTCCATATTGGCCAAAACGTTCACCCATTGCCCATTTATCTCGTTCAAAATCATATTGCACAGGAGGGATTCCACCTTCTGCGATAATTCGGTGCCGAGCATTTAAACCAAATTTTGGGATAGAAGCGAAAATTTTGCTCATTGGTCAGAAATTTTTAAATAATATTTATATTAAATGAAAGTGAAAAAAATTTTTATGTCATTTTTTATTAACATTTTGCCTATAATATTTTGAAATTTTACTATTCGAAAGAAAAATTTCATTATGTAAAATTGAAATGGGCGGTTTGTTCCAATTGGCTGCAGCGAGTTGTCCTTTCTTCTATTTCGTAATTTCTCTAACTTTTTTTCAATCGTTTCTTCTTTCTTTATGCTATTTTATTCTCCTTTATTTTTTGGTCTGCCATTTTTTTTATATTTTCACTTTATTCATTTTTTTAACCATTTCTTCTTAAAAATCGATAAAGTAACACAATATTTGCGTTGTTTTTGAAGAAAAAATTTTAAATTTAATTCATGCCGAGACATTTTTAAATTAACCCTTCAAATAGTGAATTTTCTACCTATAGATTCTTCTTTTCTTTTCAGAAACTTAAATGAATTTTCCACTTAAAAAAGGCAAATATTCTATGGTTGAAGATGAATCTATTCAATCATGTAGTACTTACTTACAACAACATAAAAATCTTAAACAATGTGAATATGTTAGCAATAGAACTCGATTACGATGTCAAAATGTTAAATCAATTGATGAGCTTAAGGACTATGGATTTTGTAATGAGGTTTTTTTCTTTTATTTTTTAGGTGGTTTTTATTTTTGATTGGTTATTGTTCAAATAAAGATGGGAATTTTTGAAATGCTCTTATACCTAGACTTTGTGCCATTGCTTTTGTTTATTGACCATAACTAATTTGAGGAGCTCGGGATAAAGCCTTACATTCTCAACAATTCACTGGGAGCAGTCTCTAGGCAAAAACGACCCCAACTTTTTGTCTTTATTCATACCAATCTCCGTTATTAAATAAAATAGAAATGTTACCTTCTCCCACTCTTGTGACTTTGATTTTATGTCTTGGGGAAAGAGGAAATGGCAAAACGATTTCTTTTTTCCCATTTAACCTGTTCAATTTTAACCTTTAAAAAATTAAATATTTAGCATCAAGGATACATTGAACGTATAAGGAAAGAAGGGCTTAGAACAAAGCATGCATTTGATCCAAATGTTACTATTGGGGAAGGGTTTCTTGAACTTATAAGGTTTTTTAAGCTTATTTTATTAAAAATTGTGTCTTAGTTTTGATGACGATGAGACACTTGATTCTCGTTCGACGACTGATTTTCCATTTATTTATGAGCCTCTGTACTGTGAGAGCAGGCTTGATGGAGATGAAAATCCGTTGAGGTTATTTTTTACTTAATTTTTTAAATTTAAATGCTTTTAAGAAATGCCCGTTTTCTTAACAAAAAAGAAATTTTGGAAGAGTATTTAAAGTCAATTAAACGCTGTCAAGCAGCACTTTTAGAGCAACGAATTATTTACCGTGAAAAACATTCAAAAATACTTAGACAAGGCAAATATATTGCTGAACAACGTAAATACTTTGATTTTTGGATGGTTTAAATTTGTAAAATTGCCTTAGAGCAAATGAGGAAATTTTTCTAAAAATTTGAGTAAAATCCCTGTACTTTACTTAGAAAGTTTTTTTTAATTATCAGCTTGTTCTATCGTTTATGCGTTTTAGAAAATAGTATGAAGAATTGAGAGATTTTCTCTGACCACTTGTTGTCCATACTATTTTCTGTTTTAATTTTAAATTTTGATTTATAAATTTAAAATAAAAAAAACTCAATTATTTCAGCAAATTCAATCCAAATTGATCCAACTAAAAACGTTGAAAAAGTTCAAAGATTTAATGTTATACGAAGAGATGCTTTTCGTTTGGATAAGAGACAAGTCTTTAAAGAAAAGTTTGCTAAAGCTGATACAGAATTGACAGAACATTGTGCTGAACAGAGAAACAAGGTTTTTTAAGTCAAAATAAGGGGGAGGTTATCAGACTTTTTGATAATGTTTTTTTCGCTAATTTGTGGAAGGTTATGGAATGAGTAGAATCAAATTGAAGGGTAATATTTTCTCCAATTTTTTTATTTTAGTTATTTTTTAAATTTAAATTTGTTTTCCCAATTTATTTGTTCAACTTCCTCCGATTGCCATTAAATTGTCTTTTTGAAAAAAGGGAGTTTATACAGTTTTGGCGTTTTTGCCCTGAGGGCATTTTACCAAAAAATGTTAAAATTTAATTTTTCCATTATCTTCATCAATAATCTATTTTAGGCCCTCTAAGCCTTTTCTTTTACAAAAATTAATTTTTAACTTTCAGTGGTTAAAACAAATTCAAGTACCAATAGACGAAAACGAACGTGTCGTTTCACAACTCGTCGCTGAACTGGTTGATCTAATCGTCTTAACAAAATCAAAAAGGGGCCCAAAAACGTTGCTAACAGCCCCAGCTATGCATTCAATTGCCAAACAGAATTTTAAAAACAAAAACGACAAAAATATTTTTTTGCCCCAAACAGTAGTTGACATTTTGAAAGGTTTGAAAAATGCCCATTTTGAAGAAGATTTGAGAAAAATTAGAGAAGAAGAAGAATTGGAGCGAGCTCGAATGACTAGAAAAATTGCAATAAAAATGGCCCCAACAATATTAAATCCAACCAACAATTTTGCCTCAAGGGGATCTTCAATTTGTTCAGACGGTCCAGCACCTTCTACCCCTTCAAAGCCAATTCTACCAACAATTGGTGCAGCAATGAATTTCAGAACATTAAATAAGAACAACAACACCCTTATCTACTCAACAAACAAGACAATAAATGAAGGGACGGTTCAACGCGGAGCATTAAAAAGACGTTGTGACACTCAAACAACAGGCTATTTTTTGACAAATAATTTAATTTATTCTCAACAAATAAAAGCAAAAACAACAGCAACAACGAATAATTCAAACAATAATAATAATGCAGACCCTCACGGTTATTTACCTTCAAAATTAAATTTTTCGGAAAATTCGTATTTACTCCCTTCAACGTCTTCTACTTCTTTAACAACCTCAGCATTAAATGGAGCGGCTAATACTTTTAATAATTTAAAGAATTTAAATAGAATTATTCGACCAATCTCCATTGATGAGGTGATTATAAAGGTTAATAATATATATGCTCTGTATGTGCTTTCCATAAAGGAAAATCAGAATTATATGATCAGAAATATTGAGAGTTCGGTCACAGTTTTGCTTTTTAAAATCAGAATTCTGATTTTTTAAAATCTGAAACGAAATCAGAATTTAATTTTTGAACCCGAAATTTTGAGAATTCTGGTTTTAGAGCTAAAAGAACAATATTTATTCTGGTTAGGCCTTCTGATTTTTTTTACCAGAATTCCTATTTTTACCAACAAAATTGACCAGAATAATTATACAGAACATTATATTTAAATTGTCAATTTAATTAAATTTCTCTTTTAATTCAGGACATTAATCCAGACGTCTTTTTACAATTAACACATCCAAAATTGTCAGAAACTAAAAAGAAGAAGACATCCATAGAAGAAGAGGAAACTGAAGACGAAGAAGAAATTGGGGAAGAGGATGAAGAGGGAATTAATACATTTGTATGTGCACGAATAAATAATCCTTGGAACGGAAAAAGAAATGCTCCGACCAAAAAACAGAAGAATATTAATGTTAAAAATAAATCTCTTGAAACAATTACAACAACAAATAATAACAACAATAACAACGGGTATGTTCAGTACGTGGCAAATGTTTTAAGCAGATATTCGACTACGCTTTGAACTTTTTTTTGAAAACTTTTTTTTTTGACTTTAATTTACTCAGACATACAATTTTATTTCAATTTTTGTTTTTTGAAAAATGATAAACCTCAAATTTTAAATATATTCTTACGTTGTTCCCTTCACACTACTTTGTGGGCTGGAAGGAACATGTTCCTTTCACTCTACTTTGTAGGTAGTTAGGCGATTGAAAAACTAAAATAAACCTGGATATCACTGTAAAATCTTGTCTTTGATTTCTTGAGATCATCTACCCTATCTTTAGATAAAAATTAAGCATCTGCTAATCCATAAATTTTCTTCACGACTTTAAAGCTGCATCTGATGCTTTTTTAGCAAACAATTTTTTTCTTCTTTTCTCTTCTTGCTTGATGAACTTCGTTACAATTCGCATGAGAATATGAAGTTTTATTAGTCATATTTAATTTAAAGCTAAATTTTAATAATTTACGTCCGAATTTTAAGCCTTGAAACCCGAATTTTTTGAAAAAAAATTTTTGCTGAAATATTGATTAGCCTTTTCTATAATATCGACGGTCACTTTTTTCCGATTGCGGATAGAAGTTGAGATAAAAATTTTAAATTAGTAACTTCAATTCTTGAAAAAATTGAAACATGAGTAGTGCGTAAAACGAGAGAGTAAATTATAGAAAGAGAGAAAAGCGAGAAACTACATTAATCAATTTCGAGACGGTAAAATTTCCCTGTTTAACCTGCCGTGATGCATTTCTTTCTTTTTTAAGTTCTTTTTTTTTTATTTTCTTTTTTATTTCAAATTTTATAATTTTTTTAATTTAATTTCAGCGCGACCTATAAAACTATATTTATTTTTAACATCAAACCTTATTAAAAAAATGTCATTCCGTAAGTCTGGCATATGTTCTGATTTTTCTTCACTTGATGATGGTTTATATTTTTTAAATATTTTATACTAATTAATGTAATCAATTCTTTTCTTTTTGTTCAGATTCATTAACTGATGAGACTTCAAACAATAATGAGAAGATTATCGAAAAAGACAGAGAAATTCGCAATCTTAAAAGTGAGAATGCCGAGCTTTGTCGAAAGGTTCTTTACTTGGAGAATTCTCATGGGAAGGAGTGTGCTGATCAGGTAGAACTTAATCACATAATTAAATTCATACTTTCCCTATTTTTCTGAAATATTTTTTGATTTTTTTCTTATTTTTTCTATTGTAAAACCTTTATTGTGTTGTGACAAGCGAAATGATAATTCCCACAACTATATTTTTAGTAAAAAACATTTTGGAGACAAATTCTTTATGATAACCCTTTCCTTTCTTCAAAAGTTTTTTTATTGGTTAGTATTTCTTCATTATACTTTAGTTTCATTTTTTTTAGATTTTGAAGTTAATGTCAAAAGAGAAGGAATTAAATGAAGAACTTGAATTCTATACTAAAAGTTATAATGAAACAATGACTTCTTTTACTGAATTTAAACGAGATGTTGATAACAAAAACAAAAATCAGGCCGAGACAATTAAAAATCTTCAGCACAAAATTAAAGAATTTGAAAATAAGGGGGTACTTTTTAAATATTAAATTATTTATATTTTTATATTAATTTTAGCTTTATGTGCCTTCTTATATTTTTCAGCAAAATATTCCGTTGGTTTTTTTTTCTTATTTTTCTTCTTATTTTGTGATTTTTCAAAAAAATTAATTTATCTTAATTTTTAGTCAAACAACTTCAAAGGAATATTTTGTCGAGAGTGCTATCAATTGTCCTTCTTTGGGCAATAAAAAGAAGCCTGGATTTTTTGGTCGTTTGTTCAGTCGTGATTCGATTATTACAGCTACTTGGGTATTTATTTAAATTTTAAATATTTTTTAATGGTTGGAAAGATTTTTATCTATTAATTAAATTTAATTTTAGTTTCTTGGATTTAACACATTGCTTGTTGTTCTCTTTGTCCATGTCTTTATGTTTACTCATCGATATCTTTAAAATGAAGAAAATTTTTGGTTTAAAACGATTTTAGGTTACTTCAATTTAATTTTTTTTCTTTTTTGAAAAATACAGTCAGACATTAATTTAGGGATTTATTTTAAAAAAAAGTAAATTTTATTAAATATTTTTTGTCTTTAAAAATTTATAAAAATTGTCAGACTGTACTAATTACCGGTAAAATTGATCTCCCTGTGTCATTTATTCGAAAGCTTGATTTTTGAGAGGAAAAATAATTTAATTAAATTTGTTGTCTTTTATAAAAATAAAATTGAATTAAATATTGTTTTTCTTTTAATTGAAAAAATATAAACCAAAAATTGGTTTTTACAAACATTTAAAACTAAAAAAAAACATCAATTTTTCACTTCTTTATTTTATCAACTGTCCCATTCTCCAAAAGGATCACAATATGGCATAAGATCTCTTAAAGAACAACCATATTTACAACATAACTAAAATTTAAAAAGGTTGAATTTATTTAAAAATAATTATTTATTTAATTTTTATTTTGAAAGAAAAATGCTTACCAGCATCATCTCTGTCATTGAAGGAGCTCTATATTTATCTGCAGGCAATGCTGTTGGTGTTAACCTTTCAATTTCGAAAGGATTATTATTCCTTTTTAAAGGGCTATTGTTTAGGTCTAAAAATAACAAATTTAAATTAGATTAGAAAATATTTAAAATATTAATTTTCTTATTTAATTTTAAAATTTAAGGTCTTTTTGATACTTAAGTCAGTATTTTAATCATTCATTAAATGATTTTTTCAAAGAAAAATTAGTTTTGTTAGAATAATAAATTTTTTAATTATTTTAGTAATGAACTGTCCGCAATGAAATTGAATCCTCAGTTAAAGTTAAACTTAATTTAATTCTTACCAATTTTAATCTGATTTTCTTCATCTCTTTTCTTCCTTCTCATCCCACAAGTAATTTCCCATGCTGCAGTAAATGATTCTCCTCCAGGCGGGCAAAGTTTCATTAATCCATAATTAGACCTTCGAATAAAATTTGCATTTGAAGAAATTAATAAATAATTAAAAGAAAATAAAAATAACATTAAAATAAAGTAAATATTAAACATTTTTTTTTATTGCTCTTATTTAATTTAAAAAATTAGAATTTTTATTTTAATTTAAGAAACAATTTCCTTTTTTTGTCTTAATTTCCAATAAATATATATTTTTAACCTTTAATAAAAATTATTTATTTTTATTAAAAGGCTTCCTCCTTTAAAATTTTAAATATAAGGATAATCTTTAATATTAATTAAAGTCTGCTTTTATTAAAAAAAACTTTTTAAATGTTACTCAACTAAAAATTATTTTTTTTTTAAATAATTAATTAAAATATATTTTATTTTTAAAATTAATTTTTTTAATAAATAAATATTAAAATAATTATTTATTTTTTAAGCATAACTTCACACATTTAAGTACAAGAAACTAATAAATAAAATAAAATTTCTTATAAAAAGTGACTCTTATTATAAAGAGAAGACTTCGTTATATAACTCCCCTTTATAAGCAAAAAAGATATAAAAATAAAAAATCTTTAATCAAAATAACATTAAGGGAAAAGGCTTTTTTTTATTATTTAAATATTTATTTAAAGAATTTTTTTTTTTTTTAAAGTCAAAAATTTAATTTAAAAAAAAAAATTAAACAAAGAACATAGAAAAAGAGCCACAAAAACATAAATACATAATTTTTTTCCTTTCCGGTTACATTTTTTGTTTTGTTTTATTTCCGTTTAAAAATATTTCTTTTTACTCATCTTTCTTTCAGTACAATAAAAGCACTTTTGTTTGAAAAAAAATTTTTTTTTTTTTGAATTCTGTTCCTGGTTAATTTTCAAAGAATCACGCAAATAAACTGACTAATTTAAATGACGAAAAAATTAAAAAAAAAAATTTTTTTTTGTTTAATCTTTTAAAGAAAAATATTGACAATTTTCTTCCCTTCTTTAATGTAATGGGTATAAAAATTTAAAAAAATTATATTTTATGTACTTTTTTAATAATTTTAATTAAAAAAAAAATTTTCCATTAAAAGAAGCACTTTTTATTATTTTATAATAAAATAAAATATTTAAAAAAAAATTGAATAACGTTTAAATAGTTAAAAAAATAATTGTTGCAAAATTAATAATGTTTAAAAAAAATATTTTTAGGGGGAAAAAAAATAAAAATTTTTACTAAAAATTATTTAAAAAATTCCCTAATTCTTCATTGTTTTAAATTTAAATAAAATTAAAAAATAAATTTAAAATTGAATTTTTTAATTTAAAAAATATTTAAAATATGTAATATTAAATTTATTTTAATTTTTTTTTTAAAAGAAAAAAATTTTTTTTTTCAAATAAAAATAGGAATAAATGAAGAAAAATGCTTTAAAAAAAAATTTTTTTTTAAATTGAAAGCACTTTAAAACAAAAAAAGGTTAAAGGCTATTTTTATAAGTAAATATTTACTTAAATTTATTTAATATTTTTAAATACTTGAAAAAATTTTTTTTTTTCAATTTTTATTTTTTAAAAATTTAATTTCTAAAAATGGAATATTTAAATTGGTAAAGAGTGGAAAAAAAAAAATTTTGAAAAATTATCATGCTGAGTCTTGGAATATTTAAAAAAAAATATTTAGTTAATAAAAAAAAATAGAGTTTTAAGAAATAATGAAAGAAAATAAAATGACATTTGAAAAAATAAATAAAATTAAAAAAAGAATAAAAATTTAAAAAAAAAATTAATTCTTCGAAAATAACCTAAAAAAGGAAAATAAAATGCAAATAATTTAAAAAAAAATTCTGAGAATCTCTACAAGAAAAGGCTTTACCTTTTATATTATAATACCATTTAAAAACACTAAAAATTCCAAAAATCGTTTTATATAAAATAGTTAAAATTTATTTTCTAATTTTTTAAAATAAAATTTACAAAAAAAAAGGAGGTATATCTATAAAAAAATATAAAATTTACAAAAAATTAAAAAAGGGTAACAAAACATTTAAAACAAATTATTATTTTTTTAATTAAATGTTTTGCAACTTTTTTAAAGTATATAAATTAAGTTTAAAATAAAATTAAAATTTTTAGTTAAAACTTTGGAAAGTTTTCTTTAATATTTTATTTATATTAAAAAAAAATACTTAATTTTATTTTATTCCAAATCATCTGGCAATTCTTCACCTTCTAACATGTCCTCATCAAAAATAGATAAAAATGAATTTTTTGATTCAATTTTTAAACAATTACTAAATTGACAATCTTTTTTGTATAATTCAATATAATCAACATTTTGAGATTCAGAAAAGTGTTCATAAAGACGCTTTTTCTCTTCAAGAAGGAGCTTAAAACAATAAATTAAAAAATAGTTTCTTATTAATTGAAGGGTTCTTCTTTTACAAAAGGGCAATGGACATAATGGTCAATCGATAATAATTGACCATTATGTCCGATTGACATTTTGTAAATAAAAAAAACAAACAAAAATTTTTTAAAAGAATATATAAAAAAACCTTATCTCCAAACTCTTTCAACTGATTCATAAACCCCAAATTTGGCCAAGCTTCATATCTTCTACTTTTAATAAAATATATAGCTCTTTTATAATTTAAATTAGTAACAGTCATTAAATAAGCAGCACAAATACTAACACTTCTACTGACACCAGCAAGACAATGAACAAGAACATTTTCTGAGAAATTAATAAAAATAAAATAATAATAATAACCATTCTTTAATCGATGTGTATGTATAAAATTATTTGTAAGAAGAAATTGGTCAATAATTTTTTGATCCTTCGAATCATGTAAATTTAAATGAAGAACTACAAAATTAGACGGAAAATGATGACCACCAGTTCCACTGCAAATTGAAATAATTGCACGAATTTTATTTTCGGTTAATTGTTTTTTGTTAAAAGCAGAGCTTAAATTAAATTTTATAAAAATAAACTATAAAATGAAATAAGGTTGAAATTCTAAACAAATCAAATTTAAAATGTATTATTATATATATTTTAAAATTTTCACTCTTGCTCCACTAAAAACATTATGCAATAATTAAGTAAACATAACTCAACTAATTGTTGAGCAAAATAATAAAATTAATGTAAATTTAAATAATATTTCAAAATCTATAAATTACCTTAGACCACCAACATAAAGTCCTGGAATTACCTTAAAATTAAATAATTTGATTTAAACTTAAAATAATTTATAAAATAACCTCATTCATCATTGATAAATTAATATTTTTATTTCAAAAGTTTATAAGCGAATTAATTACTAAAGACTCTGATTTTGATAAACTATTTAAAATTAATTTAAAAAAAAAAAGATACAATAAATATAAAAAAATTAATTGAAAGAAAGCAAATTAGTAATAAAAATAATTTTTTTTTTAAATTTAATTTTGAATTAAAAACAATAGGAAAAAGTAAATGTTTTTGTTATTTGGATAAAATTGGAAAAAAAATTAAGTATACATATGTATGCGAATATAAAAATAAAAAAAATTGAAATGAAAAAAGGTTGAACTAATATTTTTTAAATTAATTAATTAACAGAAGGGATATTAGAAAAAAAAATGGACAACAATTTTATAAATAAAAAAGCTTTAGAATTTAAAACACAGACGAAATCTAAAACTACCAACTTATTCAAAACTATGAAGGTCCAAAAAATGTTTTAAATAATTAGTTTGTGTTGATCTTTAGGGCCAAGAGATTTTCAGAGAAAATCATGACCCAAAATTTAGTTAAAAAGGTAACACGCTTATTTAATTAAATCTTTTGATTATTCATAATTCTTCTATATAGTTCAACCTTTCCACAATTAAAAATTAAATAAAAATATTTAAAAATATTGCTTCCTTAACTACGGTTATGACAAAGTGTTGAACTAGAAGCATCGTTACCTCCAACAAGTTCATTACCATTCTCATTATTCCAAGAGAGACACATAAAATCACCAAAGGGACCAACACGATCACGAGCATTAGAAAGCTCCTCAAGAAATGAAGGACCAACACTGTCTTCTGCCGAATCAACAGACCTTAAAACAAGAAAAAGTAATTAAATAAATTTTACAAGAAAAATAAACCCAAGTTTTGAAGATTTTCTTGACCAAGGGTGCTCATCTTTATCAGTAACCTGTCCATTTTGATTAATTCTTTTTGGAGGAATTGGAGGTGGTGATGAAGGCGAATTTAAAGGATTATTGATTATTTGCTGAACAGTTCTTTCTGGCCTTGGGGGAGGCAAAGCAGTTGATGTTTTAGATATTAAAGAATCACATTCTGAAATATTTCTAAAAATATTTAAAAATTAAAACCTTTTTTAAAGTTTGCTGGATTGTAGGACTCAATAAGTACATTTTCAGTTCCCTTAATTTCACAACGGCAAAAAGGGCAATTTTTTTCGCCATCAGACTTATCCTTTAAATTAGTAATTGAAAAATCTGATCAAGATAGAAAAAATAACCTGCCACTTGTATAAACAAGGACGACATAGCAAATGCCCACAGGGTTCTAATTTAACATTTTTATTCTTTTCATCACATATTTTACACATTTCAAATGTTGTACCCATCTCGCAGTAAATTTGGTATTGTTCTGGAGATACATAAACCCTTCCTTCATTGTTTGATTGAATAGCAAAAGAAAGGTCAATATTTTTAGGCCGCCCATCTGGGTAAAGATAAAAACCTTCACGGTTCCCATCCACCTGAGTGATTGGAATTAAAATTAAATTAATGAAAATACCAAGGATTGAATGAGCGATTTATTCTGTGGAATTGTCTGATAAATTTTCCCATCAGGTGCAACGTAACCAATTGCCCATTGACCCAAACGTGTACAACTCAAACGGAAGACATAACTTAAATAAAAATTAATTGATTATAAAAATAAAGAAATAAACCTTCCTGGTTTATTACTATATTGTTGAAGTCGTTGCTTTACTTCATCATAAGTCATAAAAGCAACATATCCTGGATGCGTAACAGCCAACCATTGCCAATTTTTTAGTAAAGAATCCCATGGATGAAAAAGTCTCAAAGAAAGAAAAATCTAACAAAAGGTAATGAAAGCTAAAAAAAAACCTTGTAAAGACGTCAAATTCAAAATTGCTGATATGATCTGAAAACCAATAATTTATTAAAATAAATTAAAAAATTTTTTTTTTACCATTACAGGTGAGATCAATAGTATTCTTTAATGCATGAGTCTCATTTCCAACACAAAATTTATGTACTTTGTTTAGTTCACTTCTAAATTCCTCCCAAGAAACTATAGTTCTATCAGCCCCAAAGGATTCAATCCAAAATTCTTCAGCCTGTCTTTTAGTAATTCGAAAACGGCTTCCAATAAATTTTCCGTCTGGGAATTCAGCTTTCAATTCGGAAAACATATGCGAAAATATTAAAGAATTCATTGTTAATTGCCTCCGTGCATTAGTTGTTGCATCGAAAATTTTTTCCTTTTGATTTTGAAATAAACGCACAGTTCTTTTGCACGTATTTGTCAAATTAGATATAAATAGACGTAGATAAAGATTCTCTTGTAGAATGTTTGGATCATTAGTTAAAATTATGTTGAGAAGATTGTAAATGTCGGGCAAGATATCAAGAATAAAAGGAGGCGAATTCTTGAGAAACATCCGTGGCTGTTGACAAAGTCGGATAACAGTTTCCATTAAATGATAACATTTCTCAATAGATTTTCGATCCTAATAAAAAAAAATAGAAAACAATTTAAAGAAAAACCTGAGGATTCAATGCACAATTTGGACTTGTCATTAATGTTTGTGAAGGAAGGTTTAAATTATATGTAAAAATATTTTGTGCTGAAGAATTGACCAAAGAAGCAGCCGTTCCTACCATTCGATTTAGGAATGAACTAGCCGCATTCATTATTTTAACAAAAAAAAATGACTAATCAGTGATGAGAAAGCAAAAAGTAAATGTAAAGGTTATATTAAAAGATTAAAACTATTAAAGCAAATGAAAAAATTTTGTAAATTTAAGATCTGAATCGACTGAAACTTAGTCGACATGACATTTAATCCATTGTCGTTATTGTGACAAAATTTCCTACTCAAAATGGAAGATTTTTAATTTCGTTGCCATTAGAGTATGAACGTAATTTTTAATTCTTTTGGGTAATGGGAACAGAAGGATTTAAATTCCCTCTTGAATTATTCCGAGTTTTGGTGATAAAAAAGTTTAATGAATAAAAATTTTTGTTAAAAAATAAAATTAAATTTGTTGAAAATGTTCAAAAGTTAATTATTAAATTATTTATGCAAGTACTTTGATTACTTATTGTTATTTTTCAATCTGAAATGTTTAAAATCAAATGGTTTTTTACCACCTTCAGGAATGTTTAAAAATGACTGATAATGAATTAGAATTTGTTCTTGAGTATAGCAGGTTTTTCCCAATTTAATTTTTTATTTTTTGTTTTATCCAGGCAAACATACCTTCAAGAACAAGCTGAAAGAAAGGAAAAGGAAAAAGCTAGTGATGTAGATTTAATGATTGTTGAGAGTCAAGATGTGCTCGAAAAGGATCGCCAAATAAAACAAATTAAACAAATGTTGTATTCAAAGTATTTTATTAAATTTGTAATCCTTTTTTCTTATTTTTAGGCCAGTTGATTTGCAAAATGTTCCAGTTTCACCTGTATATTTAACACAATCACCTTATTTTATTCCTTCACAAATAACAGGGAATGTATTCCCATTTACTGCAAAATATCATAACAACCAGTTTTGTCTTCCCTCTACCTCTACAGCAGTACAGCCTGAACGTAGCTAATTTAAATTTTAATTTTGAGCAATGATTAAATTTTCTTTTTAAATATTTAGTTTTTTAATATTTTAAGAAAATTTTCCTCTTTCAACTTCTTTATCATTGCCTAACTCTCCTGATTTTTGGTCAGACAACTGTTCTCAACCTATTTCTTTCTCTTTATTGGATTCAAATTTAACTAAACCGTTAGCAGTTCAGACGGATGTAAATATGGCAGATAAGGTTTAATTTTAGATATTTTTTTAAAATAATTTTAGAATAATTTTTCAACTCCACTCAAAATTCCTTTTCGGAATGGTGATTTAATTGATTTATCCCCCGTAAACGCATCTTCTTTGACTATTGAAGAGGTTTAAAAAATTTCTAAAACAATTTTTTATTTGCAGTTTGATCCCTTATATAAAAAATTCCAAAAATCTAAAGTTGAAGAGGACGAGGGAAAACAAAATAACGAAATGAATGCAGATATAATTAATTCTAATGAATGCATTGAAGCACCAGTAGATGAAAAACCCAACAAAAATCAATCCATTTGTCAACAACAACACCAAAGGTTTTTTTCTATTTGATTAAAATACATATGTGTTAATGGATAATAAATTGGAATAATTTTTAAAAGCTTAACAAATTTTGCTAAAATTAAAATATATTCTTAAGATAATTTAAACAATTTAGAAAATATTTAAAAGAAAGGGAAGTTTTTGGTGTGTTCATTTATATATTAGGAAAGGGGATGACACATCAAATATGTTTATGAAAGAAAAATTTTGTGTTATAAAATTATAAACAATGAAAAACAAAGTTTATCAAAAAATAGGGAATAAAATATTAAATATCTAAAAAAAATATATTTAATCATCAACATCTCCACGTGATCCTTAAAATGTTTCTAAATTTAAATTTAATTTTTTAAAAATATAATCAAAAAATCTTTTTTTTTTTTTATTAAAGGTTGCTTTGTTGTGATGACCTTGTAACGCGGCAGGAATTATCCTGCGATTTTTATAAAGAGGTTTTTTATTTTTTAATATAAAGAGTGTGTTCTTAAGAAACAACTACTTTTTGAATGTTTACCCCGTTTTCGAAATTCCTTAACTATTGGGGACAAACCCCAAAATACTGATGTTTTCCTTGTTGCTCCAGTACTTGATTATTTTGTAACATCAGTTGATACAATAAAACTATGTGTTCATCAAGATGATACGTACGACTTTTTTGGAGTTCTTTTACATAAAATATTTATTTTTTTAGTTGGCCTCGTGATGTACCAGAAGAACCTAAATCGTTTGAACTAGCCTGTGGAGTAAGGAAAACTAGTGATGAAATTCTTTTGGAAGTATTATTAAGACTTCTCCCGCAAGAAGAAATTCAACGTAATGAAGGTCAAATTCCCCTCAACGATTATGCTTTAAAAGTATTTGGCACAGATGAATTTTTAGTTCCAGATGCACCAATTGGTTATTTAATAATTTTAAAGTAATTATTATTTTTAGGTAAAAATTTATTTGTAGCACAATTTTTGGCTGGTGGAAAAGATGTTGATTTAGAAATTGGCAGAAAAAGTTTATCAAAAATTAAAACAAATAATAGACTAATTTCAAGGTTTTTAGTTATTTTTAGCTTTTTTTTTTAAATTTTTTATTTAAAGCACAATAATTTGTGGAAATCCAATCATGAACGAGGAATTGTTTGTTAATTTAATCAAAAATCTGGCCAAACATTTAACAAATTATTTAGCTGCTCCAGATGATAGTAAATTACGACAGCCAGTTCTACAGTCAATCAAGTTAAATTTTATTAACCTTAGAAATTTTTAAAAACTTAAACTTTCAAAAAAAGAATTGATCAATAAAGGTTTAGGCCCTAAAGGCATCTAAAAGAAAATATTTAAAAAAAATTTTTTTGATTTAAAAAAAATATTTTTTTTGCAGATTATTAACAAATAAAGTTAACAACATACAAACATTAGACCTTATCTCTTCTGTTGATCTTCTCCATAAAGCTTCAAATTCTACTACTTTACGCGAAGCTGTCAGCTCTATAATTACTTCATTAATACATCTTTTACGTGCTTATTGTTGTTCTTCTCTTACTGATTTTTCAATAAATACGGAACCTTTGGGTTTAACAGAATTCTCTACTATTAGGGACAGTTCACTTTGTAATGAAAAACTTCTTTTAAGTGTTGAATCTGTCCACAATTTACCTAGTTATTGGAATGATAAATATAAAGCATTTTATATCGAAATGCATTTAATGTATGGTCCAAAGTCTTACGGAATTTGTAAAAGTACAGCAAAACAAATTGTAAATAAATATGGATTTTCTTTTATTCCTTTTCAACTTTGGGTAAAAAAGAATTATTTTAAAAAAATAATTTAAACATTTTTTAGAATGATTTTGATTTTTATATACCTTCATTGCCTCGTGAAATACAAATTTGTTTTATTTTACATGGTGTACCTTTAACTGGCGAGGAAGTTGGAATTTCAAATGATTTGTTTAGCGATACAAATGGTTCTCCAATTGAACTTCAGAATTTAAGGACAAATAACTTTGGCAAGGAAAAACGACTTGCTTTTGCTAATTTACCTCTTTTTAATGTTGACGGGTATCTTTTAATTAAACAAAAATGTTTTATTTATTTTTTTAGTTTTTTACTTCAAGGCCCTCTCCTTGTTCCTATGCGTCAAATGGAAAATGATGTAGTTCAGCCTTGGGGACCTCGGCCTCTTGTTTGTGATGGTGATGAAGTCATTTTATTTGTTAAAGCATTGGAATATGATTATAGAATTCGATTCCCTGTAGACATAACTCCAAGTGAAGTGTAATTAATTTGAATTAGTTTAAAAATAATAATTTTTAAATTAAGTCATTGGCACGACTTTACTGCTTTACAACCTGAAAAGCAAGAGTTTTTACAAACTCTTATAGATAGTGGTGTCAGTCATAGGTTAGTTTATTTAGAGGATTTTAATATAAATATATGTTGGTAGAATATTAAATAATGTCCTTCTGTTTATTTAAATCCGCAAGTTTTATCCGCAAGTCATAGTATTTGTGTTTTTAGAACAATGTTTTTTTGAGAAAGCATGCAGAGAAATTAATTTAAAACATTTTTTCTAGTTTATCAAAAGACGATCAAGAATTGCTTTGGTCTGAACGTCATTTTTTACATCAAATACCTCGTGCCTTACCTCTTGTTCTCAGCTCAGCTACTTGGAGTACTTATAATCTTGGCAATGTTTATGCACTACTTAAAAAATGGGTACCTTTACCGCCTGTTGTTGCTTTAGAATTACTTTTACCGCTGTAAGTTTATTAAGTTTTTTAATGATTTTACTTGTAATTTTTAGTTTTCAAGACCGTTATGTTCGTGAATATGCTATTAAATTTATAAAACAAGCTTCCTCTGAATTTCTCTTTAATTTAATCACTCAACTTGTGGAAGCTCTTCGTTTCGAAACTTTTGAGAATTCTTCTTTAGCATTATTTCTATTAGAACATTCAACAAAGGATAGACGTTTTGCTTTAGAACTTTTTTGGTTTTTTAAAAGTTAGTTTTATTGAAATTTTTGTTTAATCCAGGCAACTTCAAACTCGAATTCAGGACGTTAAAAATCCATCATTCTCTTCTCGTTGTAAATTACTTCAACAAATGCTTCTTAACTCAAATATATCTGGTTTAGAAGATGAAATTGCTTTTCAACAACAATTTTTAGATCGACTTGATAAAATTTCTAAAATTGTTAAAGAATGTCCTGAACACTTGGCAGTAATTTTAAAAAAATATATTTTTTTAAATAAAATTAATTTTAAAGACCAAAACTTTGCGTAAAGAGCTTTATCAATTTTCTGATGAATTTTCTTTCGAAAATCTACGAATTCCAATTGCAACATCATTTTGTTGTAAAGCATTATCTGTGAGGGTTATTTAATTAATTTAAAATATTTATTTGGTAGATTTCCGATTGTTCAATATTTAAATCACGGACAAAACCAATCAAAATTGTTTTTAAAGGCAAACGCAATTCTTTTGGAATAATTTACAAGGTTTTTTTTAAATTTTTATTTTTCAATAATTTTTAAGGCGGGAGATGATCTAAGACAAGATGCTGTTGTTACACAATTGGTGAGAGCAATGAATGCTATTTGGTTAGCAGAACAGTTGGATTTGAGAATGCTTCTATTTCGTTGTATGCCTACAGGAAACGAAAAAGGATTGGTTAGATTTTAAAAGATTTAAAAAAAAAATATTCTTTTTTTAAAGATTGAATTAGTTCCAAATTGTAGAACTTTATGTGAAATACAAATGGAAATGGGTTCAGGTGCTGCTGGTGTTTGGAGAGATGATGTTCTTAACAAATGGTTAGGCAAACAAAATCCTTCAGAATTTCAATATAAAGCGGTTTTTTTATTTTATTTTTTATTTAAAAATTTTATTAGGCACTTGAAAACTTTCGACGTTCATGTGCTGGTTGGTGTGTGGCAACTTATATTTTAGGAATTGGTGATAGGTTAGAGTTTAAATTTATTTTTGCCTTTCTAAATTTTATTTAATTAGACATAATGACAATATTATGTTAACCACTTGTGGCCATGTTTTTCATATTGATTTTGGGAAATATTTGGGTGATAGACAAACGGCTTTAGGATTTAATAGGTTTTGTATTTATTAAATAATTTTTAAATTTTTATTTAGAGACAGAGTTCCCTTTGTATTTACCCCAGAAATGGCTTTTGTAATTAATGGAGGTCAAAGCACTACAGAAAATTTTCAACGTTTTGTTGATGAATGTTGTGAAGCTTTTAATTTACTTCGTAACAATCGGGCGATTTTGTTGAATATGATACGCTTTCTTTCTTGTTCAGATATTCCAGGAATGTCTATGGAAGCTGTGGTAAGATTTCATTTTTATTTTTTAAAAATATTTCTTTTTAGTCTTATGTAGAGAATAATTTAATGCATGATTTAAATGATGTTCAAGCAACTGTTTTATTTACTCGAAAACTCGAAGAGTCGATGCAGAGTAAGTGAAAAAATTTAAAGTCCTCCTTTGAAGACCAACATTTTGAAGGGCAACTACATGAGGTCAAATGTTTGATTGTTTTAGGTTTATATAAAATTATTTGTCTTTTGTCTGTTGACCTTTAAAACGTTGGGCTTCTGGGACAGAATCTAAATAAAGTTAAATATTTTTAATTTTAGGTCGTTTTCCTCGCTTAAACTTCTTTGCCCATACAATAGCTCAATTTAAAGGCAATCCTTTACATATTTCTGGTGTATCTAAAGCTGATGATATGAATCGATTATCATTTATTTCTGAAATTTATACGTTATTTTTTATTATTTTTAAATTAAATTAATTTTAAATTTAAGGGAAAAAGATGATGGAAGAATTGACTCTGTTTTGGTTAGTTCATATGATAAATGGTTGGAAAATTCAAAAAAAGTTTATGTAAGACGTCTTTTATTTTTCTTTAAATATTTTTAATTAGATGTATAAATTATTGGTCGAAAGGGTTAATGAAAATGTACGCACAGAAATTTATAGGTTTTTAAAAAAATTTATTTAAAAGAAAGTTTTTTTTTCCTTAAAAAAGGTCATATCAAGAATTTGAAGAACTTTATGCAAAGCTCTGTTATCGTTTTTCTAGCAGAGCTATTCCTCCTTTGTCTCAAACTGTTACTATTCTTGGTAGAACAAATGTTAGAGAAGTAGCTATTAGACGTCAGGTTTAAAATTTATTTAGTTTCTATTTTACAAATTTTTTTATAGCCTGAACTTCAAACCTTTTTATTAAAGTTGTTTAAATTATCAGATGAAGTTGCACATTGTGATTTGGTTTATACTTTTATGCATTCTCTTTTCCGTGATACTGAACCTGAGAGTCGGAAAATTAATGGTTTATTATTTTTTTATAATGGTATTTATGTATAAAGAAAAATAGACGATTTAGAATTTTAGGAATTAACTTTTTTATAGCAAGGGTAGAGTATGGGCTAGTGTGAAGGGGACATATTCCTCCCAGTCTACCAAGTAGTTTGAGAGGAACATGTTCCCTTCCATTCCTCTAAGTTTGGATATCTTTTAATATAAATTCAAAACTACTTGAATTAATTGACAATTTTTTTATTTTTCACAGGAATGTCAGATATTTTGGCTGATACAAATGTTCATTGCCAAATATTGCTTCGAATAACATTAGAACAATTTTCAGAGCTCAAAATCTTTGTGGCTCATGCAAGAAACTTGCCTTTAATTAGTCGTGATCAATCACCAGATAGTTATGTAAAAACATATCTACGTTGGGGAGAAATGGATGATAGTCTGTTATTTTCCCCTCGTTATTGGAAAAGAAAAACGAGAGTTGTTAAAAACACGCAAAATCCAACATATAACGAAGAGGTTCCCTTTTTTGGTTTTTAAGTTAAAATTAATTTTAGATTTGTTATTCACTAAAAGATGTTTTTTTGCATGGAGTTTCTGTTACTGATATTTATTTAAATGTCTCAATTTGGCACTCAGGAAATCTCAAAGTCAAATTTGCCTTATGTGAAGCACGGATTAATTTAAATCAGTTAGGAGATAGAGAATCAGACAAAAAAGGAGCAGAACTGGAGAAATGGTTTTCTATGAAAATTAATTAAAAAATTCATTTAATGGAATCATTTCTTTAAGGTTTTACATTTTAATAATATGTTTGATTTTCATTTTTATTTAATTTTATCAATTTTAGCATTACATTTAATATACCTAAATATGTATGTAATTAAATCTACTCTCTTTTAATTATATTAGGATTCTCTTTTAGTAAAAAAAAGAATTTGAACCTCTTTCTCTCTCTGACTTATTTAAATATCAAATATATATCTTTTATATGACCAGATTTTTAAAATATTTATTATAATAAATATTGTATATTTTAATAAAATAAATTTAATTTAAAATCCAATAATACAAATATTACGAAAATAACCAAATTATTTCACGTTTTCAGGGTCATTAATATTTTCATGATTCATTGAATCTTCCTGAACAATTTGTGGTGAAACGACTTCACCTAATATTGCCTTCCTTAAGAAGGTTTTAAATTCCATAAAGCTTTGCTAAAAATGTTGATTTATAATTAGAAAAATATTTTAAAATAAACCTCATCAACTTGGATAACTCCTTTACGGACTAATGCATCAAGTAAAGCACGTGAAGCAGAAGTTTTTGCGAGTTTTTTGTTCTTTCCTGGAACACCTTGTGCCTGATGTAAAGGCCCTCCCAAAACTAAATGAAAAAACATAAACCAAAACTAGGATTAAACCTTCTGATGGAACGCCCGGAACTTGATATGGCGAAATTTTAACTTCGATTGTGAACCTGAAAAAAGTGAAAAATTAATTATGACATTTATAATAAAGATCGGCCAAGACCAGGCCCGGATTTCCTACACAGTTCAAATGTTTTATGACCTTTCTGGGTTATCCCTGGAGTTTATACTTAAAAGTTATTCTTGGTTAATCTAGTTCAATTAGAATAAATTTATTTCTCTGATTATAACAAAAAGTAAATAAAAAAATAACCTTGTTCCAGGTCCAAATGCTTCACCCATTTCACTAGTTTCATGATAAGTAAGTTCTCCTAAACGATATTTTGCACATATTTCAGTCAAAAGTGTAGTAGCATTTTTGTTCCCATGTGTTGCAAGCAGAAAGTGTGTATGTGGATGAAGATCCTCATCTGGATATGCGGTTAAAAGGAATTGATTTGGTTGAAGTTCCTGGAGAAGTTTAATGTAATTAAAAATTTAAGAATGATTACTGTTAAACCTTTTCAATTTTCAAAAGTTTAGGAGTTGTGGGGCCATCAAAATCAACATCCTCAGCAAATGAAGACAATTGAGGATCAGACTGGTTTTGATAAAATTCTGGCCCAAGTTTGCCCAAATCTTCTTCTTTTGGAGGTAAATGACGAACTGGTGTCTTAAGTTTTCGACCGTTGCTACTCAGACAATTAAGCTTTAAAAAATATAAATATTAAAAAACAATCAATAAAAGAAACAAACACGTTGCTCCAAAAAAAGCTTTTCTAGAATACAAAGAGCACAGGACCTTTTAGCTTCTTTTTTTGATTGAGAAGGAAATCCAAAAATTGCCTGACCGTCTAATTCCGAAACAAAAATAAATTTACTGAAAATAATTAGACAAAAATAAAATTAAAAAATAAACTTCTTGTCAGGTCGTCCAGCAAGTTCGTACTCATAAAATTTAAACGCTGTCTCACCACTAGACGAGCAATAAGTATTCAATAATGAAATTGGATTTTTTTGTGTTGAATTAATATAATCTTTTGCAACTTGACATATATCATTTTGACGATAGAAAGCTCCAGACATGTTAAGTTCATCAACTTGAGAGAAAAGAAGTTTAAATTTTACTATAACATAAACATACCAAGTCGTTTATAATATTCATATGTCGTAGTTTGATTATCAGAAGAAGCTTCAGATTCATGAGAAGTTGACATTTTAGGTAAAGAATGGTTTAAAAATTTATCTCAAGAAAATCTAAAGATGTATAATGATAAAATAAATATTTAATCAAAAAAAAAATATTTTTAAATAAAAAATCAAAGTGTATGAGTAAGAATGAATTCAATACTCTTATTTTTACTTTTTTTCTTTTTCTCGCTCTCTTAATTTCCACACTCTCTTCGTAAAACAATCAAAATAAAAACAGAAAAGGAATCTCCAATACTGTAAAGAGGCTTTAATTTATATTTTAAGCAATAAAAAGTTGAAAAATTTCAAACAAGAATTTAGTTTCTTTTTAAGAACCGAGATAATCGATTTTGAAATCATATACATAGTTATGAAAAATTGCTTTTAATATTGTAGAGAAGACCAATTAAATGTCGAAATCTCTATTACTTTATTAGAATACATTCTAACTTAATGAGAACCAGTTCACTAAATTAGAGTTTAATACACGGATTTTATATACTTTTCAATAAATTAGAAATTAATTTTTTCAATTAACAATTTACTTATGAGAAAATAAATAAATACTTTTTTCGGCAATGAAATGACTGTTAAATTTTTAACTATAAAAAGGGCTTTTCCTTCTCATATTATAGTATTCTTCTTCTAACAATCTTCGAGCATATAACGATAACAGCTTCATTTTTTCTCTTCGATGGAAAATTCTTCGTACTTGGGTGGTGTCCAATCTTCTGGCGGCAATGTGCAGCAAAGTGCTTATATGACTACTGGAGGTATTATTTTAATATTGAAGGTATAGTATAACATCTAATTTAAGGAACTCGAGCAACTAACGAAAGCAGCAGAAGAGAGGGCAGTGTAAGGGGAGAATATCCTATTTTGAGACCACCCAGTACCATCAACGTCACCTTGAGAGAGACTACAACGGGAGGACTTACTGGTGATCCACCAGGTTAATAAATTTTTAAATTTGAATTTACTTGATGTAGGCATGTGTGTCCTTCGATGCGGTGTCCCCCCTTCGAGCGGATTGCCTGGAATTACTGGGGACCCACCAGGTTAATAAATTTTTTAAATTTGAATTTACTTGATGTAGGCGTAGGCATGTGTATCCTTCGACGCGATGACCGTCCGAGCGGATTGCCTGGAATTACTGGAGCTCCGCCAGGTTAATAAATTTTTAAATTTGAATTTACTTGATGTAGGCGTAGGCATGTGTATCCTTCGACGCGATGTTCCCACTTCGAGCGGATTGCCTGGAATTACCCGGGACCCACCAGGTTAATAAAATTTAAATTTGAATTTACTTCATATAGGTACTTTTTCCACTCGATGCTTTGGCCCCCCTTCGAGCGGATTACCTGAAATTATTGGGAACCCAACAGGTTAATAAATTTTTAACTGAATTTACTTGATGTAGGCATGTGTGTCCTTCGATGCGGTGTCCCCCCTTCGAGCGGATTGCCTGGAATTACTGGGAACCCACCAGGTTAATAAATTTTTAAAGTTGAATTTACTTCATATAGGCACTTTTTCCACTCGATGCTTCACGAACAATGGACTGCCACAAACAACTGGGAGCGGCAACAAACCTGGAGGTGATAAGATAATTAAAACAATTCAAACGAATTTTAAAGGTGGTAGTGGCAGCTCTAGAGGACAGAATCCTACTGGTGGTGGAGGCAATAATAGTGTGTACTTCGCGTAATGAATTGAGTAAAATTGGGAAATGAATGAAGAAAAGTGATTGTCCTTCCTAAACTTCTTATTCACTTGTATTGTAATGTATTTGTTCGAATTGTTTTTTCTTAAACTATCGTTCTGTATTCGTGTTTTATTGAGTATAAATATTCTTGTCTGATTTTTTTCTTAAAATATTCCTACTCACTTCCTTTCTAATAATTATTCATTTTAGAATAAATATTCAGATTGTTTTTATGTACTCTATACAGTAAGGAATTATTACTAACCTAAAGATCGAGCTTACTCCGCTATGGTTTGTTGATGAGGAATTAAACCCTCATTTTGCTATTCGTAAGTAGATTTCGAAAAAGTTAAAAATTTTATTTAATGCATGTATAATTAAGTTTGAAAAAAACCATAAAATATTTTACAAGTTGACTACAAATTTATCACAAATTATTAAATTCAAAATTAATATTATTTAAAAGAATATGGAAATTTATTTTTTGGGATATAATATATATAAGGAATAAATTATTTTTATTTAAAAACAATTTAATTTTTTATTTTTCTGAATAAACAAAATTATCAGAAAATCCTCCTTTACTTTAAATTAAAATTTTATTTAATTTTCTCTTTTAATTAATTTCCATTATTCCAATCATTATAATAATTATTATTAAAAGGTATTCCAATATTTAAAATTCCATTATTATTATTATTATTATTTTCTTCAATTAAATTAATTTCTTCATTTTCTGAATAATTTAAATAATTTTCTCTTCTCAATAAATTAAAACAATTAGCATTTATTGGATCTATTGGATCATTTGGTATTTGTTGTTGTTGTTGTTGTAAAATATTATTAAATTTATTCATCATATTATTTACTGTTAATTTATTTTCATTTAATTCTGGTTCTTTTTTTGTTTTATAACGGTGATTTTGGAACCTAATTAATTAATAAAAATTTATTTAAGGTTTTGATAAATTAAAGGTGTTTAAACAAGTAATTTAAAATATTTTTTAGAGGAAAGAAAAAGAATATATTTAGTATAAACTTCTAGGAAATTAAAGCTTAGAGGTTATGTAAATCCCTGGACAAAATTTCCTTAGCATAAGACTGAAAAATAATTTCCATTTTTTATTTAAAAATTTCTTTCTAATAAAAACTTAATTTAATCATAAAATTTATAAAAATATTTATTTTACCATATTTTAACTTGTGTAGGTTGTAATTGAATTTCTCTTGCTAATTGTTCTCTTTCTTGTGCTGATAAATATTTTTTCTCTGCAAAACGAGACTCCAAAATTAAAGTTTGGGCTTTTGAACTTGAAAAGTTTTTTTTAAGAAAAGTTTTTAAAAAAAGACAAAAAAGAAACATACAAAAGAACTCTTCTTTTTCTTTTTTTCTTTTTCTCTGTTATATCTGTCAAAATGACATTTTGTCCAATTTTAAATTCTTTTGAAATAAAATTTTGTGAATTAAAATTATTTTCTGAAGATGAAGCAATATTTAAATTTATTCCTTTTTCTTTATTTAAACATTTTTTCTTTCCAATTTTGTTCTAAAAAATATTTTTTTTTTAAATTAAAATTAAAAAATTAAACTTTTTGTCCATAATTTTTTTGTTTTTCAGAATATTCTTTTTTAATAGAATTTAAAAATTGTGGAGATGTTGGTAATGGTTGTTGTTCAATTTCTTAATTAATTAAATTAATTAAAAGATTAATTTAAATAATATTTTTAATAAAGGAATTTTTATAGAATTTTTTAAAAATTTTTTAAAGATTTTTACCAGAAAATCCTCCTCCATTTAGGGAAGGGAAAAATCCATATTTTGGAATTATTGTAGCTGAATAAATTTGTGGAAATGTTGGTTGATAAAAATAAGAATTTGGAGTAAAATATGAATTATTTATACCCATAATTGTTGAATTATAATTATTTAAAATATTTGGATCATTTGAGGGTGGTAAGGTTGTACCTTAATTAATTAAAATATTATTAAATAATTTTAAACAATATTTTACTATTCCTTTTTATTAATTATTTTTCCAAATTTTTAAAATATTTTCTTCAATAAAAAAAAAAATCAAAATTATTTCCTACATTCTCGACTGCCCCAATTTTAATTTAAAATAAATTAAAAGAAATTTTATTTATTTTTATTTACCAAAATTATTAGAAATTTGTTCAGAAGAACACCAAGAGGTTGATTGTGGTAAAATAAAATTATTAGAAAATAAATAAGGTTGTTGATATTGTTGTTGGTAAAGGGAAGAAGTATTTGATGTAAAGGAAGGGACATTTGGTGGTGATATTGAATTTATTAATTCTAATTTAATATTTGTTTCTTCAATTCTAAAAAATATATTAATTAAATAAATAAATAATTTATTATTAAAATAATTATAGTATAAGGGTATTTAATTAATTCTTTAAAAAAAAAAATATTTAGATAAATCGAAAATAAGTCAATTTATAAAAGGTAATATAATTTTAAGTTTTAATTATATATTAAACTTAAAAATTAATTTTTAATTTCAATGAAGGTATATAAGGAATAGCTTTAAATAATCCTCCCCTAAAAACATTTAAAGAATTTATCGTTTTTACTTGTAATTATTATTACCGTAAGGTGATTACTGTATTTCCCTTCACTTAAAATAGAGGGTAGGGGGGGGGGTTGTATTAGAGGAAATATAATATTTTTTTAAAAATAATATTTAGTTTTACCTTTCATTATCATTTTCCACATTTTGACGTTGTTTATTTTGTTGTAAATTTTTAGAAGAAGTAAATGAATGAAAAGAAGGAGAAGAAGAAAAATAAATATTATTATTATTAGTACTTAAAGTTCCACTTAAAGGAATATTTCCTCCTTTGGTTAAATTGCCAGAAGAAGAATTAAAAAAAATTGAAGAGGCTTCTGTATTGAATGAATTGGCTGTGTTGAACATTCTTTTTAAGTGAAAAAAGGCCAAAGGGTTTTTTTTTGTTTAAATTTTGTAACGTCGGCACTTGAGAGTTTTGAGTGTATATATTTTTTAAAGAAATTACTTAATTACAAAAATCTTTTTGTAAAAATTATTTTTTAAAGAAAAAGTAAAAAAAGGACTTGAGAATGACTAGAAAATATTTTCAAAAAATTCTTCTTCAATATTTTTAAAGAAAAATAAAAAAGGGTCAAGAGTTTTTGAAGTACATATATTTAGTTACCCTTTCTCCCTACTCTTGACCGAAAAGGAGGGCCTTTAACTTTTACAAATTAAAAAGTGAATAGAATATAAGGTAAAAATTTTAAAAATAAAATTTATTTCCTTTAAATAATTTTTTTGGACAAAAATGAGGTAAAAATATAAAGAAAATTGCCAAAAAAATTTTTTTTTTTTGATAACTAAAAAATATTTATTTAATAAAATTATTAAATTTTTTTAATAAAACAAATATTTATACACTTAAAACTTTTATTTGAAAAAAAAAATTAAATGCGAGAATTGTCTTGTCTTGGGTTGTCATTCTCTCTTTCCCTCTCATTTGAGTAAATATTAGATTACTGTAACAATTTCTTAAATATTTTATTTTCTTTTATTTTTACAAAAATAATATTTTAAAAAAATTAGAAAAGAAGAAGGAAAAGTTTGCGGTAAAAAAAAGGCCAAGAGGGGGGCCAAAATAATTTAAAATATTATAAAGGGAAATACAAACAAAGGATAGCCAATAAGAAAAAAAAATTGAGGCTTCTTCTTTTTTTTTTTTATAATAATGTAAGTGTATTTATATTTTTGTAAAAAGAGAAGCCGAAAGAGTTAACTTAAAACAAGAACAAATATTGAAAATTTTTTAAAAGAAAAAAAAATGAAGAAGATGCGCGGGAATGAAGAAAAAAAATGAATTGGATTATTATTAATTTTGGTTAATTTTATAGAAAATTAATTTTTATTAAAATAATTTTATGTTTTATAATATTTAAAAAATTAAAAAAAATTATAAAATTAATTTACTTTATTTAATTAAATAAATAATATTTAATTATATTTATTTAATACAAGTTTTATATATTATATAGGTTTATTCAATAATTATAAATATATAATTTGATGTACTTAAAATAAATACAAAAAAATAAATTTATTTAAAGACACACCTTTTAAGATTAATAAGAAAATAATTTTTAGGGATTAGTGTATCCTTTAGAATTAATATTTATTTAAATAAATAAGACGCACCCTACCCCCTTCATTTGGACTTTTTTTTTTAAATTAATTTATTTTCTTTTCAATAGAATTTCTGTTTTGATTTTTAATAAAATTAAAACAATAAGAATTTATTGAATGTAAAACATTTTTTAATTTATTAACTTCCAAGAATTTTAAAATTAAAAATAATAAACTGTTTCAATAGACTCCAACCGAATACAACCAAACACTTGGATATTAATATATTTTTAAATAAATTATATAAATAAATAAACCAATATACCAATTAAAATAAATTTGATTTAAACAACCAACAACCAAACACCTAAACTTCATACAATCATACCAATTTACGTCATTAAATATTTAATTAACGGATTTAATCTCAAGTGAGGGAAACGGCGTCTATGAAACAGTGTTGACTAAAGAATTCTAACTTTCTTTTATTAGACTTGTTTTTTATTTTAAGAATTATTAGATGAGTAGTAAATGTTGTATTTATTAATTCAAACAATGTTTTTTACTCTTACCAAAACTTAAACAACATTAATGTTGTATTTTTGTTTATGTTTTTCTCTCCCGCAAACTCTATTTCGATCTGTCTGTTTATCCGGAACTTCCAGAAAATATTTATCAAGCATAAAGACTAAAGTTAAAGCTATAAATAAATTCTAACTTTTTAATTTCAATCGTAAATAATAAAAAAGAAAAAAATTTAAAATTCTTAAAAATTTGTATAGTCAAATGAATTAAAATTAAATTTATTTTATTAACAAAGTTGACAACTAGCTCTACAATGCATTCCCATCCATCTAGGATTTCTTCCACATTCTCCAATAAATGCCCAAAATGGACAAAGAATATGAATATTACTACAACCTGAAAAAGGTTTAAATTTTATATTGTTTTAATTGTTGTTGTTGTTGGATGTTTTTTAGAAATTGTTTAAATAAGAAAAACAAACTTTAATGTTTTTCTTTGTATGTTTTACAAGGGAAAACAAACTTAATGTTTTTTTTTGATGTTCAAGTTTTCAAAAAGAAAATGTTTTTTAAATATCTCTCTCTCTCTCTCTCCATGTTTTGACTTATTCTATCATACTAATTATTTTTGTTTCATTATTTTTAAAAACATTAAATGTTTTTACTGTCTAACCGCTTTTAGGTTTTGGAGTAGAAATATCACCAAGAGATTCACCACAAGATGAACATGATTTTTGGCAATGTGGACGCATCCAAAAAGGATTACTCTATTAAATTTTATTTTATTTTTTTTTATTTAAAAAATACCTCACATTCTCCCATATCTGCCCAAAACTCACATAATTTATGATAATTAAAACATGTTTGTCGTTTAGTTGTTGTTGTTGTTGTAATTATTGTTGTTGTTGTTGTTATTGTTTTGTCTGTTGGTAATGTTAATGGTTCGATAGGTGTTGTCTATAGTTAAGAAAAAATTAATTTAAAAATTCTGTAATTTTTTAAATAAAATTTTAATGTTTAAACAAAAATTTTTTCCCTTTACAAAAATTATTAAAAAATAAAAAATAAAATATAACCAACACAAAATTTAAAAAAAAATAAAAATACCACAAAAATGCCATTAAAAAAAAATTAAAATAAAAAACCTTTAAATTATTTAACCAATTTTTATTAATAATTTTCTTATTTTCTTTATTTAATTTATTATTTTTTTTTAAATATTCTTCATAAATTTGTTTAAATTTAATTGTTGTAGAATAAATATTTTCTTCTTCTATTAATTGAGGTTCTTCTGTTTCATCAGAATAATCATTATTTAAATTATTATCACTAACACCATCACCATTAACAAAATTATTTTTAGAAATAAAAGAAGGGTTAAAAGGATATTCTTTTTTTAGACTAACAATTTTTGGATGTTTTGATGTTTCTTTGGGTGTACTAGATTTCCATTGTTTTGGCCTTTGTGGTCTATGCCCTGGCATTTTTGGGGGAGGGGTTGGACGTGTTTTTCTTTTTTTAGTTGTTGATATGGTTGTTGTTGGAGTAGTAGTTAAGGGAGGAGGTGTTGGACCTTTTGTTGTTGTTGTTGTTAAAGTTGTTTTTGTTTGTTCTGTACTTGTTGAAATAGTTGTAGTAGTAGTTAAAATACATTTAACACCAGTTGATTTACATTTATCGGCACGTTTAACTAAAAAATTGTTTTTCCTTTTATTCCAAATTAAAAAAAAGATTTTAACAAATACTTTACCTTTACATCCACAAGTTCCACAAGTCATTGGACATTTTACCCTCATCCAAAAAGGATTATTATTACATTCACCAGCTACTGCCCAAAAACAGCAAAGTTCATGTGTATCTTTACAAAAATTATTTTTATTATTTTCTTCACTAAAATCTTCATCTTCCTCTTCTTTTTTAATATTTTTAATTCTTTTTTGTATTTTTCCAATAATTTCATTTTTATCAAAATTATTTTGTTGTGAAGGAGGAAATATTTTTTCTTTTTCTCCATGTGAATGAATTCGACGACCAGTTGATATTGTTGTCATTTTTAAATTTACAGGAATTCCTAAAATTTAAAAAAAAAAAATTTAAATTTTAAGAAATAATTTACCTTCTTGACTATTTATTTGACCAAAAATATTGGCACGTATAGTTGTTGAAATATTTAACTAGAAAATTAATTATAAAATTATTAAAATATTTTAAAAAAAATAATTTTTAATTTATTTAATTAAAAATTAAATAAATGTAAGTAAAACATTATTAATACGATTAAATAATAAAAAATAATGTATAACATAATTTATGAAAATTAATTTAATGGAGACTTAATAATAGAATTAATTAATTTATTAAATAAATTTAGAATTAATTAATTAATTAAAATAAATAAGTTTTAAAAAATATTTTTTAAATAAAAAAATATTTTTTAAAATTAAAAAAAATATTTAAATATTTTTTTTTACATTTTCTGGATTAATAGTTGTTGTTGTTTGTTTATTTGTTGTTAAAATTTCCAAATTTTTTTTATTATTTAATCTTTCAAAAACTTTTAAAAATTCTTCTTCATTAATTTTTGTTCCATCAAATTCTAAATGTTTTTGTTCTTCTTCTTCTTCATTTTCTTCTTCTTTTTCTTCTTTATTTTTATCAAATATATTTTGTGGTTGTGTAGAAAATATTAATTCTGTTGCTTTAAATATTTTTTCTTCTTCTTCTCCTTCATTTAATTGAGCATTATTATTTTCTTTATTTTCTCCAGGAGGTCCTGGAGGTTTTAATAAATCAAGATTTGTTTTTTTATCAATTGTATTATTATTTAAATAAAATTCTTCATATCTATTTTTTAATTCTAATACACAAAGTTCTGGTACTTAAAAATTAAAAATTTTAAAAAAATAATAAGGCCATTAAATAGATTTAAACCCTAAAAAATTTATTTAAGTTTTATTCACCTATAACATCCCAAAAATTGATTAAATAATAATAAGTAATGAAATTTTTAAAATGTGAGGAAAAGATGCCTTTGAATTATTTTATAAATTAATTATTTTAAAATTATTAATAATTAATACTAAAATAATTGTGAAGAGGGGAAGGAACTTTTTGTCCAACTTATTTGTACATATATTTTTATTAGTATTATTAAATTAATTAATGTTTTAAAGAAAATAAATTCTTATAAATAATCAATTAAAAAACAAACAAACATTTATGACATTCTAAATGTTCAATATTATTATCATTATTAGAAATAATTTCAATAGCACAAGCCATTGTTGGAATTTCATTAATATTTAATTTTGGACATTTAAAACATTTATTACCTTCTTCTTCTGATAAAAAAGAAATAAAATTTTTACCATTAATTGGAACTAATGTACCTTAAAAAAATTAATTTAATTATTTAAAAAATAAATAAAACTAAACAAATATGAGCATTTTCTTCAATCCATTTATATAAAGTTGGAGGACTTTTGTCAATAAAATTTTGTGTAGAAGAAAAAATTTCTATTCCTTTTAGTTTATTTAATTGTTGAAATAAAAAAATAAATAATGAAAAAATTAATTTTTGAAATAATAAAACCATTTTATTTTATTTATTTTTTTAAACTAAAAATAATTAAAAAAAAATATTAATTTAAATAAAAAATTAATATTAAAAGAAAAGAAAATAAAAGAATAAAAAGTTTAAATTTTAATTTAATAATGATCAAGTTTTTAATTAATAAAATTGACCTTGCCTCTAGCACTATATATTTATTTTTAATAATTAAATTCCTTCGATAAAATTATTTAATTTTATTTAATAAAAAAGAAATTCTTTTTTTGCAAAATTTTTAAGGTGAAAGGAAGAAGGGGTGAAGAGTATGTTGAATAAAATAGGGGAGAGATGATATGTTTTTTTAATAAAAATATTTAAGTACTTTAAGTACTTTAAATAAATTAAAAGAAAAAAAGAAGAACTAGTTGAAGGAAAATACTTTAAAAAAAAAATTAAAAATAAATTTTTTGGTAAATTGTATTTAATTTTAATACTTTTTTAAACGAAATTATAAATTAATTAATTAATTTAATAATTAAATAATAAATATTTATTTTTTAATAAAAATTAAAAAAAGCAATTATTAAAATGTGTCCCATAAAAGGAAATTATATAAAAATAAGTGGGACGTAATAATATTAAAGCTTAATAAACTCAATAGGCGTAAAGAAAATTGAAAGAAAAAATTATTTTAGATTTTCTTGTTTGTTTTTTTTTTAATTTATTTTATTGTGTAGACAAAAGGAAGAAGAAGCTATTTTATTAATAAAATAAATATGTAAGAATAAGAAAAAGAAAATAATAATAAACTTTTAAAGGAAAAAGACAAATATTTAGTTAATAAATAAATAAATAAAAATTAAATTTATTATTATTATTTTTTAAATTTAATTGTGTTAAATAATAATATTTTTAATATTTAAAAATAATATTTTAAAATGAATTTAACATTTTTAGAAAAAAAAAATTTAATTTTTTTTAAATTTGTTAGCTTTTTTTATTAATTTTCATTAAATTAAAAAAAATAAAAATATTAATTTAAATTTAATATTTTTATTTAAAAAAATATATTTACCTCATTATATATAATTAAATCATTTTATTTACAAAATAAAAATATTTATACAATAACAAATAAATTCAAATATATATTTTTAAAAAATAAAATAATTAAATAAAATAAAATTTTTTTTTTAAATTAATTTAATTTTAAATACAAAAATAAATAAAACTAACAATAATTATTAACCCAATAATACCTCCAATAGTTGAAAATGTAATAATTGTTATTTTTGTAGCAATTGATATAGATGTTAAAATTGTTCCAAATTCAATCATTCTTTTTTTTCTAATTAAACTTTGATTAATTTTAATTAAAGATTTTAAGGTTATTTGTTTATCTAATGTTGTTGGATGAAAAAAATCTTTACGGGTTAGAATTGCCTAAAATTTATTTAAATTAAAATTAATTAAAAAATATATTTAATTAATAAATGAATGAGGAGAAGAAATTTAATTTTAAAAATAAATTAATTAGATTATCTTATTTTTAAAAAATTTATTTAAAAAGAAATTAAAATTAATTTCTTATTAGCTCCTCTATTTATTTATTTAATTATTTCTTTTTCTCCCCCTTTTATTTACTTACTTTAATTAAAGCAATCATTTCATCAGAAATATTCAAAGGAGAATAAACCTTTTTTTCAATTAAAGTATTTAATATAAATTTAACAAATAAATTTAAAATTTTATTAAAATCTTTTGGCTTTTCTACTTTATTTTCATCTATTAAATCACATTTTTCTTTGCTTATAAAATTACGTTCACAAATTAAATTAAAAAATTTAAGCCCTTTTTTACGAAATTTTTCAAGTTTTTGTTCACTAAAAAATAAATTAATTTTTTTTAAAGAAAGTTTTAATTATTTAATTTAAAAAAAAAAAAATTTTTTAATAAAGAACCGCCATTTGTTTTCGAACCTTGCAGAAAAAATAAATAGGAAAAAGTCTTAACCACCTAACCAGATTTTATTTAAAGTTACCTTTATTATACAAAGAAAGGTAAATTACTCTATGTTCTCTACCCTGTTAATTTACCTATATTTGGTTATTTTATCATAACTTTTTTTGAAATTTAGATAAAAATGTTAACTAAAATTTTAAAAATAATAAATAAAATTGTCTTTAATTAAAAATTAAAATTTAAAAAATTTTTTAATTCTACAAATTTTTATGATTCAAAAATTATTAAAAATATACCTAAAATAAATAATTTCAGAATCTCCCCTCAAAGGTTTATTTTTATATTCATTCCAAACTTCTTTAGTTAACCTCCAATATGAATTAAATTGACTTTTTAAATTTTCCCAACCGCTACATTTAGGCAAAATATTTTTATTTTTAAAATAATAAACAGGTCCATCCCATTCTCCTTCTTCCTCCTTTTTTGATTTAAAAAATTTCCAAAATTTGTTAGAATTTTTTCGTTTAATAATTCCATTTTCATCAAAAATTGTACTTCTACTTGTTGAAGATGATTTACCTTTTTTTAATATTTTTATCTGTTTATCAATTATTTTTTCATTTTTTTGTATTAATTCTTCAGTTTTTTTATTTAATAAATCAATTTTTATTTTAATTTCATTTTCATTTAAATTTTCAAAATAAAATAAATTTTCTTTAATTTCCAATTCAGCAGTCATTGGACAAACTTTATTCCATGTTTGTATATCTATAGAACATTTTCTATTAAAAAAAGCTTCAGTCAAAGGACAAATTTCTTCACATGAAAGAGTTTTAAAATTTTTTGAAAAATTTTCTTCTTTTTCATTAAAATTAATTTCTGTTGGATTAATAAAATTTAAAAAGGTTATTAAAATTAATTTAATTAAAAAATATTTAATTAACATTTAATTAGAAAAAATTATTTTTCTTTCTTAAATGGGAATGTATTTAAAAGCCTTATATTTTGAATTGAAAAAAAATTTAAAATAAAAGGAAGGAAGAAAATGTCTAATTAATTAAATGAATAAATGTATGCCCTTTCTCATATGATAAAAAATTAAAAAAAAAGGGCAAAAGGATGTACAAAAAGAAAATTAATTTTAATGAATAGACTTTTATTTGTTTCGACATTTTAGACACCTTAAAAAATTCTTTTTTGTTTTTACTGTTAGAAAATAAGAAATTTTTTTGGTACTTTCCCATTATGCCGATAATGTCCGCAACATTTTACATAATTGGAAAGTACAATTGTTTGCTTATTAGTGAAATTTTTAATTAGGAAAAAAATTATTTTTTAATTAATTTCTATAAATTTAATTAAATTTAATTAATTAAAATTCCTTTTTTTCTATTATTCCTTTCTGGAAAATAAATAAATAATACATACATACGTATTTTTATATAATTTAGCAATATTATTTAACTATTTTAAATATTCTTTTCTTTATTAAATAAATCTTAATTTTAAATTTAATAAAATGGAAAACATTTTATTAAATTTTTATTGACACTAAATATCCTTGAAAAGTAATTTTTTGTTTATTTAACAAATTTAATTATATTTACCATTTAAATTAAATTTTCTCTACTTATTTTTTAAACTATTTTTTAAATATTAAATTGAGTTTATATTCTAATAATTATTTATATTTAAATACATAACCTCTACATAATAGAAAAAATATTTTTTTTTTAACTCCATAAATTTTTTAAAAATTTAATTAATTAAATAATTTAATTCTTTTAATTAAAAGACTTTTTATCTATTTTTGACTTTTTTCATTTTATTAAATAAAAAAAACTAAAAATGTTTAGTAATACATCAATTTAATTTAATTTAATTTTTTTTATTTTTTTCATCATTCATTTTTTTAATTTTATTTTTAAATTAAATGCCGTCATTTGTAATATTATATTTTACTCTTCTACTTGTCAAAGCTAAAAATATATTTATTTCTTTTAAATTAAAAAAAAAAATGATAAATTTATTATTGAGTAAAAAATTATTTTCAATTTTTTTATTTTGTTTTTATTTAAATTTTCATTGTGCATTTGCCCCCGGGGCACATTTATTTATTGAAGGAAGTAGTTATGAACATTGGGGGAGAAGTCGTGATAGTTATCAGAGAAGGTTAAGTACAGCTTTTTTAAACAGTTAAGCTATTTTTTAATTTAATTGATTCTTTTGTAACAAAAAATTTTTTTAAGTAATGCAAAATTAAAAAAAAATTTTGATTATTCGTTTATAATGGGAAATATTAGATAACAATAATTTATCTAAAAAAAAAAATTTTTTTTTATTTAATTACTTAATTAATTTCTTATAGAAAATAAATTCTATTTTATTAAAATCATTTTTTAAAAAATTACTTTATTTTTTATAAAATATTAATTTAAATTATTAAAAATTATATTCTAATTATTTTTAATATTTCTAATCTTTTTATAAACAAAAATAATTTAATTAAAATAATTTTTAATTTTTTAAAATCAAAAATTTTAGGTTCAGATAAAGAAAGAGAAAGATTAGCAAATTGTATGGGTAATTGTTATGATGCTGATTCTAATTGTCATTCTTGTTTTGCAAAATGTGTTAATAAATGTGTTCTTAAAAAACCTCCAACATCAATGGTTATAATTGTTGGAAATAATTGAAAAAAAAATTTTATTTGGATAAAAATTAAATAATTAAAAACATTTTTAAAAATTATTATTTTTAATAAATATTTTTGTAAAAAAAAAAAAAATTCTTTTTTTAAATATTTTTTAATTCATAAAATTATTTGTTAGTAAATGCATAAAGTAAATTAAATATAAAAAAAAATATTTAATGTTTAATAAAATTTAAAACTTTATTTAAAATTCAAGTTTTAATTGAACTAAAAATTAACTTGAAAAAATAAGCATTAATTAATTTTTCCCTTTTATAGTATTTTATTAAACTTAAATATAATTAAACTTTTTTAAACAATTCTTAAAGGTATAAAAAGAAGTTTTTTTTTTTAATTTAAATATTTATAAATAATTTTTTAATTTAAATTAAAAATAAAAATACAAAACTACAAAACTATTTAATAATTTTACAATATTGCACATTTAAAATAAATTTTAAATTTAATTTTTCCTTTTATTTTTAACAATAATTAATTATATATAATTTATTTTCTTCCCAAAAATATTTTTATTTTAACCACTTAATGCAACAGCTTGACACCAAACATTGTGTTTAACAACATTACAATATCCATCACCACTACTACTAAAATGTACTTTATTTGCTGTAGCATCTCCAGATTTATTTTCTTCAGCAGTTGCACATACTACAAGGAATTTCTGATCTTCATAACGTCGGAAAAGGCCTGTTTGAATTGAATTAACTGAAGCTATTGCATCATCGGCTGTTATGCTCTAAACAAAAATTTAATTTTATTTTTTTATAAGGAAAGTTTCAAAGATGTGCTTATATGAGTTAAGCCCTTATAAATTTGTATAGTAAATATAAATTAATTTGACCTCTTCTAACACTTGTTTCCATGCAGTTTGAGGGCATGGAGTATTGTCAGTTTTATAATGAGGCTGGACAGCTGTCTAACGAAAGAAAATAAATTTAAATTTAAGAGACTTTAAAATAATTAACCAATTTTACTACCTCACGTTTCTTACGTCCACAACAACCTCCACCACCTCCACCACCACAACCCCCACAACCTCCACCTCCTCCTCCTCCTCCACAACAACCACCACCACCACCCCCACCACTTGGAAAACCAATACCTTCAATGAGGCTAATTAATGAAATTAATACAATTGAAGAAATAAAATATTTAAGTAATTTTGACATTTTTATCTATATAAAGGTTAAATAAATTGTTTAATAAATTAAAATAAATAATTTTAAAATATAGCAATTAATCAACAAAAATAATTTAATTTAAAAAATAATTTCTAAAAAAAACAAAAATAATGCAAGCAAAATATGGAAATGCGCCGAAACGTCTCTACATAAGAAGATCTTTTTAAAAATATTTTAAATAAAAATAGAAAATTAAAGAAGAACAAATTCTTTAAATAATGTGCATTTTAATCATCCTTCCTTTAATTTTTTTAAATAAATTTTTTCTTCCGCTTCTATTAAAAAACTTAAAAATTTTTTATAAAAGTTAAAAAAAAATCCTAAAACCAAATATTTAACCAAAAATCTTGTTATCTTTTAGTCAAAAACATTTAACAATGTGTACTCTTATTTGATTGATAATATATATTTATTTCCTTCCCTGGAATGTTAAATCCCCCAATAAAAATAGTCACAAATTAGGAGTGTATCATCTCCCATTCCTTCCTTTATTTTTTTAGTCAATTTAATCTTCTTCTTCCAGTTCTTTTTTCTTGATTTTTTAACTTCTCCAAATCCGCCAAATCGCCGAATTCCCATGGGCACTTTTGGCGATTAATGAACGAGAAAATTTTTTGTAGTGGCCATTGTAGATAATAGAAGAAATAAATAAATAAAAAAGAAATTAAATAGACAGTATTGATAATGTTAAGTATATTTCGGCGCAACAATTAATTTACCAAATGGAAAATAAAATAAATGTTATTATAATTAAAATAGATAATATTTTTATTTAAAAGAATGTGAATAATTAGAATTTAGAAGGAATTAAAGAATAATAATTTAAAAAAATTATTTTAATAATGACAATGAATATAACAAAAAAGAATATCTTTGCAGGTATAATAAACTTAATTTGTTGAGATTGTTGGACATTAAAATTTTTTCACCGATTTCGTTATTAAAATGATAAAAAATGTTTAATAATCTACAGAATCGCTTTTTAATGTTCTAAAATATCTGTAAATTCTAAATAGAAATTTATAAAAATAAAATTCCTTTTTCAACATTTTTTTCTCCATATACATATAAATATCTAAAATATTAAAAAAAAACCCTACTCTCATTATATTTCATATGCTAAAAATTGCATTAAAATTTACTTTTTTTTACCATTATTTATTCTTCCGGTCACCTCCCATTTAATTTATTAGTTCGCGCCCAAATATTTCTTGCGCCAAAATATCAAGTAATATATTTTATTATTATGAAAGGCTGGAAAGAGAGAGTCAATAATATTCCCGTTCCGCAACTTTGATAAATAGTTATGATAAGAAAATATCCTTCCAACTAGACAATATAAAAAGCGATTATTTTTTATAATCATCTTATTAATTAATAATCTTATAATTAATTTTTTTAATTTTTTATAGCCTCAGGGCTTTATTTATTTAAATGGTATTTTTTAAAGAAAAATTTAACTTTTTTTCTTTGAAAAAATTTTAATTTAGAACAATAATAATTTTACATTAATTGAATTTTTTAGAAAACAAAAATGTCTTCAAAATTAATTAATTCTTTAATTATTTTAAGTTTACTTATTTGTTTTGTCAAATTAATTGAAGGTATTGGTTTTCCAATGGGTGGTGGTGGTGGTGGTTGTGGAGGTGGTTGTGGGGGAGGAGGTGGAGGTGGTTGTAGTAGTTGTTGTGGAGGTGGTGGTGGAGGTGGTGGAGGATGTGGAGGAGGAGGTGGAGGTTGTTGTGGACGTAAGAAGCGTGAGGTTAGTTATAAAAATTTTAAAATAATTTGTAATGTAATTTAAACAAATAAGACTAAAAAAGTTCTATTATTTTATTAATATCCATTCTTCTTATAAATACTATTTAAATTAATAATTAAAGTCTTTATAATTTAGACAGCAGTTCAACCTCATTACAAAGCAGATGATACTCCATGTCCACAAGCTGCTTGGAAACAATTACTTGAAGATGTATAATATTTAAATTTAAAATTAAATTTAAAAAATTAATTTAAAAAGGGTATAAATGAAAATGATGCAATAGCTTCAGTTAATTCAATTCAAACAGCTCTTTTTCGACGTTATGAAACTGAACAAAAATTTTTAGTAGTATGTGCAACTGCTGATGAAAATAAAATAAATGATGCTACAGCAAATAAAGTACATTTTAGTAGTAGTGGTGATGGATATTGTAATGTTGTAAAGAAAAATATTTGGTGTCAAGCAGTTGCATTAAGTGCTTAAATTAAATAAAATGAAAAGAAGAAAAAGGAGGAAAATTATATATATATTTTTTGTATTGTTTAAAAAAATACCTCAATAATTATTATTTAAATAGTTTATTAATATTATTAGTGCAATAATATATTTATTTTAAATTTAAGTATTTTATAGAATTATTAGACATTTAGAAATAAAAATATTTATAAAATAAACAATTCTTTTTTTATTCTTTTAGGGAAAATATTTTTTTAAAATCCTTTTTTATTTATATTCTTTTAAAAAAATAATTAAAGAATTTAATTAATATTAAAAAAAAACTAAAGTTTTTGTTAGATAAGCTTATTCTCACAACAGAGATTATTGTTTAGAAAATTTAAGTTTAGGATGTTATCGAAACTTTAGCTATTTAATTTTTTGTTCTCCTAGTAGAACAGAATATATTCATTTTTATTATTAAATAACATTTTATTTAACAAAAATAATTTAAATTATTAGATTAAATATAAATATAATAATTTTAAGTAAATTATATTTATAGAGAGAGATTTATTTAGATTTGTGAAAAAATTATTGAAAAAAGATTAAAATAAATAAATCAAAGTTAATTAATTAATTAATTAATTATATTTAATAAATTCACAACTTCAATAAAAAAACTCTTCACTTTTCTAAAAGAATTAACCTTAAACTATTTCCTTTTGTAACTTATTTAAGGAACAAATTTTCTTAGAAAAATTTCTAAAGATTTCTTTAATAACTTTGTAATATTCCTATTGTAATTTTAATTTTTAAATTTATTTACAACTTTTATTATTTTTTTATAAATAAATTAAATATAAAAAAATATATTTTTAACAACAATAAATTAATTAATTAAATGTTTTTATCAAAAAATTAACACATTATAAAATCAATTAGTTTAATCGCTAATGTTAATTAAATAAATTATAAAATCTAGTTTTTTTTATTATATTCTTGTTTGAAAAATAAATATTTTAATTAAGATTCTTGGAAATATTTACACTATAAAATGTTGTTAAAATAATAAATTATAGTCATTTTTATTCGAATATGGATAAAAACTTATCTTTAATTTCTTTTAAATTTTGATAATTTAATTCTTAAAATTTAAGAATTATTATCTTTAATAATTAATTTAATTTAAATTATTTTTGAATCATTTCCTCCAGAAATTTTATAAAGGATAAGATTAGGTCAATTTTAATTAATTAACTAATGACTTAACTTTCTGACTTTCTTTTAGATTTAAATAATTGAATAAACGTTTATTAAATAATTTAAAATTGATTTAAATTTTTATGTTTAATAAAATTTAATTAATTAAGAAAACAAAATGTCTTCAAAATTAATTAATTCTTTAATTATTTTAAGTTTATTTATTTCTTTTGTTAATTTAATTGAAGGTTGTGGTTTTCCAATGAGTGGTGGGGGTGGTGGTGGTTGTTGTTGTTGTGGAGGCGGAGGAGGTGGAGGTGGTGGGGGTTGTGGGGGAGGAGGTGGAGGATGTGGTGGAGGATGTGGACGTAAGAAACGTGAGGTAAATATTTTAATTAATTTATTTAAATAAAATTAAAGAGTTTTAAATAATTAAATAATAATTCCTTATTATTAATAAAGTAAAAAATAAAAATTAATAATGCTTAATATTAGCTATATTTATTAAAGGTTGCAGTTCAACCTCATTACAAAGCAGATGATACTCCATGTCCACAAGCTGCTTGGAAACAATTACTTGAAGATGTATAATATTTAAATTTAAAATTAAATTTAAAAAATTAATTTAAAAAGGGTATAAATGAAAATGATGCAATAGCTTCAGTTAATTCAATTCAAACAGCTCTTTTTCGACGTTATGAAACTGAACAAAAATTTTTAGTAGTATGTGCAACTGCTGATGAAAATAAAATAAATGATGCTACAGCAAATAAAGTACATTTTAGTAGTAGTGGTGATGGATATTGTAATGTTGTAAAGAAAAATATTTGGTGTCAAGCAGTTGCATTAAGTGCTTAAAAATTAAAAAGAAAAGAAGAAAAAGAAGAAAAATTATATATATTTTTTTTTTATTGTTTAAAAAAATACCTCAATAATTATTATTTAAATATATTTAGTTTATTAATATTAGTGCAATAATATATTTATTATTTATATAGATTTAGAATAAAATTAGATTAGTTTAAATATAATTTTTAATAGAATTTTTTAATGAATAAATTGACTTCTATCAAAAACAAAAGTCATATATACTATAAAAGTCAAAAACTCGTAAAAATCCAAATTATTCTTTATCAATCTATTAAATAGGTATTGCTTTGATTTGTTGATAGAAATGTTGATTAATTGTATTTCGATGAAATGGGTTGACTTTGAATTTCCCTTACATTAACGACCCCGTCGGGGAAATAACTCCTCCACTATTGATTTACACTAAAAGGAAAGCTTAAAATTGTACTTAATATTTAAATAACAAACGTTGATGTTCCAAAACATTGAAAACTAATTTTTAATGTTTGGACAACAATATAATATAACAAAAACATTAAACAAACATGTTAGGAAAACAATACCAATTGAATTACTTATTAATATAATAACTGAAACAGCTAATATTTCTTTAATTGATTTACAAAGGTAATTATTATTCAAAATAAAAATAAAATAGATTTAAATTGTTTAAAATTTAATTTAAAGATTTGAATTTTGGTTAATTATAAAATTATTTAAACAAGTTAATTAAGTCAAAAAATTACTTTTAAACTTAAAAACTAAAAAAAACTTAAGGTTAAATAAGAAAGTAATGGAAAACATTACAACATCAAAACAACTTGAAAAATATTTGTACAATTATGCCAAAAACTTATTAAATTCTTCTAGTATAATCAACACGTTTGTTGGGGAAAAGTTTAAAAAAATGATTGTAAGTAATTATTAAATGTTAAACAAAAATTTTCATTATTTTTTAAATCTCAAAAATCTTATTTTGAATTTTTCTTATGATTTGTAATAATTCTACATAGGAAAATATATGTTAACCAGAGATGGTATAATCCTTTATCTCGTAGTTTTAATTAAGCACGTTTCTCTACTAATTTTTGAAATTTAATTCCTTTAATGTGTAAATTTACAAATTTTTATCATACTTCAAATTTATAGAAATATTATTTAAATATAATAAAGAATAATTAAATATCTAATCTTAATAGAATATATCAATAAATCTGTAAACTAAATAGAATACAATAAAATTAATAAATAAATTGAGTGACCATTTAATCTTTAATTTTCCCATAAAAATTAGTTATTTTTTGGTTGGCATACTTGCCACAAGCAAAAGAATGATAAGGTAAAGGAAAAATAAGAGAAAATGAATAGAGTTAAAATGATGAGCATAAACTTTGGAATTATGTACAAAGAGTATTTATTTCTTTATTCATTAAGCAAAAATGTTGATTTTTCCATATTCTTCTCTTTAGTGAGTTCATTATTAATTTTTTTTCCCAATAATAACATTTATTTATTTCATATATTTAAATACTAAATATTTCAGATAATTTATTATTAATTTAAAGATATCAATTATGGATGCTAAAAGAATTTCTGGACTCGAGGGAAGAATTTTAGAATTGGAAAATATAAACTCAGCATTGCAAAAGAGAATTTTAGAATTGGAAACTAAGGTATTTTAAATTTAAATAATTTAAAATAAGTGAAAATTTATTTTTTTTATTATTTAAGGTTATTGTTCTAGAAGAGCAGTTAAAAACTTCAGATTTATTTTTGGAAACTTTGGTTTTGAAATATGATAGTGGGTGTACATTTGACTCAATGGGGGAAACTATAATTAACATTAAAAAATATCTTCGTTTTAGAAAAACAGGTAATTATTTTTTTATTTATCATTTTTCACTTTTTAATAGTTTAAAAAATTAAATTTCAAATAAAATATTTAATGTTTGACTAAATATCTAAATGTTTACCAAATTTCAGATACTGTTAGTTCTTTTGAGCTTCCTGGAACTTCTGGCACTTCTATTGGACATGGAGGTATTTCTTTTTATATTTTAGAATTTATGAATAAAATAAAAATATATAATTGTTTACTTAAGTTATTCACCTTTTGAATGAAATTACTCCTTCCCCCTTTAAAAAACAAAGGAAGGAGTATGCAAAATTTAAAGGGAATGACCAAAGTAAATAATTACTACCACAAATATTAAATTATTTAATATTTTAAAATATAATAATAAATATAACCAGATACTCCCATGCAACCATCGAAGGATTTTATTTGTTCTTTATGTAAGCAAAAGTTTGATGGTTACGTGAAGTTGATAGTACATAATAAGATCAAACATGGTTAAATAAAATAATCTGAAAATATTTATTAGACTATTTGGAAACTTGTATTTATTGATTTGTAATTTTTTGACAATGTAAAAGCTTTCATAAAAGTAAAAATGTTTAATGGTCTTAATTGTTTTAAATTTAATTTTTTCTCAAATAAATAAATATATATACCTATTTATGTTATAAGCATTAACAATTCTTAATTATTTCAAAATTTTTTATTTTTATAAAGCAATTTTTTTTATTAAAAATTTATATTTTTTCAATTATATAAATCAATAAATTAGTTTTCTTTTTGTCAAAATTTGTTGTAGTATTTAGTTAGTAATACAATACTTGTTTTATATTAGAAAAAAACTTTTACCGTATACTATTATTAAATTTTATTTTAAAATAAAAATAACAAAATATATACCTTTAAAAAATTTAAAATAATTTGAATAATTTTGTTAAATATTATAAATTATTTGTTTTTAGATAAAATATTATTATTGCTAATTTATCTTCTTTATTCGATTTATTATTTTTTGTATTAGACCTATTACCTAATTAAAAAATTCTATTACAGGAAATATTCATTTTAATAACCAACACTTTAAATTCTATCTTAAAAATTTAATTTAAATTAACTTTTAAAAATAAAATAAATATTAAATGCTTAAAGTGATTTTTTAGTATTTTTGAATATGTTTTTTTTGGAAAGTCTTCTGTCTATTAATATTAATTTATTTGAATTAAATTAACAATATTTTTATTTAATTAATTAATTATAAAAACGAAATGTTCCCTTTTCCTAACATATGATATATTTAATTATTTAAATTATTCTTATCAGTAAAATCAATCAGTAAATTAATTGATAAAAAAAATAAATGGTAAATATTTTACTTTTTTTTAGCAAAATAATATTTATTGAAATTAATTGAGATAACAAAATAATTACCTTTAAATAATTTATTTAATTTATTTTACTTTACATTTATTTTAAGAAAATGAATAAAATAATTAAATTAATTATTTTATTATTAATTAATTTTACAAATTCTTATTTAATTCATGAACATATTTCCTCTTCCCGTCATAACCATAAATGGCCAGAAAAGAGTGTTTTTGCATTTGGCCCAAATTTAAAAGGTTGTTACCAACCTGTACCAGAAGAAATGCGGAAAGAATTAAAGTAAGTTTTATTTTTAAAATTATTTTTAATTTTTAAATATTTAAAAGAAAAAATTTTAAAAAATTCAATTTAATTTAAATTTAAAAAAAATATTAAATTAATTCTCTTTCAAGGATAACTAAAATTATTGGGTTAAAAAAATTTTATCTAAAATATATAAATTAAATGAAAATATATATTTATGTACATAATGCCTTAACGTAAAAAAATAAATAAATAATTATTTAAAAAATGTTTAAAGTTTCAATTAATACCCAAAGAATATCTTTCCTAAATTATCCCTTTAAAATTAAATTTAAAATAATTAACGAGAAAAAGAAAAAATCGGTTCCTCTTTTCTTTTAATTATTTTCTTCTTTAAATGTTTATTTTCATTCAAATTTTCTTTACTTTCAAAAAAGTTTATTTCCTTTTCATTTTCTTTAAAAATTGTATTATTATTTTTTTGGTTTTCTTCTTTTTTATCCTTTCCAAATTTTTTAAAAATTTTCCAAGGTTTTGAATTATTTAATTTTAAATTATTTATTTCTTCATTGTCTTGTTTTTCATTATTTAATTTTTTTGATATTTGATTGTATTTATTTCTGAAATTATTATTAATTTATTAAGTAAAAAACTGAGATCTATAATTTGTTTAAATATTCTTCAATTTAAAAACACAATCATTATGTCTAACAATTTTTCTATTTTATAACAGAAATTTTCATAATTAAAAGTTTTAATCTGTAGCTGTTTTAAAACCTAGTTTTGTTTTCTTTTTTAGTAAAAGCTACTGGTTGGAATAAAGTTTTATAAAAACCTTTTATATATTTAAACTTTTTTGTCATTATTTTTATTATTAAATATTTTAAAAATTACCTAATAATTTTATGTGTATTATTGTTCTGATTCTCTGATTGTTTAAATAATTCTTCTGATTTATTTTTATTTTTTTCTAAACTATTTTCTTTATTTTCCCTTTTCTCTTCTTTTAAAGCTTCATTTAAAGGTAAAATATAATGTGGGGGAAAAGGACGATTTTCTTTGTACTTTTTTCTTCCTTTATTTAAATTTTCAAAATTATTTTTAAAAAATCCTCTTTGAAGGCCAAATTGATTATTTAAATTATTTCCAATTTTTCTTCCTAAATTTGTTGAAAAAGGTGAACGTTCTTCCACATATTTAAGAGTACATTCACGCATACATTGAGGACGACAGAGAGGAGCACAAGGAGGGGAACGAATTAGACCCTCATTTAACTTGATAAATAAGGAAAAATTAAATTATTATAATATATTACCGTTTCCCTATCCATATCATTCAAAAACATTGTTGGTTGTGTTTGTTTTTTTTCAATATGTTCAGATTGAATAGTAACATTAGAAGTTCCATTAATTTGTTCTAAACCTTCTCTTTGTCCTTGAAGCAAAATTTGTTGAATTTGTTGTTCTCTTTGTTGTAATAATTGATCAGAAGATGATTTTGTTAAATCTCCGCCTTTTTGAGGGAGTGAATCAAAATGTTGAAGTCCTCGTGAACAAGACTTTAAAATTAAAGTTTCATTTTTCTTTTAATTAAAACTAACTTGTGCACAAACAGCAACACATGCTGGTACACAAATTGTTGGGTCCTCATTTGTTTGAGTACTTAAACAACTAACAACACAAGATTTTGGGCAACGAGCTACACAATTTGTTGCTGGTCCATTGATTATATTCTCTTTAAAAAAAATCTCTGTTTTTAAATTATTGCAATGTTAAAAGAACTAATAAAAAATTGATTTAACCTACTAATGTTCTTAAAATTATTTTAAATGTTTATTATGAAAAATTGATCCGAAAACAACAAAGTATTCAAATTAAGGAATATAATTTAAAATATAAGAGGGGAGACAACAACTTTAAGTTTAGATCAAACTTATCCAAACATTAGAATATTTTAAACTTAACTTCTTATCTTTTTCCTTATTTTAAATTAAAAACATAATTATGTAAAACAAACGTTGTTGTTGTTGTAAATTATTGTTCATTTCATTATTATTGTTTTCAGTAGAAATAGATGTTTGTGGAAAAGGAGAACTTGTTACTAAAGAAGAAAACTCTGTTCCAACTAATTTTCTTCTATTATGTTTTTGTTGTTGTTTTTCTGCACAATTTCTTTGACAATCAAAATGACATGTTTGAGCACATATTCGTCTTTGATTGTTTGTGTTTTGTGAATTAGTTTTGCTTTGTTGTTTATCACAATTTGCTTCACAATTATCAAAACAAACAGGGAAACAGTTTCTGTTAAATTTATTGGATTTTATTTTTTGTAAAAAAAAGTTTTTATTTTTCTTTTTAATTCTTATTTCTTTTCTTTTTTAAATTCTTCAAAGAAGGCCTTTCCCTTTTATAATTACTTAATGAATGTAACTAATTTATTTTAAAAATTCCTACTCAGGGCATTCACAAACAGCATCGGGTGAACACTGACAGCTAGATAATGGGGATGCATAAATAGATCTGTCAACAGGTCGAACTTCGTAATGTGAAGGGACGGATGATTCCGTTTCTTGATAGGGCACTATAAAGGAAAAAGGAATTATTTATATTTAATTTTTAAAATTCTATTTTCAAATTAATTTAATTTTTTATTATTAAAGGATATTTTTTTTTAAATTTAATACAAGCCTTTATGAGAATCCAAAATCCTTGAACAAGCTCTCAAACAATTTGCCCTGCATTGGGAAACTTGACATCCTGTAGGGGAATAATCCGCTGCCAATAAAGAATTTTCTGTTACATGGTCTTGATCATTTGCATAAGTTGGGACAAAATACCCACTACTGTATCTTTCCCTTTCTCTTTCCCTATAGGGATCAATTTCGCGTGTATAAGGTTTATTACTAGTACAAGTACTCAAACAAGATTGATGACAAATCTGAAATGAAATTTAAGAAATTATAAAAATTTATTAAGTCTTTTTTTAAGAACCCGATCTTATCCGTTTAATTTAATTAATTATTGGCTAAAAGTTTAAGTACTTTTGAAAATAAATGTTTAGTAAAAATAACCGGATAACAAGCAGAATGTATACTTGCTGGACTTAAAGCTCTAGGATAAATATCAGAATTTCTTTCTTCTCCTCGATAAGCAGGAAAATATCCATCAGTTTCTACCCAACCAGTATTTCCTCCTCCACCTCCTAAACCTTTACGGCAAGGGCATTGTTGTTTATTTTCTTCATCTCTTGCTAAACTTGCACGATCACAACGACAAAGAAGTTCATCGCCAATTGATGGCATTCCAGTACATTTACAATTAATTGGAGTATATTTTGATAGACAATTACATGATGATGGAATTGATTGAATTCCATTAATAAATTGTCGTTTTGAGCGTGAAGCCTTTGAAAACAAAAAATATTTAATTTAAAAAAAAAAGCTTTTGAAGAACTTTCTTTTTTAATAAAAAAAAATAATAAAAATCTTAGTATTATTCTTTTCTTTTTAAATCTCACTTCATTTTTTAAACCTAATCTCTTAATATTTAATTTAAAAATATTTTAATAAACTAATTTCTCTTATAAAATAAATTAATTTTTTTAATTTCCTATTTCTTCAAAATGTACAAATTATTTCAATTTAAAATTAATTTTATAGGTAATATAATTTATTATAATTCAAAAAATTAAAAAAAAATTATAATTACCTCCTCTTTCTCTTCATTATTTAATTGTCCTTTAGATTTAATATTTAAACAAGTAATAATTAAATAAATTAAAATTAATTTAATTTTAAACATTTATTTAAAAAAGAAATTTATTTTTTTAACAAGAAAATGAATAAAATAATTTAATAATAAAACTAAATATTTTTTCCTTTACCTTTTTACTTTCCCCGATTACTCTTGAAATCAGTACATATAAGGAATGGTCAAGTACCCCCCTTTTTTATTAAAAGGTAGAAACAAATTTTTTAAATGGACAAAAATTTTGGACAATTTTTGACAGACAAAATATCCCTACAAAAACCAGTTTTTTATAAGCAAAAAAATTAAGGAAAGAAATAAATATTAATATTTTTAAGAGAACTTGAAAAAAAAAGTTCCTTTTTTACATTATTTTTTTTATTAGAATTGAACCTCGATTATATGAATTAGAAAGCTTTGATCCTTTAGAATTACCTGACACTTGGGATTGGAGAAATGTTGATGGTGTAAATTATGCTTCTGCTGACCGGAATCAACATATTCCTCAATGTTAATGAAAAGAGAAAAAAATAATTTAAAAAAAAATATATTTAGATTGTGGTTCCTGTTGGGCAATGGGATCAACTTCTGCTTTAGCTGACCGTATTAATATTAAAAGAAAAAATGCTTGGCCTCCAGCATATTTATCAGTTCAAGAAGTTATAGACTGTGCAAATGCAGGAAGTTGTGAAGGAGGGGATGCTGGGCCAGTTTATGAATATGCACATAAACATGGAATTCCTCATGAAACTTGTAATAATTACCAAGCAAAAGATGGACGTAATTTATTTAAAAATTAAAAAAAAAAAATATTTTTTTAAAAGAATGTGACCCTTATAATCGTTGTGGAAGTTGTTGGCCAGATAGATGTTTTGATATTAAAAATTATACTCTTTATAAAGTAAAGGAATATGGACCAGTTTCTGGACTTCATAAAATGAAGTATTTTTTTTTTATTTAATAATTAATATTAATAAACAAAATTAGTAAAAATTAAAGTTTTTTTTAAATATTTAATTAATTTTTTAGGGCAGAAATATATAATAAAGGTCCAATTGCATGTGGCATTGCTGCTACAAAAAAATTTGATAATTATGCTGGTGGTATTTATAAAGAAAAAACTAATGAAGTTAATTTATTTTAAAATTTTTAGAATTTTTGTTCTTAAGGAAATTAATCATATTATTAGCGTTGTTGGATGGGGAAAGGACCAAAATTCTGGAATTTCTTATTGGATAGGTAGAAATAGTTGGGGAACTGCTTGGGGTGAAGATGGTAAGAACAATTATTTATTTAAAATTTTAATCTATAATTTTTAGGATGGTTTCGTATTGTAACCTCAGAATATAGAAATGGAGGAAATAAATATAATTTAAAAATTGAAGAAGATTGTTATTGGGCTGATCCTGACATTAATTAAAATTAAATAAAGAAGAGAATATTTGTAAAAAAAATATTAAAATTAAATAGAAGAAAAAACTTAATTAAATAATCAAATTTATTTAAAAATCTAATATTTGTTAAATTGCAATGATAAATTTTGAAATTTTGAAAAATAAAAATTATCCTAAAAGATAAATAATAATTAAACAAAAAAACATTCTATATATTTTTTCGCACTGAAACGACTTAATATAAAAATAATCTTTTGGCGTATAGTTCAAATCTTTTTGATAAAAAATTATAAAAAATTAACAGCTTTTCTTATTGATTTGTATTTAATTGTTTCTAATGAATTCTTTATTAATAATTTTAATTTTAATACTGCTAAATATTAATCTATTAAATTCTAAAGGTAAGAAATTTTAAAATTTTAAAAAATTTTAAAATTTTAAAGCATTAACACTCAAAAGGACTGAATTACAAAATCAAATAAATTTGGAAATTGACAACAAAGATTATGAAACTATTGACATTGATACTGAGCCAATAACTGAAAATCTTGGCTATTTTATTTTTGAATCACTTCCTTTCCCTACAGACATTTTTTTAATTAAATTTAAAAACTTAAATATTAATTATACTTTACTGTTGCCAACACCAAATGGAAGATGCCCTGAAAATACTAAAATGTTTGTCTTTGTTCCAAGTAGAGTAGATGGATTTTATACGCGTAATATGATTAGAAATTCTTGGGCAGAAAATTTGGTTTATTTTTCTTTAATTTAATTTGATTAATTTTTTTTTTTCAGGCTCAACGCAGGTTAAATTAAGTTTTATTATTATCAATGTTTTTTTTAATTTTTATTTTAAGTATTGTATTAAAATTTATTATGGGGTGGCCAGAAGAGCAACATATATTTGAATTAATGCAAGAAGAATTGATTAAATTTGATGATTTAATAATTTATGATATTGACGATTCTTACAGAAATTTGTATTTGAAGGTTTGTTTTTAAAATATATTTAAACGAAAAAAGAACAATTCCTCGATTGAAATTAATTAATTTTTAATTGAATTCATGTGGTAAATTTTATTTAATTTCTAGAATTAACCAGTAATTATTTAAATGTTTTTTTCACTTATAATTGCATATTGTCACCTTTTGAGTGCTCCTCCAAAATACTAGGGAGGGAATTATAAGTGGAAAATGGAAAGTAAACGGAAATTATTGACTTCTAATTATTATTACATCTACTGACCTTAAAAAAAACCAAGCTGATTACTTTCCACCCCAAAAAATATGTTTTCTTATTTATTCTATATTATAATATTTTAAAATTATTTTTTAAAAGGTTTATGTAGCTTTCCAATGGCAACAAATTTTTTGTCCAACTGCCCAATATATTTTAAAAACAGATGATGATACAGTTGTTGACTTTGATAGACTTTTTTGGTGGATAGATAATGATTTTGATCGTCGAATATTTAATTACCCAGCTGCTGTATTTGGTGGAATGATTAAAGGATCTTCTCCTATTCGAAATGAAAATCATCGATGGTATAATATTTATTTATTAAAATTTGAATTATATTTTTTGAAAACTGTTGATGATAATTTGTAAATTGAATTACAATGTAAATTTTAGGGGTTATTTGGTTTCTCAAGATCATCATAAATAAATTAAATAAAAGCATTTCTTAAATTTTTATTTCATTAAGGGGGTTTTTTTTGTTTTATTTTAAAGACCAATAATCACAGATAACAACCCCTACCATAAAAACTAATTAATTATTTTTTTAAATTAAAAAGGTATGTCTCTCCCCAAGACTTTCCTTCTTCATCTTTTCCACATTATGCAAATGGACCAACATATTTACTTACATCAAAAGCTGTTCAATTAATAATGAATAATACAATGAATGTTCATGCATTTGCAATTGAAGATGCTCTATATACTGGTGTTATTGCAAATATAGCAAATATTAAGAAATTTAGTATTTGGGAACATTTTAGACTTGGGAAAGATGTAAAATAAATTATTTTAAATTTATAAAATTAAATTAATTTCTTTTTTTGTAGCTTCATCTTCATGAAAAATGTAAAGTCGAAAGAAAAAGTGGAAAAAGGGTTCCATACGTTACAGCACTTAATGGAATTTCTGATCCAAGTAAAATGAAAATAGCCTATGAAAGACTTCATTCCGTTCAATGCACCTCTTGGTCTTTTAATAAAAAGAAAATGGTTATTTAAATTAATTGTAGAAAAAAGAAAATATTTTTTGCTAATTTTTATTAATAAAAACTAATTAAAATTTATTTATTGACACCCTTAAATAAAATTTAAATTTCTTTTAGAATTATTTTTTAAAAAAAAAGTTTAAACATTTTTTTCTCAAAAATTTTAATTTTTTAGGATAATTTAAAGCTAGTTAAGAAAGAAAATTTATGCAAATTTTAGTAAAGATAAATTAACTAAATTTTTTAAAATAAATATTTTGTATGAAAGAATTAGGTTATATTTTGGAATTAAAAAAATTGGAAAATAATAAAATATATAAAATTGTTTGAATATATTTTTGAGTAATTTTCAAAATTAATTTTACATTTCTAAAATTCTTATGGAAAATGTTTATTTGAAAATGTTTTAATAATATAACAACTCTTGTAAAAAACTACAAGAAAATAACAAAAATATATTAAAACAAAAGTTTTGTGTATTTGATTTCTAATATTATTGTTATATTATTTAAATAAAATATTGAAATACTGAAATAATTTTTAAGAAATGAAATTAAATTTTTTTTAAAAATATTCATAATTTTAAGAATAAGATGAATTCTCAAAATTATTTTTTTAGATTAAAAGATTTAGTTTGTCGTAATAAATTTTTAAAGCTATCAATTCTAATACTAAAAGTTTTAGGTAAAGTATTCCTTTTTTCTAATAATTTTTTCTTTTTTTCTTCCTTTAAACTTTGTTCATTTAATTTAGTAATAATATCAACAATTTTGTTTCCTTTTTCGTCAACATTTTCTTTACAAAATTTTTTAAATATTTGTTTCTTTTTTAAATCTTTTTTACATATTTTTTCAATTTCAATATCAGTACAACATTCAACAACAAACAAAACATTAACAAGTCCAACTTTTACAGCATTTTCAAGTTCTTTTATTATTTCTATTGTTTCATCTCTTTTCTTTTTTTCTTTGTTTTGTTCTATGACTTGGTTAATTACAGCTTTTATTGCTTGTTCTTTTTCCTTCTGAAAAATTTTTATTAAACAAAACCTGTTTAAACTTAATTTTTCTTTATCTTTCTAAGATAAAAAAAAACAATTAAAAAATATGTTATATTGAATTAAAAGAGTTTGTCAGAACAGATGGTCAATCTGAGATTAATAGAACATATTTATGTATTTCTACATATATTTCTTAGATCTCAACTAATCAGTAGTTGTATAACAACTTATAATCAATTTAATTAAATATCTAAAAAATAATTTTAAAATTTCTATACCTTAATATTGTTATTTTTCAATTCTTCAATTCTAACTATTCTTTTCATTTCATTTTTATATTTTAAAAAATTTGTATGACTTTTAAAATGTGTTAAAATTTCATTATATTTACTTTTTTTAATTTTTATTAAAAAATCTAATATTTCTTTAACTTTTTCTTCATTATTTAAAATTCTAATTGATGTAAATATTCGTAAAAAAACAGGTTTATTTTCTGATTTAATTTTATTCATAATTTTATCATATTCTTCATCTGTTATTTCTATTAAAGTTTCTTCACTTTCATCATTTGTTTTTTCTTAAAATTAAATAAAATTAAAAAAAACTTTTATTCGGTTACTAATTAATTTTTCTAAAATATACAATAATAAGTTAAATAAAAATAATTAATTTATTTAATTATATTAAATTATTTATATATATATTTACCATTATTAATCTCAGTTTTTTCAATTCCATAAGAAATACTAAAAAGTATTGTTAATAAAATAAAATAAAATATTTTCGGATTTTTCATATTCGAATAAAGTCAAAGAATTATAATTTTTGAATTTCTAAAAGAGAATAATATTTTTGTATAATTATGGTAATAAATATATTTATTTTACTAGTGAACTCTTAAAATTATTTAAATAAATTCTTAGTTATGAGTATGCTATATAAAAAATTTTTTTTAAAGGAATGCCATCTATCGACATTGTACACTTCATAAAAATCAATTAAGATCAATTAAAGCATTAAAGACCTATTTAATTTATAATAGAGTCTAACAGAGGAATTGGTAAATTTAATTAATTAATTTTGTTTTTGAAAGACAAAAAATAAAAGTTCATTAAAAGTGCCATTTAACTAGAATTATTTTATTAATTAAAAATATAATTAATTATAGAATAATTTGCAAAACACATAAAGACTCTGTACGCTCCCACTATGCCGACAATGTCTGCAAATTTTATCCGCAAGACTTTGAGAAAATAAATATTGTAACCTTGCGGATAAAAGTTGCGGACATTTCGGAATAATTTGAGAGTACCAAAGACTCTAATAGTTTGATAAATATTATTCTAATTTTATTGTCTACCTTTTATGTTTAATAATTAAATAAAAGGGCATTGTGGTAATAAATTTATTTCTTTCTCTTCGCATAGAGAATTTTAATCTTAGCACTTTAAGAGCTTAAACAATTTAAAAAATCAAAGATTATATTAAAGTTTAAAAACTTGTAACTTTCTTTTATTTTGTAAAGTAAAATTAAAAGGTGAAGAAGAAAAAATAAGTGAAAATAAATTTAATAAAAATTAAAATTTAATTTTTATTTTAATAAATTTCTTTTTTTAAACTAAAAGTTGTTGAACAGAATAAAATCTTTGAATAACAGATTCTCCATTAAAATTATTTAAAATTCCACTCAAGTCTTTAGAAGCTCTAGAGGAACGTCTTCTACTTGCAAAACGTCCACTACTTCCACCACAATTAGTATTTCCTCCTTGGAGAGAAAAACCTCCAAGTCTTCCTAAACGATGAGTTCTTGTTCTAATTATTGTTACTTGGTTAACTTTAAATAAAAAATTTAAAAATTAAAATTTAAATTATTACGTAAATCATGTAAACCAGGTACAACAAGGCTTTTATCTGCAGGTGTTTTATGACGTAAAAAGAATGCTGTTACCTTTAAAAATTAATAAAAATATTAAATATATTTTTATAAATTTAATAAAATAAATTATTTCTTTAATTAATAAAGAAAAATAAAAATTGATAAAAATTAAAAGTAAAGTTAATGGAAGAGAATGTAATTATTAAATAATAAGGAAAAACAATTTGTTTAATAATGTTTTGTTTTTGTTTTGTAAAACTTGTTTGGATAAAGAAGTTTATATTTTGTTTAATATTAAATATTTAATTAATTTTATTACTTCAAGCCAAACACATAATTGTACAGGTAAAAAACTTAGTGCTGCAGTAAAGAAAGAAAAACCTTAAAAATATTTATTTAAAATATTTAAAAATAAATATGCCATAATGAAAAGTAAAGACTGAAGGTTCCCCAGCTGCATTAGGTTTCATTCTGGGTGCCATTTCATCATCTACTATACAAATAACTTGTAAAACACCAATAAAAATTATTAAACCTTTAAAATAAACTTTCTAATTGTTAAAAATATTAAAAAATTACCTCCACAAACATATAAAATAGCTGAACATATAGTCTTCCAATTATTACCAAAATGTCCAAGAAAAGAAAATAATAAAGCTAAAACAGTTAATAAAGCTCCAGAACAGTGCATAATGGTTGGAATTAAAAGGCGAACTAAATTGAAAAAAAAAACTTTAAAATTAATAAAATATTTTAAAAGGTAAAGAATGTTTAAATGAATTAAATATATATGAAAACTTTAAAAATGTTGGTAAAATAATATGTATTATTTTTAGAGACAAAATTTATAAATAAAATCTAAACAAAAGAAAAAAAATTATGACAATTTTAAAAAATAAAAAATTACAAAAAATTTAAATTCGGTTTAGAATTTTAAACAAACAAAAAAACTAATTAATTAATTATTTTATGTAAACAAAAGTCGTTAGTAAATTATATTTTAATTTAAAAATAAATAATTTACCTAAAATTGCATTAGTAGCAAAACTAAATTCACTTAAATCTTCCCCAGAATAAGCAGAATTCCAAACACAAGTATCTGGTGCTAATAAAGGAATTATTTTCTTTAATTCATTTAATGAAGGTAAAAATTCAGTTGAAGGATTATTTCCAGTATTTAAACTTTGATTATTTTCTAACCAATTTCTACACATTCCAAAATATCCAGCATTATATTCAAAAGGTATTTCCTTTAAATTTTTTAAATTAAATTTTAATAAATTTACTAAAGGTCCTTTATCTTCATTAATTAAAGAAGAAGGCTCTCTTGGAAGATTTAAAGGTCTTGGTTCTCTTATATGGACCCAATCTAACTTTAAAAAATTAAAAATAAAATTAATTAATTAAAAATTAAAATAACTAAAAAAATAGGTGCAGTCTGTGCACATAAAACAAAAAGTCCGCATAAAGTACTTAAAACCCAAATTGATTGTTCTGTACAACTCATATTTATTAAGGGCTGTAAAATTAAATTGAAAATATATATTAATTTAATAAATAAAAAATTAAATTAATAAAGAGAAGTTCCCCGTAATTAATTTAATAAGACCTTAATTATATTTTTGAAATTAATTATTAATTAATTTTTTAATAAAGCAGTTAATTTAAATTTTTTAAAATTTTTTAAAATTTTTTAAAAATTTTTAAAAATTTAAAATACTTAAATAATTAATTTCTAATAACTGTAAGAATACTTTCCTAACTAGAAAACGTTAATTCCGTTTAATGATTTTTTAATTAAATTATTTTAACTAAGGAGAAATAATTTCAATAAAATTTCATATAAAAAAAATTTAATTAATTCTTTATAATATTTTTCTTAAAAAAATCTTTACATAAAATAAAACTTGAAAACATCCTTTTCTTCTTCTTTCAATATTAGGTCTATCAGGCACTCTAATTGAAGTATTTGGCAATTCTAATTGATTTGACATTACATGACTAGTTGAGGGTATACTTTTAATTTTATTATATTTATTAAAAATAAATTTATTTAATACTTGTCAAAATTTAACATTTTTTACAAAAAGGAAGTATAAATAAATAAATAAAAATAATTTTAGTAAAATAAATATTTAAAAAAAAATATTATTATTATTTTTTTATGAAAATATTTCAACAAAAAATATGTTATAAAATTTTAAAATGTTTTTTTTTTGTAAATTAAATAATTTTTTTTTCTGAAAATTGGACATTTGGGAATTAATTTTTCAATAAAAATAATTTAAATAAATGTCTAGTTCAATTTTCTTCTATTAAAAGAAAAAAAGGTTGTAAAACTTGAAAATAAAAAAAAAACAAAGTTAATTTTTATTTTAAATAAATATTAAATTAAATAAGCATATTTTTTTAAATTAAAATTTAAATGCACAGAGGAATGTAAATATTAACATAAGAATTTTAATATTTTTTTTTTATTTAAAATTTTATAATTAAAATTTACTTAAAAATTTAATAAATTAATTAAATTAAAATAATTTTATTTTATTAAAATTAAATTAAATTCTAGCTTTCATTTTTATTGTTCTATTAATTTTGAAATGACTCATATCAAATTCTACAGGTTTATTATTAATCCAATTACTAATAATTTTCCCTATAGTTAAAGCATGTTTAAATCCTGTACCAGAAAAGCCTCCAGCAATAAATAAATTATTTATTTGAGGATGACGATCAACAATAAAATTTTCATCTTCTGTTAACTAAAAAATATTTTATTTTATTAAAATAAATAAAAATATAATTTTTTTAAAATTAATTACATTATAAACACAAGCACATTTAACCATTGGAACAGAAGAATCTAAATCTGGAAAATGTTTAGTAATATAATGGCTAATATCTTTCCAATCAGGAATTATTGTTTTATCTGTAGATATATGTTCATCCATTGAAGAAATAGGTAAAGTACATTTATGATTATTAGATAATGATCCATGAAGTGATAACTAAAAATATAAAAAATTTAAAAAAATTAAAATTAAAAACTTTAATAGCATTTGGATAGTCAATACAAGGTAAAGAATAAAATATTTGTCCATTTTCTTCCATAATAACAAAACTTGGGGCAGTTAAATTTTCAGGTAAAAATAATTGTTGTCTACTTTTAACACGCCAAAAACAAACACCAACACGATGGGGAAATATTTTAATATTTGGTAATAAATTAGGTAACCACCCACCAGTTGCAATAACTACATTATTTGATAAATAATAATCTAATAAATAAATACTTAATTAATTTAATTTAATTTAAATAATAAATATTATTAAATATTTAATATAATTAAATTATTATATAAGAAATAATAAATAAAAAAAATTTATTAATTAAAAAAATAATTTTAATTATTAAAAAATAAAAAATTAATTTAAAGTTTTTATTTAAAATAAATATACCTTTATTTGTACCAACTTCTAATAAATTAATTTCATTTTGTTTATTAATAGGTATAATAGACAAAACTTTTTCATTATCTTTTATTATAGCCATTTCCCCTAAAGCTAAGAATTGTCTCTAAATAAAAAATTAAATTTAAAAATTATTATTTTAAATATTTACTTGAATAGCTTCTAAACAATTATTAGCTAATAATGAACCTCCACCAGGTTCATAAATTGCTGAATATTTTTGATCAAAGTTAACAATTTGTGAAAAACGTTTTTGTATAAGAGAACCACTATAAATTATTTCGTGAGAAATTCCAAAAGAATAAAGAATATTTGATTTTTCTAATGTTCTTTTCCAATTAAAATCTATTGTTAACATTCCATTTTTTCTAAATTAATTTTTAAAAATTTTTTTAAATTTTTTTTAACATTATTAAAGGCTTTCCAGAATTTTTATCTATTTTTTCCAATTCTTCCCACTCATTAAAAGCATCTAATGCAAAGGGAAGTATATAAGGTTCACCATGCGTACAACGTATTATACGAGAAGAACCATGTGAAGAACCATGTACATGACCTAATGTAAACTAAAAAATAATTAATTTTAAATTATTCTAATAGAAAGGATACTCTCTAATTAGACGGCTAACTAACAGAATTTTAAAAATTGTTAATTAATAATTATTAAATATAATTATTTTTAATTTAAAACCTGTTCCAAAAGCAATGTTTTCTGTCCACTTTTAGCTATTTTATAAGCACATCCACTACCAATAATTCCTGCACCAATAACTATTGTATCAAAATGTTTAGGGTTTGTTGACATTAATTTTTAATTAAAAAAAAAATTTTTTTGTATATCTTTATTTCAAATAATTAAAAAGTTTAAATAAAAATTATTTGTCACAATTTATCACAAAAATTATTATATTTTTTAATTATAAAAAAAGTAACTCTTTTTTTTTTTAATAAAATTTAATTTTTAATATAATTAATTTATAAATAAATAAATAAATAATAATAAAATAATTTAATAATTATACTCAATTAATGCGTTCATTTTTTATTATTTTTCTGATAACAAAATAAATAAAAAAAATTAGATAAAATATTATTTTTAATTTTTATTAATATTTAAATTTTTTAATTAATTAAATTTTTTTTCCTAACAAATTAAAATTTATTTAATTTTTTAAAAATATTTTTACAAGTTAAAATTATTTTTTCTTTTCCCCTTTTTCATCTTTTTTAAACATTGTCAAATTTCCTTTACTCATCGTTTGATTTTACTTCTTTTGTGTCATCTCGCAAATTATCGGCAATTTCTTTAGGGATAATGAAGTTTGAAGAACATAAAAAAAATAGAAGAAGAAGAAGAGAATAAAAAGGCTATTAGAGCTTATACATATATTTCCCTCATTCGGCAAAATCAATAATAAATAAATAAACTAAAAATACAAAGCGCTGCAAAGTGGCAAAAAGAAGGAAGAAAAGCTTAAAATTTGTGAGGGTGGATATATTTATTAGCTTTTTGTTGGACAGTTGGGCTTTGAGGAATTGGCGTTAACTTTATTTTTAATGTATAAATTAACTAAAAAATAAAGAAAATTAATTTAAAAGTTAAATTTTATTTTATTAAAATGTCTAAGGAGTAATTCTCATTGTTAAGGACATCTAACTAATATTTACTTGTGTTATCAGAAAAACCCTTTAAGGGGGGAAATTACTTTAAATGGGAAATAAAAATTGTTTTTTTAAGATAAATAAAGCATTTGATGATCACATTAACTTCCTTATAATTGTAACGCCAAAATTCTTCAGCGCCAAAATGACCTTGTTAATGGGAGGGGAAAAAAAGGAAGAAGAAAATAAAAAAGCTAAAAGAAAGGGGTTAAGGTGGTTAGTAGAGTACATAGTAATAAAATAATGCAAGCTCGTTGACTGCTGTTTCTTCCCACATTTAAAGGAGGGACAGGCGGTGTCAAATTCTTCCCCTAATAAATAACTAGTAGTATATCCTCTCCTTTCTTCACTTTTCTGTTCTTTCCCCTTTATATCCCCTATATTTTGCTAAAAAATAAAATTTTTTTTTGCCAGACAAAATTTTATTTAATTTTGCCGTTTTGTATGCCGTAAATTTATTTGGCAAAAATACTTGGCACATCATTTTGAAAAGGTATTTGTATTTATTTTGATTGCTTTTGATTGCTTTTGGTAAATTAAAAACTAAAGAGGAAACATTTTTAACATTAATAAAATATTCTTTTGAAATTTTTAATTTATTAAAAAATAATATTTGCTTCATTTGATTTTTTAAATTTAATTTTAATAATTAAATAAATTTCTAATATTAATTATTTATTTTTAATTTAAAATTTTCTTATTATTTTTAAAATTTTAATTTTTAAGCCCCCGCGGGAATGGCAAAATTGTCCCGCATTCGAAAATTAAAAACATCATCATCAACTGCAGCAGTAAGGCTTTCTAAACGTCCTTGCAGTAATAAACATCAACAATTGATTAAAAAACAATTAATGGGTAATGTGTTGAATATTCGTTCTAAGCGTGCTAAAAGCCAAATGAGAATGGGAATTAAATTATATCAACAACAAAATCCTCAACAAGCTATTCGACAATGGAAAGCTGCAAAACGAAAATTAAAGTAAATTTAAATAAATTATTAAATAATTTTTTTCCTTTAATTTTTTTAAAATTGTTTTAAATTAAAGAAAATGTTTAAATTTAATTTTAATAATTAAACCTTTTTTTATTTTCAAAATAATAAAAAAAAACTCTCCTTATATAATTTAATATTTTTAATAAATAAAATAATTTATTTAAGAACATGTGAAGACAAATTTTTAACAAGTGGTTATATTGTACAAGCATATTGTGATTCTGGTGATTATGACCAAATGCTACAAGCTGTAAATATTAATTTTTAAAAATTTAATTTTAATTTAATTTAAAGGCTATAGAACAAGTAGAATTAGCAAATAATCAAAATGATGATTTAATGCGTTCTGAAGCTTTACTTAATTTAGCTAGAGCAAATGAAAGATTAGCAGAATATGAAAGAGCTATTAATTTTGCAGAACAGAGTTTAAGCCTTCCTGGAATTGATAAAAGAAGTCCTGGTTATGCTCATTTGGGTATTTATTATTTAATTAATTTTTTATTTTATTTAATATTATTTATTTAAATACAATAATTAGTTTATTTGCTAATGTTTTAATTTTCAATTAATTAATAAAAAAATTTTTTAAATATGTATATAATAATAGAGAATTTAAAATCTTACTATTAACTAAATAAATTTTTTTTTTTGAAATTATTAATAAAAGATAACCGTTTTTAATTAAAAAATAAATATATTTAAAGTAATTGCAATGGCCCGAATGGGAATTTCTGGTTTACAACAAAGTTTATCACATTTTGAATTATCAATGAAAATTGCTATAGAAACAGGGGATAAATTATTAGAATTACAAATTAGCCTTGGTTTGGGTGCTCTTTTTACATTATTAAGGTAATAATAATTATTTAATTAATTTAATATATTAATTTAAATTAATTTTAAAGGGATTTAAATAAAGCTTTAATTTTCCTTCAAAATGCTTTGGGAATTATGCATGGTATTGAAGCAAATCATGTTCATGCTAAATATAGATCTGCTATACTTTATCAATTATCAGTTATTTTAAGATTAAAAGGACGTCTTTCAGGTTAGTTTTTTAATTAAAAATTTAAATAAACAGAATGCCAAAATTAGCAAATTAATTTAATTTAACCTTCACTTTATTTAAAAGCATTAAAAATATTTTTTTTTAGAAGCTCGCCAGGTCTGTGAAGAGTCTATTCACCTTGCCAAACAAGTAGGGAATAGACCTACATTTGCACGTGCATTGGCTAGTTTAGCAGATATATTTTGTGAAATAGGGGAAACTGAAGCTAGAGAAACTGTTACCGTTAGTAATTTAAAAAATGTTTAAAAATTTTAAAATTTTTTTAAAGAAAAGTTGGGCAAGGTATGAACAAGCATTTCGACTTTTAAGAAAAATAAATGACCGTTCTGGTCAAATAATTGTATTGGCAAGTATGGCACGTTCTGCTAGTGAAAATAAAGGTGTTCATTATGCTGGTAGATGTGAATGTCAAGCTATTCAATTAAATAAAAAATGTTTAGAATTGGCAACTATTATTGGATCTAAAGTAAAATTTTAAGTTATAAAATTAGTTTTTTATTTATATTCTTCAATCCGTTTCAATTATAAGATAGGTTAATATTTTACAAAATTTAGAATAAACGTTGGAATATTTTGTTAATTTATTATTCTTTACTATTTTTTTTTTATTTTTAAATAATATTTTGTCTATATATAGTAATTTAATTTTAAATAAAATAAAAATTTAATTTTATTTATTATTAAGCATGCAATGATGGAATGTCATTCTCGCCTTTATGATCTTTATAAGTAATTAAAATTAAATATTTAAAAAAAAAATTTTTTTTTATTAAAGCCAATTATCTGATCAAGAAAATTCTGCAGAATCAAATAGACAACAAAGACATTTGATCCAACAAATGGAACTTTTTTGTAATTTTTGTGGTCAACGTTATGGTGAAATTGAGGAATCATTACAAGCACTTAATTGTTCACATATATTTCATGAAAAGTTAATTTTTAAATTTAAAAAATTAATTTAAATAATATTTTTTAGATGTTTACAAAAATATTTATTAATAAATGGTAATGAACCTTATACTTGCCCAAAATGTAAATTGGGGACTAGCTTAATGGAAAACATATCAATCTCTTCTTCTACTGCTCAAACACCTGTTGATAATTGTATGAAAATTATTTTTTGTTAAACTTTATTTGACGATTTTTTGAGAAAAATTAATTTATCAGTACATTGACTGATATCCAAAAATATTAACGTGGAGGCATACAAGGGGAACACAATAACTCAACTTAAAACATTAATTAAAATTTAAATAAAATAAATTATATTAAGTAAAATTAAAATTCTAATTTTACTTAATATAATTTATTTTATTTAATTTTAATTAATGTTAAAACTTTTTCCCGCCTGTTAGCCTTGTGGATTGTATAATTTACTTTTTGATTTGTTATTGGTAAATAATAATTTTATTGGAATGGATAAGTAAACCCTGAGTAAATAATGGAAATGCTTGGAAATATTTAAAATGGCTTATAAAGTAATAAATGAAATAATTCAAAGAGTTGTAATATTAACTGATCTAATTTTTAAAATTATTAAATTTTTATTAAATTCCCTACTTAAATTTATTTATTTATTTTTAACAAATTTTTCAGCTGATTTTATTTGTTCAAACATTCCCTCAACTTCCACTGCATTCCTTCGTTCATCTACTACAACAAATATAAATCCCCCACCTGTAATTCTTTGTGAAAGAAATTTTGTTTGTTTAAATTATTTAATTAATTATTTTTAAAATTTTAAAGGAAGAAAATAATATTAATTGGTCTACTCCAACAAATATTTTAGTAGAAAATCCAAAATGTCAAATTAATATTTCTACTTCAACAAATTGTTCATTTACAGTCCCTACAATAATTAAACAACAAGAATTACAAAATAAAACTAAAAATATTAATATTAGAAGAAAATCTGTTCCAATTGAATTAAATGTTGTAAATAATGAAGAAAAAGAAGAAGAAGAATTAATTGATTTGAAAAACATAAAAGGTTCTTTATATAAATTAATAATATAATATATTTATTAATATTTTAAATAAATTTTTTAATATTTAAATACTTTAGTTGAAATTAATTAAAAAATTTAAATAATTTAAAATTAAATAAAAAAAATATTAAATTATTTTAAGATATTCCAATTAATAAAATTGATCAAAATATTATTAAAATAACAGAAGAAAATTTAAAATTACAACAAAATAATATTTTAATTACAAAGACAACAAATGGTAATGGAAGGTCAAAAAGAATATTATTAATAAAAAGTAGTAAAACAGCAATTAGTCCAGTAGTAGAAGAAAATGAAGAAGAGGAAGAAGAAGTTGAAGAAGAAAAACAAAAATTGAGTAGTAGAGGTGTTACTGAGCTTTAATTTTTTTTTAAAATTTTTCTGATAAATTTTAATTAATTTAATAATTTTTTATGATGTAATTTTGAAAACATTTTTGTAATTTTTAAGGATTTTTTTATTGAAAAAAAATTTCTTTACTTACTGATTCTAAAAATGGTAAAAATTGAAAAAAAACAGAATGATAGAATTAATTATTTAGAATATTTATATATTAGATGATTTAGAAAACGTGAATAAAACCTTATTTTAAGTAAGTTTATTTTTTTTGTTTAGGAATTGAACTTTGTAAAAACAAAAAAATATTATATTATTTTTCATTATAGAAAACTGATAATGCCTTAAAGTAATTAATTATTTTTTAATATTTTAATTTAACCTTCCAATTATTTTTTAATTAAAAGAAAAACTAACGAATAATAATTTGAAAGATATTATATAATATTAAAAATTTTAAAGCACAATTGTTGTAGTCATCAATTTTAGTTCAGATAAAATTAATTGATACGTTTTTTTTATTTTTTATTGTTGTAATTATATAATCCAAAAACCATTTTATTGTAAAAATTTTTTAATTAAAATTAATCAAAATATTGATTAAAATTATATTTATGTAATAAAGAATACATTTTTTTAAATTTTACTTATAAATCGAGTAACTAATTCAAATTTTTTGAATAATGTTGAAAAAATAAAAATTATATTTTTTGATTTAACTCAATTCTTTTTCCGAAAATTATTCAGGTTTATATGATTAGTTGTATATTCCGCGACCAGATTGGCCATTCCAACCACCTCCATAACCAAGACGTCCAAATTGTGTGGCAGCACGCCTAATCTCATATGGATTATTGTTAATGATTCCCATTCCAGTATGCCAAACTCCATGGACATAAGGACGACCCCACTGGTCCCAGATAGTACTTCCGCGAAAGAAGTCATCAGCTGCATTACTTAAGCTGACCCCCCAACCTGGACGATGTTCAAGACGTCCCTGAAAAAAGTCGTTTTAATTAACTTTTTTATGCAACAGTGCTCAAAACTAACCTGTGGATATCCTTTAACCGAGGAAATAAACAACAGAATAAAGAATAAACCAGTAATTATTTTGTTGTAGACCAGCATGTTATTAATGTTGCTTAAAAAACTTTTTTTTTTAAATTGAAGTGATTATTTATATAGGTAGGTTGTTAATTTTAAAAACTACGACAGGTGACGATGCTAAGAACAAACTACATAACACATTTTAACAAAAACACAAATTAATATAAATCTTAAATGTGAAACATTTGCCTGGAGGAAACGACCTTAACAGGTGTTGGAGGGGCGTAGGCGAACTTCATCTAAACGATGTAATCAAAAATATACGCCAAGAAGGTTGGAGGTAAAGTCCAACGTCCAAATTAGTGTAAATACTATTATTGTGCTAAACCAGTAATTATTTTGTTGTAGACCAGCATGTTATTAATGTTGCTTAAAAAACTTTTTTTTTTTTAAATTGAAGTGATTATTTATATAGGTAGGTTGTTAATTTTAAAAACTACGACAGGTGACGATGCTAAGAACAAACTTTATATATTGAAAAATAAAATTAAAAATAAATAACAATTTATTTATGAATAAAAAAACAATCATATGATCATAAAATGTTTTTTTTAGTGATGATTATTAAATAAAATTAAAAAAAAAATTCTTTTAATATTTAAAATGAATTGTTTTTTCTGTTAATTTTAATTTGTTCGTTTGTCTAAAAATTGATATAAATTAAATTAGAATTAATTAATTTAATATTTAATAAATAAAAATATTTTATAATAGTTAATTAGGTAATGGAAAGGCTAATTTTTAGGTTTAAAAAACCCTTGTAGTTTTACAAGAAATTCAAAAAATTATTTATGAATAAAGCCAAGAGTAAGGAAAATAATTATTTGATTGGAGGATTTTCAATGTAATTAATTATTATTTAAATAATTAATTAATTAATTTACCTTTTCAAGTATTTCCTGTGTTCCAAAAACAAAAGGACAATTATTCAATAAAGGGACAAATTTTCCCCAACCTTTATCTACATTAAATTCCCCACAATTCCAAACAATTCTCCCTCGGGAAATTGTAATTTCAGCAACTCCATGTACTTCCATTCCTTCTAAAATAATTTAGAAAAAATTATTTTATTTAATAAAATAACCAAAAACATTAAAATCAGTAGCGTGATGATGTGTTTTTGCAGAAATTTTTCTACTATTGAATTAAATGGCTATTTTGACTATTAAATAAATTAAATATATAACTTTGTAATTAATAATGTAAGTAAAATGCTTAGGGAAAAAATTAATGAGATTTTTGCAAGTAATAGATTGTAACAAAGTTTTTTTTGAAAGATTTTAATAGAAAAATGTTAGTAAATTTATATAAAATTATTTTTAAGAGGTTAAGTGATGGAATGAATAATTAATTAAAATAATTAAAAATATAGCTTAAAACAAGGTGAATATGCAGAGATTTAATTAATTAATGATTAATTTATTAGTTTATTAAATTTTTTGAAAATTAAAAAAAAATAGTCATATATTTATTTTTATTTTCTGATAATTTTTAATTAATTTTTTAAATTTAATTTTGAAAACATTTTTATTATTTATTTATTTAAACAAATAAAAAAAAACTTTCTTTTTATAATACAAACAAAACAAAGTAATTTAAAAAGAAAGGCTATAAATAAAAATAACTTTGTATACTATGTATATATTAAATAAATAAAAAAATATTATTTTTCAATATAAAAAATTAAAACCCAATTATTTTTTATGTTTTAATATAAATATTTATTTTTTTAAATTAAAGATAAATATTAAAAGAACATTATATAATAAATTAATAATTTTAAAACACAATTTTTGTATTTATCAATTTTATTTTAGATAATATTTATTTAATATATTTTCTTTATTTATTTTAACTGTTGTAATTAAATAAGCCAAAAAGTATTAAATATATTTTTTTTTTAAATAAAAGTAATTTAATATTTTTTAATTATTTTATTTTTAATTAAATAAAAATATGACGTGATTTTTTTTAAAATTTTATATTTTTAGAATTAAATTTTAAAAAATAATTATTTTTTATTTTTTATTAAAAAATAATTAAAATTAATTTAATTTTTAAAATTTTTATTTAATTTTATAATATGAGACAAAATAATGGAGAAAATAAAATTGGAATTTTTGAAGGAATTGCTTATTGTATTGGAGATATTATTGGATCAGGTTTTATTTTAAAAATTAATTTTTAAAAATATTATTTATAAAGGTATTTTTGTCTCTCCAACATCTATTTTAAGGCATACAGGATCTGTTGGCCTTTCACTTTGTGTTTGGGCATTGGGAGGTTTAATTGCTGCATGTGGGGCATTAGTTTATGTTGAATTAGGTTTTTAATTAAATTTAAATTCATTAAATCTAATTTAAATTTAGGTACAAGTATAAGAAACTCAGGTGGAGATTTTGCTTATCTTTCACATGCAAAATGGTTAAAAAAATTTTTTTTAACTTAAATTTAAAAATCTTAAATAAATACAGGGAAAGTACATAGAGTTAGGGTAAAAAAAGAAAAACATTTAAAAATTCAAATTATATTTTAATTAAATTAAAATTAATTTTTTTAAATTAATTTTTTAAACAATCAAAATATATTCTTTTATTAATTAAAAACTTTTTTAAAAAATTCAATTAAATTATTAAAAGGCATCCATTAGCTTCAGCATTTTTATGGGTATCAACAACATTAACATTTCCAATTATTATGGCAATACAAACATTAACATTTGGTGAATATTTAGTAGATGGTTTAAATTCTTTTTTTCCTATTAATTCTGAATTTATTGGAATTTTAAAACGTTTAATTGGTTTTTTAATTATTTGGATTATTTGTTTTATGAATTTATTTTCTTTGGTTAATTTTTAAAATTTTTGTTTTAAATTAATTTTTTTTAGAATAAAATAGCTGGTCGTTTTCAAGTTGTTTTAACAATAATTAAATTAATTGTAATTACTACAATAATTATTATTGGATTATATCAATTATTATTTAATTTTAATAATGAAAATAATATTAATTTTTTAAATATTTTTAATGGGTCAAAAAGTGAACCTGGTGAATTTGTTTTAGCTTTATATGCAAGCCTTTTGGCTTATAATGGTTAGAATTTTTTAATTTAATTTAATTTTAAAAATATTTTTAATTAAATATTTCTAAAATTATTTTTTAATTTAATTTATTTAATATTTTATTTTAAATGTTTAAGGACTTAGCTGAATAAAAATAATTATAACTAATGCAAAAAAAACATTTCTTATTTTTTATAAACTTTAAAAAATTAAATAAAAATAATTAAATTAAAAAATAATTTAAAAGGTTGGGATATTCTCAATTTTGCTACAGATGAAATAGAAAATCCTCGTAAAGTACTTCCTTTAGCTGCTTTATGTGGTATTGGAATATCTACAATTGTTTATATTTTAATTAATATTTCATATTTTTCTGTTTTAAATATTGAAGAATTTCTTAATACAGAAGCTGTTGCTGTCGTTTAGTTTTTTTTAAATTATTTTTAAAAAAAATTATTTTTTTTTTTAAAGAAATTTGCTCAAAAAACAATGGGTGATTTTTCTCGTATTTTTCCTTTTTTAATTGCTATAATTTTACTTGGAAATTTAAATAGTTCAATTTTTGCATCATCAAGGTATTTATTTAATTAATTAAAATTTAATTTAAATTAGGTATGTATTTGCTGGAGCTAAAAATGGAATAATGCCTTCAGTATTTAGTTCTGTAAATGAAAAGTCTATGAGTCCAAGAGTTGCTATAATTTATGAAGTAATTAAATTAAAAATTTTAATTAAATATATTTAGATGATTGTTCTAATTTCTCTTTCATTTATTGGTGATTTAGAACATTTAATTGGTTATATGTAAGTACGTAATATATTTAATTTAAATAAAAATTAAATGCTATATTGGAATTAGAGAAAATATTTTTTTTTAAAGAGATTAAAATTTAAAAAAAATTAAAATAATAAAGAAAATATGTATATTAAAATCAGTATTAATATTAATAAAAAATTTTTAATATTTATTGTTTTTTTTTTAGAATTTATTTAAAATATTATGAAGGGTTAAAAATAAGGAATAAATTTAAAAAAAAAATTTAAAAGGAAAATAAACCTAAAAAAAATATCTTTAAACAGAAGACAAAAAATTTAATAAAAATACTTTCCTCTAACCTAAAAATATATAAAATAAATAATTTTATTTTTTTAATATAATTAAAGGTCATATTCTTTATGGATGCAAAAAAGTTGTACAATGGTAGCTTTACTTTATATGCGACATAATGGAAAGTTTAAATTAAATAAAGATTCAATTAAAACTCCAATAATTCTTCCATTTATTTGTTTGGTTATATTTATTTCTATGCTTATAATTTCTGCTAGAAAAGTTAAAAATTTTAAAAATTAATTTTTAATTAAAATTTTTTTAGGATCCTTTTATTATAATTTATGCTTTAATAATGTTATTTATTGGTTTAATACTTTATTATATATTTATTAATCCACAAAGACAAGGAAAATCTTTAATTTTTGGGAAATATTTTGAAAAATTAAATGGTAAGGTTTTAAAGAAATTTAATTAATTATTAAAATTTAAAAATTAATTTTAATTTAATTAAATATTTAAAATTAAGATTTATCGCTTTTCTTTGCTCAAATAGTTTTTAACACAACAGTTCAAGTTAAAGAAGAATAAAACAAAAATTAAATTTAATTAAAAGAAGGCTTAATTGGTCTCGATTTTTAAGCATTTTATTGGATAAATATTTAAATTTTAATATTAAAAAAAATTTTTAGTGGAATTTTTATTAATAGAGAAAAGATAAAAGAAAGAAAATAAGGAAATAAAACATGAGAAAAGAAAAAAAGAAATTTATAGAGTTGTTAAGAGGGAATAAGCTTATTTTCTCTAATTTAATGTATAGTTCTCTTTTACAACCTATTCAAAATATTTTTTAATATTTTTTCTGTTATATTTAAATAGCAATGAAAGACACTTATTTGTGAGCACAGTGGACGGGTGTGCTTTTGTTAAGGGTATAAGACATGTAGTGTTTTACATGTTATTTGTGATAGTTGGCCGGCTGTTCAGTTATGGTGTGTACACATTATATCTGTTCAGTTGTAAATTCTACACAGCTTTAGCTCAATGGGGTTATCACTGTGTAGTCTTAATAGTATACAGGTTAGTTCGAAATAAGAGCTATAATGTATACTTAATCTTGGGATACATTTAACTAACGTTATAATGTAAACCATGTGTTACTGGCTTCACCAATAGTTTAGTCAGTGCCGAAGCTTCGCATGACTTGTCTAAAGTTAATGTGAAACATTTGCCTGGAGGAAACGACCTTAACAGGTTGTTGGAGGGGCGTAGGCGAACTTCATCTAAACGATGTAATCAAAAATATACGCCAAGGAGGTTGGAGGTAAAGTCCAACGTCCAAATTAGTGTAAATAACTATCGTTGTGCTGATACCTGATGAGACAGCTGTGCTCCAATTTTTTGAGCTTTTAAATATTTTTTATTTTAAATACTGTTTAATTATGGGGACAACCCTGAATGCCTACACCCTCAATGCCTACACCCTGAATGCCTACGCCAAAAGGCCGAATGACCCTGAATGCCTACACCCCTGAATGCCTACTGACCCTGAATGCCTACTCGTTAAAATCTTCAGAACAATGAGTAATCAACTTTTATAGCCATAGATAAGCTATAATATTCAAATTTTCTTTATGATTGAACGATTTTTTAAAAAAAGTAATAATTTAATTATCAAAAAACTGAAATTTAAGGGATTGATTAGTAGTAGAACGATTAAAACAAGATCCATGGACTCCAAAATGAAGAAATCACGTAACGGATCCCATAGAATGAAGTTTAGCCTTATTTTAACGAGTAGGCATTCAGGGGTGTAGGCATTCAGGGTCATTCGGCCTTTTGGCGTAGGCATTCAGGGTGTAGGCATTCAGGGGTGGACTCTTTAATTATTTATATAAAACTCTATTAAAAATTTATAAGCAATTTCTATTTTTCTTCAATATTTTTATTAATGTTCTTTGTCTTCCATTTTGTCAACTTTTTAAGATCATCCACAATTTCATGAACTTCTCTTCCACTAAAAATTATTTTAAATTTTATTAACAACATTTACATACTTAATTTCAGGTAAAAATAACCAAAGAATAATTAAACAAATACTTTGTGGAATAATAAATAAAGGTAAAAAAGACCATACTTCAATAATTTCATTTAATGGTAAAATTAAAAGCATAAAAATAAATGCTGATAAATAATAAATAAAGAAAACAAAAGATTGTCCTATAGAACGAAAATTTGTTGGAAATAATTCTCCAGCAATATAAAATGGAATTGTTCCTAATGACATTCTATTGGGGAAGAAAATTAAAAAATTATTCTTTTTTAAAGAACAAATTACCCAAAACAGCAGAAATAAATAATAAAACAAAAAGCACATCCATAACGAAATGTTTGTTCTAATAAAGAAAGTCTATCAAAAATTATATAAAAAGAAAGAGAAAAAATATTTGCAAGTCCAGTATAAAGAAGTAATGAACGACGGCTTATACTTAAATTAATTAATTAAAATAATTGTAAAAGGTATAATAACCTTTTATTTTATTAAATAATTCTAATAAACCTTTCAGATAAAGAAGTTCCCAAAATATTAGTTAACAATGAACTAAAGGTACAAATAGTAGCATAAAACTGTGCTTGTTTAATATTAAAATGTTTAGATAATAAAGTTGTTGTAACAGGCCAAGGTCCAACAGTTAATTGAAGAGAACAAAAACTAAGTAATATTGCAAGTAATAAATGTTTTTGATTAAAAATTTGTTTAAAAAGTTGTAAAATTGAATATTTTTCATTATCATTTTGATGTTCTTTTTCTAATTCAGAAATAAATTTATTGTAATCAATATTATTACCTTTTAATTAAATTAATTTAAATTAATTATTTTTAATTACCTTGATAAAAATTAAGAGATTCTAAAGCTAATCTTTTATCTTTCTTCTTAAGAAAAAGAAATTTTGGAGTTTCTTTTATAAATAAAAAAAAGATAGTTGCAAAGAATGTTGGTAATAATGTTATCCCTTAAATAATTAATTATTGACTTGTTGTGGTAGCAATTTTCCGAAAAATTTTAAAAAAAAACTGTTGGGTAAAAAAATTAATTCACCACATATAAATGTAGAATATTAATATACATATAATAGTAAGACAAAGATTTTTATAACAAAAAAAAAAAAAATAAAATTTTTTATTTTATTTGTTTTATCTTTTATTTATATAAAATTAATTGTTTTATTCCGAAAAAAATTAATTTTACCCGTTAAAGCAACTAAATTCTTTCCAAAAATCCAATCCATACCAAAAATCATTCCCATATTTGCTCCAAAATTAAAATAAAAACCTCCTAAAAATACTGATAATCCTCTATATTTAGTAGCAGGATATTCCTTTTTTTAATAAAAAAATATTTAATTAAAAGAATTTTTTTTAATTAAATTACAGTTACAAAAAGAGTAAAAGCACTAAAATTTATACTAGTAACTGCTGCACCAAATATACGACTTAATAAAAATAATTCTGGAATTAAAAATATAATTGATAATGTTGTTAATGCAGCAGATATAAGAGAACAAATATTTGTATAAATTAATGTAGCTAAATATTTTAAATTATGTTTAGGGAAAGAATAAAATAAATATAGGAATAAATATAAAAAAAAAACAAATTAATAATTTTTTCCTTAACTTTTAATCAGGCAATGAAAGAATTGGTACTGAAACATCCAACTATTTTTTTTTACTTATAAGCTTATATTTAATTTAATTATAAATTAATTTAAAAACCTTTCCTTCCTGCATTTTCACATAAATAAGGTGAAACAAAATTACTCAATAAAAATCCAAAAAAAGGAAAATTTAAAATAAAATTCCAAAACCATAATAAATAATTATTTGAAATTAATTGTCCTCTTGCAATATATGAATTATTAATAAATTGTTGAATACTATCAGCTGCAGTATTTGTATAAAAAGATGTATATGATTGAAAAAATAAATTTAAAAAAGAAATAATTGAACCAAAAAACAAAGTTTTTAGAAGATGTCCATTTGGGGAAATAATATTTTTTAACATTAATTAAAAAATAATTAATTAAGACTATTAAATATATTTAATAAATAATTATTATTTTTTAATATTATTTATAAAAAAATTATTTTATGATATAATTTGTTATTTTTTTGTGTCAACTTTAAATTGCTTTAAAGAGATAAATAAATAAATTTTTATCAATTTAATAATCAAGAATGACGTTATTTTTTGAGTTGGGCATAAAAATGAAATTTTTAATGTAAAAACTAATTAAAATAATGAATATTCTGAAAAGTTAAGAAGAAATTAAATTATTTTTAATAAAATGATGTAAAATAAAATTTTCTAAAGGTTGACTAAAACACACAAAAATTGTTTAAAAAATAGAATAATTAATATTTTTAAATAATTTATAGATGAATAAAACAAATAAAAATAAAATAAATATTATTAAAAAGTTTATTTATATTAATTAATAAATCAATTTATTTCTTTTATTGTTATAAAAATATCATTATTAATCAATTAAATTTACGCAAGGATAAAGAAAAAATAAAATATAATTATTTTTAATGCTATAAAGGAAAGAAAAGAAAATAGTAATTAAGGATTTAAAAAAACTTTTTGAAAAAAATAAATTTATTTATTTATTTTAATTTGTAAAAATATAAATTTTTTTTATTTGAAATAAAAAATATTTAATTAATTTTTGCTAATTAATTCTAATTAATTATTTTAATTTATAAAATTATTATTTTTTTCCTTTTATTTTGCAACTTTATTTATTACTTCCATAAGTTGTGGTATTTTATATTTATGTCCAGTTTTGTATTCCTTTAAATAAAATTAAATTAAAAAAAAATTTTTTTTTTTAATAATTACAGCTCCATCTAATTGACGCATCCATGCCTCCCATTCTAATTCACCAACTCCCCATTCAATTCCACCCATATGCTCTTTTGTATGTATCATTTTATCACCTCCATTTTTATCAGCTGCTACACGATTCATTCCATTTGCTAATAAATTTATTTAAAAATTAAAATATTTTTTAAATAATTTTAAAAAAAATTGCTTGCTTTAAATATTATTTTTTAATTAATTTTGTCTTTTATTAAATTAAATTAAATAAATATTTAATTATTTTAATTTAAATAAATAACCTCCATGTTTTGCAAGTTCATAAGTTATTTTAATAGATTCTTTAGTTGGTAATATAATATTATTTAAACCCCCAGATAATGCTGCAATTTGTGCATTACAAGCATTAAGTGTATGATAAGCTAAATGTAAAGCTTCTTCTACAGAAGTACCACAAGCAGCAAAACCATGATTTCGAAGGAAAATAACCTTTTAATTTTTAAATTTTAAATTTAAATTTAATTAATTCAATTTTATTTTTACTTTTTTTCCTTCTAATTGTTTAGCAATTTCGGCCTTTTCTTCTTCTACTGAAAGCATTCCAGTAAAGTTAATATAAGCAACTGGTCCAATAACCATTGCTTCTTAAATAATTAATTTTTAAATAATAATTTAATTAAAATATTATTTATTTTTTTACATAATATATATTTTTTAAATTAATTTTAATGTTAAGTTAAAATTAATTTGCCTTGATTTATTGGTAAAAGTCCACATTCCATTGAAGCAACAGCTGAACCAACCGATGTATGAACATGTAGAACACATGTAATTTCAGGAAAAGATTCATGTATGGCTGTATGGAGAATATAACCAGCTTGGTTTATACCTAATTAAATAGTTAATATTATTATATTAGGGAAATGAAAAAAGATTCTGACTTTTTAATTTTTAAAAGCATTTTTTGTTTGCTTTAAATATATTTTTTAATTCATTAAAAATATTCTAATTTTAATGATGTTTTTTATGAGTATATAATTTTTTTAAATTTTAAATACCTAAAGGTGTTGATCCTGGATCAATAATACGTCCATCAGTTGTAATCTTAAATTAATTAATGTATTTAATTAATTTAATTATTTATTACCTTAACTAACGAACTAGCAGTTATTTCACGATAAAGAAGGCCAAAAGGATTAATTAAAATTTCATGTTTTCCGTCACCAGGAAGTCTAAGCTACAAAGAAATTTTTAAAAATTAAAAAATAACACAAACAGAAATATGATTGTAAATAGCCTGGGACCAATGAAACATATCAACTAAACGGTAAAGACAAGCTAATTTATTTCGCCCTTCAATTTCTTCTTTTGAGTATTTCTCTCCATCTTTTAGATCAGCGATTGGAATTAAAGGTTTATCTAATTATTTAATATTATTAAATAATTTTATATAAATTTTATTATATTAAAAAGTTTATTTAAATTAATGCTTATTAAATTCTCTGATTTATTTTCCTTTAAACTTTTATTTTTTTTCAACAAAGTTAACAATAAATTATTTTATTCTTTACCCCATAAAGTATTTTAATTAATTAGATTTTTTAATTTTAATTAAAAAAAAAAATACAATTAATAAATTAAATTTTATATAAATTAAAAAAACATTTTTAACCTCCAAATCCATTAAGATTTAAAGAAATATCCATTTTATAATTTAATAAAATTTATAAATTTTTTATAAATAAAAATAAAATTATATAAATATTTATTTTAATTTTTTCTGATAAAATAAAAAATGTAAATATTAATTTAAATTAAACAAAATTTTATATACATTACATATGTACAATAATGTGGAAATTTATACTTTATATATTGAAAAATAAAATTTTAAGTAAACAATTTATTTATGAATAAAAAAATTATCGTATGATGATAAAATATTGTTTTTTTTTTTACTGATAAGACTATTAAATAAAATTTGAAAAAATTCGTTTAATATTTAAAATTAATTGTTTTTTCTGTTAATTTTAATTTGTTCGTTGGCCTAAAAATTAATATAAATTAATTAATTTAATATTTAATAAATAGAAATATTTAATTAATATAGGAAAAATGAAAAGAAAAAAATTTTTAAAAAAAAAAATTAAAAATATTAGTTAATATTTAATTAAAACTTGAAATAGACTAAAGGTTAAGTAAAAGAAAAGTTAATTTTTAGATTTAGGAAATTTTGTAAGAAAAATTATTTTATGAATGAAACCAAGAGTAAGTAAAGTAATTATTTTTCAATGTATAAATATTTAATTAATTAATTTACCTTTTCAAGTATTTCCTGTGTTCCAAAAACAAAAGGACAATTATTCAATAATGGGACAAACTTTCCCCAACCTTTATCTACATTAAATTCCCCACAATTCCAAACAATTCTCCCACGGGAAATTGTAACTTCAGCAACTCCATGTACTTCCATTCCTTCTAAAATAATTTAGAAAAAATATTTTATTTAATAAAATAACCAAAAACATTAAAATCAGTAGCGTGATGATGTGTTTTTGCAGAAATTTTTCTACTAGCGGTTGGATTCCAAATAACAATATCTGCATCTGATCCTTCTTGTATTCTTCCCTTTTTTGGATAAATATTAAAAATCTTTGCTGCAACAGAACTTTAAAAATTAAAAAAAATTAAAATATTGCCTGAGGGGAAATACCTTGTAACATCTACAAAACGCATCGGATTTAATTTCCCTGTACAAACACCCTTTTCCCAAACTAAAGACATTCGATCCTCTACACCATTTACTCCATTTGGAATTTTTGTAAAATCATTTAGTCCCATTAATTTTTGTTTACAAGTAAATGTACAATTATCTGTTGCAATTAAATCAAGTTGACCACTTTAAAATAAAAATGATTTATTTTTAAAATTATTTATAACCATGCTAATAAATCCATTAAAGCATTTGGTGTGCTTGGATCTTTACTTAAAGGAGGTCTAAAAATTATTTTTTTTAAATTATTTTATTTTTCCTTTTTACGAAAGAACATATGCAGCTGCATGACTAAAATCTTTATTAAAATAATGTGATCCATCAAGTGCCAATCCAGCAGCTATTGGTTCCCCAAAAATTGGTAAACCCCCTGAACATTGTCTTTGGTTAACTATTGCAAGGGCTGCACCTATTTGTAATAATAAAAAATATTTTAATGGAGAAAGTCTTTTTATTAGAGAGGGCCCTTCTATTAGAGATGTGTAATATTCTCCCTTATATAATTAAACCTTTAGTCATTACGTGAACTACATAAAGTGGACAATTTGCCATTTTTGCAATTATACATGCTCTGTTTGTAGCTTCAACTTCAAGCTGTTCAGGTCTTGATTGTGTATGACCTAATTTATTTAATAATAAAATAATTAAATAAATATATTACCTTCTGGTCCAGTTATTCCCTTTTCTAACAATTCTTTTTGTTTTTCAGATATTATTTGCCCATTTTCTGCATGAACACGTGCTAAAGCTTTTAATTTTGCACATTGTTTTAAACCCTTTTAAATAATATAATTAATTAAGAAATAAATTAAAACTTGATAAAATTGTTTATCATTAACCATAAATACATTTTCGTAGGCAAGGAAGAATTTAAAAGAATTAATTCCTTTAAATTAATAAAAATTAATTTCTAAAATAAAAAAATTATTAAATATTTAAATATTTATTATTAATTATTTTTTTGTTGAAAATTAATTTAATATTTATTTTTTTAGAGAATTTATTATGAATAATTGTTTATTTTTAAATAATTAATTAATTTACCAAATTCTGGTTTTACTAACAATTCCATATCTTTAGCTATTTTTTCATTCCAATTAGTAATAGCCATTGAAAGACTATAATCACAACAAACCTTTTAAATAATTTAAATTAATTAATTAAATTACTATACTTTATTATCTGCCCATTCTCTCCATTGTTTATATGCCTCTATTGGAGTACTTGTTTTTGTTGGTATAGCAAAGTCAATAATCTTTAATAAATTAAATTAAATAATTTAATTAAAATAACCATTGTAGTACCACCAGCTAATGCAGCTCTAGTCCCATAATAAAAATCATCGGCAGCAACAGTTCCCATAAAAGGTAATTGCATATGTGTCTAAATTATTTAAATAAAATTAATTTAATTTCTAACTTTACATGTGGATCGATACCTAAAAATAATTAAAAATAAATAAAAATTAATAAAGAAAATTTTTAAAATTAAAAATAAATTAAATAAATATTAAAAATTAAATTTTTATTCTTATTAATATTATTAATTAATAAATTACCTCCAGGAATTACTAAACGATCTGTTGCATCAATAATTTCTACATTATTTAAATTATTAAATTCTGATTTTAATCCTTCACGTACAGCACTTAATTTTAAAAAAGAATTTAATTATTTTTTTTAAGATTAAAATAAACCACATAATTTTATTTCCTTGTATTAAAACATCTGATTTAAACATACAATCATTATTTACAATTGTTCCTCCAAATATTAATATTTGATGTTTTGATGAATTCATTTTATTATTTTTAAAAAATAAATAAAAAAGAAAATAATATTTATTACACTATTTATTTTTAATTAAAGAAAAAAGTACTTAGTTAAAGACTAATCAATTTATTAATAAAAAAAATTATCAAACAGTTTTTTTCTCTTTTCTTTTTATTATATAAAATACTTAAATCTTAAGTATATAATTATTTTATAATTAAAAATTGTAAAAAATAAATTTAAGTCAATTTATATTTTTAAATTAATTCATAAATGTAAGAGAATTAGAGAAGAACTTTTACACTAAAAAATTACTGTCATTTATTGAAATTTTCTAATTTTTCTAAATTACCTAATTTTAAATATTTTTTTTAATAAAAAAGGTAAAAAAATATTAAATAGAAAAAAAGAATTATTTATTGAAGAATTTAAACCTGGTTATGCTGCAGGGGTGTGCCGTTTCATTTCATTTCAGTTCATAATTTCGCATAATTTCGCATTTTATTGTTGCATTTTTTCATTTTTCAACTTTCGCTTTTTAATTAAATTTTACTTTTTCGCTTTTTCAACTTTCGCTTTTTAAAATCCGGTTCGGCACACCCCTGTTATGCTGGTAGTGGATTAAATTGTACAAATGACAAAAGTAATTTTTATATTAAATAATTGGTAAAATAAAATTAATTTAGTTTATTAAAATATTATAATTAAATAAAAATATTTATTACTTTTTAAATAAAAATAATTTAATATAATTAATTATTTATTATCAATTAATTTAAATTTTATTTTTATTTTTTATGTATTTGTGAACAATTATTTGATTATCGTTATGAAAAAAATAAATGTTATTTAAATAAAATTAATTTACAAGCTCATTGGTATTTTAATATAAATTCTGATCGTTGTCTACTATTTTGGTATGGTGGTTGTCAATTTACTAATTCACAAAATTTTTTCTTAGATCAACAAGTAATTTTAATAATTTAAATTATTGTTTTTTTTAATTTATATTTTTTACATTTTTTGAGCTGTGAAAATTTTTGCTTAGGTTATTCAATTAATAAAAAACAATTTTTAAAAGAAAATAATAAAATAAATAACGGTAAATATTTAGAAAAATAATATTATTTTATTTAAAAGTTTTAAATTTAAATTGTTTTGAACCTTTTAATTATTCCCTTAGACGACCATGTTTTTAAATTAAATTTAATATATCACTATCTTAATCTTAATTAAAATATCAACAATTAGACTTTAATTTATTTTATTAGACAAATTTATGTACACATATATAACTATTAGAAAATAAAATTTTTGTTAATTATACAATTTACAGAAGGCATATTAAGAGTAAATAGATTACTACAAATGACAAAGGGTGAAAGTTAATTAATTAGAGGGGTTAAATCTACTACATAATGAATACAGGTATATATACATTACACAAACAATTTATGGGTTTTATTATAATTATGTTTTTTATTAGTTGTTTTCATCGTCCTTGCTTCCGTTTCTTCAGCTTCTTTAGCGTGCGATAGTTGTCTGAGGCGCTAAAAAATATTAAATAATTTTAATTAAATTTTACTTTTACTTACATACACATACACCACGCAGATATTTGAATATTTCCGATTCACTTCTTCCTAGGTGGTGGCCGTGTTTGGCAGTTGAGAGCAGAATAGAAGTATGCAAATCACTGTCATTATGAGTCCACGTATCCTCCATTACTTGTGCTTCGCATTGCTTGTGCCTGCAGGTGAAGATATTGCGCCTCGAGAATACAGGTGCACCATCGTTGCCATTTCCAAGTACTTTATTTGTTGGTTTGTGTTTCTCCCATAGAAGGCAGTTGTCCAGCTTCTTCCTTATCTTTATCAACTGTGCACCATTGTCTTGACTATAGAAGAGAACATCATTCCAATAGATTCGAGCAGCTGTGAGCTAAAAATTAATATTAATTTTAAAATAAAAAATAAAATAACCTCCGATGCAAGAGGTAGAATACTATCATCAATTCTACCATCTATGAATCGCTCGATTTCACTTGCTGATCGTCTCTTGTGTTTATCCAGCTGATGTTCTTCCTTCCCTAACTTTACTTGACCCTTTACATAGTCGCCATTTTCCCGAACAACAATTGTTTTGGCATTGGCACGACACAGCGGAAAGCAACACCTATACTCAGTTGTAGTCTTGCAGATAAACATTCCTTCACTAGCTGAAGAACAAACATTCATTGATACAGGTACCATATTTGAGTTGACTGTCACCGCTTCATTTACTTGATTGAATTTATCCTCAGTAAGCCAAACTTCATCTAACCGAGATTCGGAAGCCATCTTTGCTGAATTGAATTTAAAAAAAATAAAAAATAAAAGTAAGATAGATACCTAATTGACGAGCAATATGATGAGTTGAAGTTTGGTGGTGAGTTGAGTGTTGAATGCGTAACAAATATAATTAGGGTTTTTATATGACAAAATAAACTTTACCCAATCGAATAAATCAACAAAAAAAATAGTATTTAAGTGAATTTGGGGTTTTATAATTATTTTGAAACAAAGCTTTTAATTCCAAAATACATTTCACCGTTTTTTAACACCTCGATTTGTTTATCAATATAATAATCTCTTCCAAATATCATTCAATTCAGTTTATGAAATACTTCATGAATTTTTTCCAATAATTTATTAATTAAAAAAAAAAGTAAATAACTAAAAAATAAATTTATTTTTTTTATCTACATTGTCAATTACCTCTTAAAAATTAAATTTTAGTAAAAACAAACACATACCCACATAATAAACAATTTTCAATATTTGGATCAATTTTACCAAATTGGTTCAAATAATGAATTTAATGGCATAACAACTAATCCTAAAAAATAAATATTATTTAATATTTATTTAAAAATAATTATTTACTTTTTTTCTATTAAATTATTAATAAAAATAATTTTTATATAAAATATTTAAAAATTAAAATTAATTAACTAACCAACAATTAAATCAGCAAATGCTAATGAAACAATTAAATAACCTATTTATAATTAATTATTTAAGAAAATATTTAATTTTAATTTATACCTGTTGGATTACGTAAATATTTTTTTGTAAAAACAGCAAGTACAACTAATGAATTACCAAATACTGTAGCCATACAAAATAACTAATAAAAATTAAATATAAAAAATATTTAATTTAAAGAATATTTAAAGAATATTTAATTAATTAATTTATTTATTTATTAATAAATTATTTAAAAATAAAAATAAATTAAATAAATATTACAATTAAAATAAATGCTAAAAAAGGATTTCTCCATTGTATTGTTGTTGTTGTTGTAATTTCTGATTTAAGGCTAATAATATATTCTGAAGAATTTATTGAATAATTATTATTATTTAATATATTCATTATTATTGAAGGCTGTAAAAGCCCCCAATTGGGGGAATTTCCTCGAAGACCCGTTTTTAATTAAATAAAATTATTTTTTTGAGAAGAAATTAATTATGAAAATACAAGAAAAAAAAATGATTTTTTAATTTTTCTAAAATAACTAATTTTATTTAAAAAATAAATATAAATAAAATTAAAAATAATAATAAATAAATAAATAATATTAAATTTATATATTAATTTAATAAATAAATAAATATTTATTTATTTATAAATAATTAGTCTAAGTATTTTATATTAATTTTTAAGTAAAAAAAATTATTTTTATGCTTATTTAGTTAATTGTTAAAGTAATTAAAAATAAATAATTATAAAACAACAAAATTAATACATAACACGTTTTTATTTAAATTTTTAAAAACAAAGAAAAAAAATCTTTTTTTTTTAATAAATTTTATTTAAAAATAATTATTAATTTAAAAAATATTTTTATAAATCTGTTACAATTTTTTAAAATTAATAAATCAATGAAAAAAAAAATAATTTCCTTGTCTCATTTACTAATTCTTTTAATAATAATAATTTTTTTAACTCAAAATGAACTCATTTCTTTAATAAAAAAAAAGATTTTTTAACCAAACATTTTTCTTTTCTTTTGTTATTTTTAAATACAAATAAAGACAAAAGTAATAAGATATTAACACTAACATTAAAGTTTAAAAGTTTGAGGGAATATATTTTTTTTAAATTTTAAATTTAAGAAAAATGAAACAATATTTTAATAAAATAAATTTTATTAAAAAAAAAAATAAATAAATTATTTTAACAATATTTTAGTTAAATCTAATTAAATTTTAATTATTTAAATTAATTAATTAATTAAAAATAAAAAAAAAATTAAATTAAATAAAAGGAATATTTGATAAATCTTTTTTAAAATAATTATTTTCATTATTATTATTATTATTATCTGTAATAATAGATGAATTAATTTTCTTTTTCTTCTCTTTTGAACTATGTGAAGTTGAAGATGTTGAATATAATGAACGATGTAAATAACCATTAGAATAAGTTGATAATGAAAGTATTGGAGCTAAATCTTCATGTTTTTGATTAATTAATCCATTATTTGTTATTATTGGTGTTTTTATTGAATATCTTTTTAATTCATCAGCATCAACCCATGAAGGAAAATCTCCATCTCTTTGAAATAATGGAATAAGTTCGGGAGGCCATATTCCTTCCTTAAAATATAATTTTTAAAAATACTATAAATAATTTAAAAATCCTGAATATAAGAGGGAAGTCGGAAAAAAATATGGGAAAAAAGGAACACGGAAAGCGAAAAATACGGGAGGCATGGAAAAGGGAAGGGAAATCTCCATCTTTGATCGGAATCAGATTAATAGACTTTAAGGACTTTTATAAACACCTAGGGGTGTACCTCTACCTCAATTTTTAAAATTCTTAAAAATTATTAGAAAGTATTTTAATTTTAAATAATTATTTCCCCTTAAAATATTTATAACTTACCAAAAACATATAATTTTGTCCAACTTTATTAAGTTGCCCTTCTTTAACAGCAATAGCATCACCAACCATTCGATTCATGTCAACTTTTTCCATTGAATCAGGACTCATTCCAATTGCTTGACCTACAGCATTAATTAAATCTTTTACAGTTACACTTGAAAAATAAATATTAAATTTAAATTTAAAATTTAAAAACGTTTTTGATCCATAAAAGAATGTAGTGTGGGCAATACTTGTTGCCTGTTTTCCCAAATAATAAAGACTACGAACATAATTTGAACCAACATCTTTAAATAATTAAATTAATTTAATTAATTAAAATAGTACCTAATGCAATAGTTGATAAAACAAGTCCAATACACATATAAATAAGTACTATTGGAATTAATAAATTACTTAATAAATATATATATTTTAAATATAAAGTTTATTTAAAATTAAAAAATAAACTTTTCTGGTATTAAATGTCCATATTCAATAGCAGTAAAACAAAGATATGAATAAAAAAGTCCATCTATAAATTGAAAACAACCTTGAAGTAAAGGAAGTAAAATAGCTCCAATTGCCTTTAAATTATTAAAATGTTTAATATAGGAATTAATTAAATAGTAATTAAATTTAATTAATTAATTATTTATTTATTTTAAATTATTATATAAATTAAATAACTTTATTTTCTTAATAATTATTTCAAATAATTTATTTTATTTTATTTTAAATAAATAAATTAATTAATTTTATTTTAAATAAAAAAACCAAATAAATAAAAACAATAGTAGCCAATGTAAAAGGAGATATTTGTTTTGTTTCATATTCATCTTCAAATTCTTCATCTTCATAAAACCAAGGATTTAATGAAATTGTTTCCTCATCTTCTTCATTTAAAGAAATTTCTTCTCTATTATTTTTTAATCCAAATAATTTAATTAAATATTCACATCTAATTTTATAATTAATTTAATTTAATTAAACAAATAAATTACTTAATAAATTGTTTTAAACAATTAAAAATTCCATTCTTTTGTTTAGTCTGACAATAATGTTTTCTTACATATCGTTCTATTCTTCGCATAAAAAGACCAAAATTTGTTAGAATTATTACCTAAACTAATTAATTTAAATATTTATTTTAGTCAAAATATTTTAATTAAATATTTTCTATTTAAATTAATTAAACAAAATTAGTTTTGAAAATTAAAAGGATTAATTAAAAATATTTTTAATAAAATTACAAACAGTAAATGGAACACCAAAGAAACCCCATACTACAGTAAAAAGCTGTGCTTGAGTAGTTTCTGGTTCAATTTTGCCATAACCTTAAATTAATTAATTTTTAAAAAAACTTTTTTTTTTTTTTTTATATTTATCCTTCACATGTGTGAAATTTATTTACACATATTTTTCTTTTTTATTTTTTAAATTTTATTTTTCTTTTAAAATTTCCTTAATAAATCATTAATAATATTTAAAAATGCATGTTTTAAAAAATTTCAATCAGTTCACATATAAAAATAGAATATATATAAACAGAGAAAAAAATTTTTTATTTGACATTTTTTAACAAAAAAATAAAGTACTCCTAGAAAAAAAATTATTTTCTTTTTTTAAAAACAGTTGGTGGTTCAAAAAAGATTTATTTTAAAAAAGAACACCCAAAAAAGCCTTGTTGATTCAATAAAGAAAGATAAATAAATTGCAATCTAAATGAGGAGAAAAAAAAAAAGAAAAATGATAGGGCCTAGCTCTTTTCCCTCCTTATTTTTGTCATTTGCCTGAAGAACAGAAGGCATTTTTAATAAAATGAAAATATTTTTTTTTTAATTTTAAAGAAACGTGATCTTATAGAGGAAAAAAATTGATTTAATATTTTATTATATAAATCTTTAATTTTAAATGATTTTATTTGTTGCATAAATAAAAAAAAGAAATTTGGCTTCTTAAAATTTTTTTTTTCTCTGTTAGGTTTATTTTTTTTTTTTGATAAATAAATTTATTAAATAATAAAACTTAAATTGAAGGAAATCCCTTTTATATTTAATTTAAATTATTTTTAATTTTAATAAAATAAATATAATTTTAGAGAGAATATATATATTATTAATTGTATTTATTATTATTTGCTTTTATTTAATTTTTTGTTAAAACAAATTGATCTCTTCAATTATTATTTCCCTCTATGCCATTAATATTCAGTAAACGTTCACAACCACAAACACCCCAATCCACCTCTTCCGGTTTTAGACATGGCCCCCCAAGTACAACATCTTTTGGTTCTGGGCATTCCCAACAATCACCAAGGGCTAGGTTAATTTAATTCTTAAGTTAATTTAATTTTAAATAATTTTTAAGGTATAATCTTAGACAAAATACTTCAGGTAGTTCAATAGGAGTAATCAGAAGACTTTCAGTCGCTCAAACTGGACTTAGACGTAGAGCAAGTCAAAGGGCCAGAAAATCAATTCAAAGGTTAAAAGGGAGAGGAGATTCTGTTCGTCGTTTTTTGAGGGTTTGTATGGAATAAATTTAAATTTATTTTAAAAAAAGGACCCAAAATTAATTGGCCAAATAGCAAAAAATATTTACCAAAAATGGCACATAAAACACTTGATACCTTTAATTTTTGTAATGCTTTATATGTTAATTGGAGCATTTCTTTTTCTTTGGTTAGAAGAATCTGCCGAAAAAGAAAGAATTACAAAAAGGTTAAAAAATGAAAAAGTTAAATTAAAATTAATTAAAATAGAAATTTGGAATATGAAAGAGAAAGAAGACTTTTTATTAAAAGAATGGAAGAAATATTATTAGATAGAAGTTTTCATGGAGATATAATTAAAAGAAGAGAAAAGGTTGAAGAAGCTGTTGATCATTTAAGAATAACACTTTCTAAAGATCCATTACCTAAATTACCTGAATGGTCATTTACTAATTCAATGTAAATATTTAATTTTAATTATAAAGAAATTGTTTAAATATAAAAAATTAAAGAAAAAATATTTATATTGTTCTTAAGATTCTAATTTAATATTTTTTATAATTATTTTCAGTGATTAATTAATTAAATAATTTATTTATTTAAATATATTTTATTGCTAAATGAAAAAATTAAAAAAGAAAAATTAATTTAAAAAATAATTCTAGATATAAATGTTTACATTAAACATTATTTTATTTAATTAATTTATTTAAAAATTATAAACTTATGGTTAACATTAGAAAAATAAAATTAATTATTTAATATTTATTTTAAATTTATATTTTTAGGTATTTTGCTGGTACAATATTTACAACAATAGGATATGGGGATATTGCTTGTGAAACATTTTATGGTCGTTTAGCAACAGTGATCTATGCAATTTTTGGTTAAAAAATTAATTTTAAAATTAATTAAAAAATAGAAAACTTTAAAAAAAAAAAAATTATGAAAATATTTTTTAACAAAAAAGAAAAATTAAAAATAAAAAATAATTAAATAAATAAATATTTATATATATAAAAAAATAAAATTTTATTTGGAATTAAAAAAAAAATTAAGAAAAACCTTTTATTTAATTAATTTAAATTAAGGCATTCCATTAATGTTAATTACATTAAATGAATTAGGAAAATTTCTTTATAAATCAATTAATGAATTATTGGCAATGTTTAATAAAATATTAATAATATTGGGTAAAAGATTAGGATTAAATTATAAAAGAAAAAATGATGAAATTAATGAAATGGAAAAAGGATTAAAAATTAATAAACAAACAATGCAAATTAAAACAAATAATGAAGAACAAGGAAAAGCAGTTAGCTTTCATTTGTAAGTTAATTAATAATTAAATTAAATGTAACAATTTATTTATTTATTTATTTAATAAATTTAATTTTGTTTTATTAATATTCTTTTTAAATTAAATTATAATATTAATTTATTTTTATAAAAATTTATGTAATAAATAAAGATTTTCATAATAATAATAATTTATTAAATTAAATTTATTATTATAAAAAATAATTTAATTTATTTATTTGACATATTTTTTAAAAATAAATATTTTTTTTTTAACATTAATTATAAAAAATAAATTATTTATTTAAATATAAATCATAAAAATCACTCTCATTACCTTTTAAACTTTATTTAATTTTTTAAAATTTAATTTTTTAATTAAAAGAAATGGTGAAGGTGAAGAATCTACAACAGACAATATTTCTTTAAAAATGGAGGAAAGTAATAAAGATTGTTGTGAAGATTATTCTGGACAAAAATATTTTCTTCCAACATTAAAAGAAGAAAATACTTTAAGTATAGAAGATGGTGAAATGGTAAAAGAAGGAAGTGAAATAGATAATGAAGAAGGTAGAGGAGCTAGTGTTGATTGGGAAGAAGAAGAAGAAGAAGAAATAAATGAACAAATAAATGAAGCACCAAGAATGCCTGTAATTGTAGCTGTTAGTTGTACTTTTGCTTGGATATTTATTTGTGCTGCACTTTTTAGGATATGGGAGGTATTAAAAATTAATTTTAAAAATTAATTTTAATAGTTAGGGATATTATTTTTAAACAAAAAAAAATATCTAAATTTTAGAAAAATATTAGTATAAAGATTATTTGTAAATAAAAATTAATATTAATTATAAAATATTTAATTTTTATAGCATCAATGGACTTATGGAGATTCTCTTTATTTTATGTTTATTTCCCTTCTTACTGTTGGTCTTGGAGATGTTAATGTACAAAGAAGAGATTTAGTAATTATTTAAATTTAATTAAATTATTATCAAATAAAAGGTTTCCCCTTTTATTTATCTTAACTAAAAAATTTGATTGGAATATATAAATTATCTTTTAATTAATTTAATAATTTAATTAATAAAATTTAATTTTAAAGATGGTACTTTGTTTTATTTTTGTAATTATTGGTTTATCACTTGTATCAATGTGTATTAATGTTATTCAAAATTCTTTAGAAGATATTTATCGAAAATTATTATTAAAAATTCTGTCAGATTATCAAGCAGCTTTAACAAAAGATGGAAGCCATAAAAATGCTTCAATGGGTGTTATTAAAGCTTTAAGCTTAAATAAAACAGCAAAATATTTAATGCCTATGCTTAGTGATTCAACTAAACGTTCTGTTATGCAAAAAGTACAAGAAGAGGCAAGGGAAACGGGAATGGAAATTCCCCCAATTTTTGAACATTTTGAAGAGATTAATCATATAATAAATAAAAAGGTTAAGAAAAAAAAAATTAATTAAATTAAATTAATAATTAATTTTAATTTTAATTAATTAATTTTAATTAATTAAAGGAATTAGCAAATGATGAAGAAATACAATCAACAATAATTGATCAAATATTGAAGCCAACATTACAAAGTGCACATTCCAGCATGTTATGTGCTAGATCAGCAAGTTTTACTTCACGTGATAGAAATACACAAACAGAAATTAAAAAAAGGTAAATAATAGAATTATTGTTATTTTCTTAGGGGAATTTAATTATTAAGAAAAATATTTTTAAATTAAATTAGGTCTATAACTTTATTTTTTAAACAAAAATTTATATTAATTAAATAATATCTTTTAACTAAATATTTCTAAAATTTTCTTAGAGAAAACAAAAATGATCAAACAATACGTATAGAATTGGAAAATATTTCTTGTCAAACAGAATTATCATTTAAAATGGATAGAATAGGTATTGAAAAGGAACAACAAACAGATAGGTCAGGGTCTTCAGATGAAGGAATACAAACATGTATTGTTGAACAAAGAGATGCAGAAATAATGACAACACCTAGTACAAGCATGGTTAGTTATAATTTAAATTAATTAAATAAATTAATTTAATTAATTAATTTTAATTAATTTAATTAATAATAAATTAAAATTAAATAAATTAATTTAAATTTAATTAAATTAATTTTAATTTAATTTATAATTTAAGAATGTTGATATTCAAACAGACAGTATATTATGTGTAGATGAGGATGTTCAAACATTTGAATTACTTGAACTTATTGATCAAGAAATTCAAACAGACGAAAAACCAACAAAAAATCAAAGGATTCAAACACCCCAACCTGTGTTAGTTGATGCTGAGGCACAAAGTGAAGAAGTAAGTTTATTTTAAAAAAAAAAGTTTTAAATTTTATAAAATAAATAAATTTATGTAAAAGAATATTTTAGATAAATAAAGATTTGGAAAAAATTCATGGTTCACGACTTCGTGAGGCTAGAAGAAGATTACGACAAGCATTTCACCGTTCAAAAGCTAGAGGAATAGAAGATCCAACAATGTTAGGATGGCAAGAATTTGATGATGTTAATTAATTAATTTAAATAAATAAATAGATTTATTAATTTTTTAGAATAATTCATCAGATGCTGATTCTTTAGATTGGGATCCAATAGATGGAATGCATGCAGAAAAACAAGTAAATATTTAAATAATAATAATTATTTTTTTTTAAATTTTTTAAGAAGCCTGTTAGTCAATTAAAAAAAATTTTTGATGAAAGTGAAGCAGGTACTTCAAATAATTCAAGGCAGGGATCTTTAATGAAAAGGAATAGTAGTCAACAATAAAAAAAAAGTGATAATTTTATTTAAATAAATAAATATATTTATATATATATTTTTAATATTTTTATTATATTTCTATATATAATCTATTTAATAAAAATTTTATAATTTTTCCCCTAATTTTTAATTTAATTAAAATATTTTTTAAAAAATCCCCAAATTATTTAAATTAAAACTTTAATATTAAAGGGTATTTAATTTGATTTTTTTTTAATTAAAATAATAATTAAATTAAATACAAATTTTTTTTTAAATTTATTTTTAAATAAAATATTTAATTAATTAATTAATTAAATAATTAAATATTTTATTTTTATTTAATTCTAAATTTTTACCTAAAGTAGTTAAAATACCAAATCCATAAAGGAAAGCATTACGAAAATTCCAACTTTGCTTTCTTCTATCTTCTACTGGATCTAAAATTCCAATAATGCAATCCTCTGTAATCCTTTTACTTTTCAACATTTTTGTATGGTTACTTAATTGAAATAAAAAAATTTAAAAAAATATAATTTATTAAATAACTTTAAATCCTTTTTAAATTATAGAATTAAAATTATTTATTTTTTAAATAATTTATTTAAAAGAGAAAAAAAACAGTCAATTAACGGATTATTATAAAAAATAAACTTTTAATTAATTTTTTAAAATAAAATAATTTTAAATATTTATTTAATATTTAATAATTTAAATAAATAAATTAATAATTTTTTAAAAATTTAAATAAACATAATTAGTAATTTAATATTTGATTTAAATTTAATTTAAATATTTAAATTCCCCTAAAAATACCTTTGTAAAATTAAATCAATACAATCAAATTTTTTTTCAATCAATTTATCCCATTCTTCATTAGATTTATCTTTTTCAAAATAAAGAAATGCAACACCACCAAAAATTGAATAAATAAATAAAAAAATAAAACAGCTGATATTTGCTAATAATTTTTTAAAAATTGTTGAATTATCCATTTATTTAAGGAAAAAATGAAATTTTAGAAGAAAAAAAATATTTTTAAATAAATAAATATAGTTTTAAAAAAAGCCCTTTTTTATTAAAGCCTTTTTTAGAAAAAAGAATTTAATGCAATTGTTTTTTTTTCTAAAAAAAATCCTTTGGGAGAATTAACAAAAAAATTAAAGAAAAGAAGGATTTGTTTAACCAAAAAAGGGATTGCTTTTTTAAATAAATAAATAAATAAATATTTGTTGATTTAAAAACAAAAGTCACGAAATAAAAAAATTGGAAGAAGAGAAAAATTTAAATTAATTTAATTAATTAATTTAATAATAATTAGATAATAAATAAGTTTAAATAAAAAAAAAATATTTAAAAAAGAGGCTTATAAAAATTAATTAAAATTTATATATATAAATATGTTTTTAAATATAAATTTTAAAAATTTAGAAAAACATTTATTTTTCATTTATTTAAATATTTCTCAAAAATTTAATTTATAAAAAAAAGATTTTTGATTTAATTTAAAAAAATTAATTGGTTAACTATTTAAATTTGTTTATAGATAATTTTTAACTACTAATGGATTTCCTGTTATTTAAAATCTTCAAGTTTATTTTAAATTTTTTTTTTTATTGAAAAGGATTAAATAATAATATATTTAGTCAATATATACCATAATATATGTAGATTTAAAAAAATAATTTTTTTTAAGCTTAAAAATATTTATTTACCATAAGATTTTATTTTTTTTTTATTAAAATAAAATTAATTTAATATTATCTTTAAAATTAAATAAATTATTTAAAAATTTTATTTTTTATTAAGAGAATGGTTTTATTATTTATATTTTATTTTATAACATCAATAAATGCCAATATTGTCAAAATAGCTCATTTACAGCCAAATAATCCAGCTATTGTACATGAACCACAAGTCTTAAAAATGTGTTCAAATAATTTAAAAGAAAGAAAAATTTTGCCAGATGCCATCAGTTTTGAGTAGAAAAAAAATTAAATTAAATTAAATTTAATATTAATTTAAGGGTTTTTACAATGGAATCATGTAATCGTTATAATGGAGTAGAACATGCTGCATATTTACATTATGTACGTAATGCAAGTGTTTATTTTGGACCTGGATGTAATAATGGTAAATAAATTAAATTAAAGTTTATTTCAATAGAATATAAAGATATTAATTAAATATTTTAATTTAATTAATATTTATTAAAAAATATTTTTTACAAAAAAATTAATTAAATTCTATAAAAGATTTTAATATCAACAAAACATTTTATTAATTTTTTAAAAATAATTTAGAAATGCTTGTAGTTGGAAGATTAGTATCTAGATGGAATGGTTTATTTATTTAATTAATTTATTTAATTAATTAAATTAAAGTTCCAATTATTGCTCATATGTCTGGAGATGATGCTTTATCTGATAGAAGCGGTAATTAATTAATTTAATTTATATATTTTTTTTTTTAAAGTTTTTGATACATTGGGTTCTGTAGCCCTTACTTCAGCCACCGAAATGGCACGTGCTACATTAACATTTCTTCAACTTTATGGTTGGAAACAAGTAAATAAATAATTTAATTAATTAATTAAATTTAAATTTAAATAAAAAAGGTTGGTCTAGTAAGGGCAAGTGTTAATTTTGATCGTTTATCACTTCATTCACTCAAAAATTATTTAAAAGATGCCCAAATAGAAATTAATATAGAAATTGAATTAGACCCTTATATGACTCCAGATGAAATAATTGCTACAGGAAGACTTAAATTATTAAAAAATAGAGCAAGAAGTAAATAATTTAAATTAAATATTAATTAATTATTGTATAGTAATTATTGTTGAAATGGGTTTAGATTTACATACTAATCGTGCATTTATGGTTGCTGTACATCGTACTCAATTAAAAAATAATGGTAAAATTATTTAAGAATATAAAGAATTTTCTTTAGAATATTTATTATATTGGGAATTAATAATTAAATTAATTATTTTAATTTTAAACAATTTTTTTTTAAATTTCTAAAGAAATTCAAAATTTAAAATAAATAAATTTTCAAAAAAAAAATAATTTATCCATTCCTTCTAAAAAATTTTTTTAAATTAAATTTTGTATTAATTAATTAATTTTATTTATTTTTATTTAGAATTTGTTTATATAATTCCTTGGTTAGCTCATGTAAGTATTTTTTATTTAATAAAATTAAATTATTAGATGCATGACCATTATCCATGGGAAGCTAGTAATATAGACAAACTTGAAACAAAAATGGCTTTTGATGATGTTATTGTTATTACTGTAAAATATATTTAATAATTAATTAATTTTAATTTTTTTAAATTAAATTAAGGCTCATGGTTATGATAAAAAATTTATTGAAGATTTTGAATTACGTTTTTCTAAAGTAACTGGAGTTATTAGTAGTCATGTAAATATAATTAAATTTATTTAATTAATAAATTTATTTTTAAGTATGCAACACTTTCTTATATGTCACTTTATGATGCTTTATATTTAGTAAATTAAATTAATTTATTTATTTAATTTAAAAATAAATTTAATTAATCAAATTAAATTAATTTTTTAATTTTTAAAAATAAAAATTAAATTTAAAAGAAAATAATTTTTAAAATTAATTAAGTATGGTTTGGCCCTTCGTGATGCTTATGATGAAACAAAAAATGAAAGTATTTATGTTGATGGTTCATTTATTTGGAAAAAAATGACAGCACGTCAATTTCTTGGTTTTATATTTAAATTTATTTAATTAATTATTTAAATAAATTAAATTAAAAAAGGTTCAACTGGTCAAGTTTTAATGAATAATAAAGCTGTTAGAGTACCTAGTTATGCAACTTATTTAACTAAAAATGGTTCAATGCGTATAGTTGTTGAATTAGAAGCAAGATTAGGTGATAAATTAAAATGTGCTGTATCAGATAATGATTGTTCAGAACATGTAATTAATTTAAATATTAAATTTTTAAATTAATTTTTAAGGTAGCACATGAAGTTAATAATAATTTTTGGTATAGTTATGATGGACATATGCCTTCTGAAATGCCAAAATGTGGTTTTGATGGAAGTATTTGTGATTATACAACACTTTATATAGCTATTGGAATTGCTATATTCTTTCTTGGTAAAATTAATTAAATTAAATAATTAAATTAAATTAATAAATAAATTAATAATTAATATTTAATTAATTAATTAATAATTTAGTTAAATAAATATTATTTTTTAAAAATAATCTTTTTATTAAAAAAAATTTTTAATTTTTTGTTTTCGATATCCTTTTAATTGATATACTCTTTAATTAATTAAATTAATAAAAAAATTTTTGTATTTAAAGCATTATTTAAAATAAAATAATATTCCCTAATAAATTAAAATAATTTATTAAAATAAAATAATTAATTTAAATTAAATTTAAATTTTTTTAGTAACAGTTCCAATTGGCTATTTTCTTTACATTAAAGAGTAAGAATAAAATTAATTATATTAAATTATTTTATTTTTTATTAGAAAAGAAAGAATGCTTTATGATATGACTTGGAGAATTCCTCGTGAACAAATTCGTCTTTTAGAAGCTCGTTCTAGAACAAATGTTTAAATTTTTAAATTTAAATTTAAGTTTAATTAAAATTAAAGAAAAGTGGTGGATCAAAATCTTTTACAAGTGATTCATTTACTGGAAGTGTTGAAACTGAAATGGCAAATAGTCGACTTAGTGCAAAACAAGCAAATGCTAATGGTGTACGTTGTTCGTATAAAAGATTTAAACAAACAAGGAATATTAGCTTTAATAAAGAAGAATTGGCACGTTTAAAAGAGGTAATAATATGTCGTAAAAATATTTAAATTAATTAATTAATTAATTATTTTTAATTACAATGGTGTAACCATTAATTAATAATAAAATTAAAATTAATTTTTTAAAATCTATTTTTAGCTAAAAATGATTGAATTTGATAATTTAAATAAATTTTACGGCATTTCTTTTAATCAACAAAATGAATTAATTATTTTATGGGTTCTTTGTCAAAGAGGGAGTTTAGAGGTAAATAAATATTAAAAATTTTAATTTAATAAATTAAGGATATGTTATTTAATGAAGAATTAAAAATTAGTCGTAATTTTCAAGTTTCATTTGCCAAAGATGTAATTAAGGTAAAAAATATATATAATACAATTAATTATTTTAAATATAAAATTAGAATTAAAATTAATTTATTTAAAAATAATGTATATTCTTAATATTAATTTTTAATTAAAAATAAAAGGCCTAATAATAGCCTTTCCTAGATTTAAAAATAAAAATAAATAAATAATTAATTATTAATCAACCAATCCTCCAATAACAATTTTTTTTTGATTTATTTAAATTTAATTTAATTAAGGGTTTATTTTTTATTCATACATCAACATTAAAATATCATGGTTTTCTTTGTTTACAAAATTGTTTGGTTGATTCTAATTGGAATGTTAAATTAACAAATTTTGTTACTGAACAAATAATTGGAGAAAAATTAAGACATAATGAATTAAAATATATGACAGAATCTATTATTAAAGCACAAAAAAAACAAATAAATAATAAAAGAGAATATAATAAATTAGATGAAAGAGAAGAAAGGGAAAGATTAAAGAAGAGGAAAGATATTGAAAATGAAAAAAGGGATAAAGTAAAAAAATTAATTAATTAAAATAAATTTTTTTGAAATTTTTATAGGAACGTGAACGACGCAAAAAAGACAAGGATCGTGATCGAAGTGGTGGAGATCAAGTAAAAAATTAATTTTTTTTAAATTGATTTAATTGAAGTATTTAAATTTAAATTTAATTTAAATTGAGTTTTGATAAAGTTGATCTTTAGGGAGATAATCCGTAGAGGGTTGATCTTATGGGTTAAACTTTTTCTTTTTTATTTGTAATTATTTAAGGTTATTAAAACATTTTTAAGTATTTAATATTATCCTCCAAAGATAAATTAATTTTAAAAAATTTATTATTTTCTAAAGGACAGCACTGAAGATAGTAGAACAATTTCTGATGAAGAATTGGAACAGTCTAAAAAAATTTATGAAAAATCACATTTAAAAAGTAAAATTAAATTATAATTAATTTAATTTAATTAATTTAATTTCATTAATTTAATTAAAGAATATATTCAACAAGCACCAGAAATAATTAGAGAATTTATTTCTTCTAAACATTTACCTCAAGGTTCACCAGCTTCAGATATGTATAGCCTTGGAATGGTTCTTTACCAAATTTTATTTAAATTAGAACCTTTCTATGAAAGAAATATGCAACCAAAAAGTTTGGGGAAAAAGAAAAATTATTTTTAATTTTTAAATTAATAATTTTTAGAAATTATGGAAAGAATATCTTTATCAGGTGAAAATGATCAAATTATTCGTCCAACATTTCCTAATCAACGTAATATAAATAATGAAGAGGGTTATAATTTACAATTACTTTCGGTAAGTAAAAGAAGGGTTAAGTAAAAAAAGAATTTTAATTAATATAAATTTTAATTTAAAGAGTTTTTTAGTTTTTAAGATTATTATTTGAGATTAATATATTAATTAATTAATATTTTAATTAATTTAAGGCAATAGAAGCTTGTTGGTTAGAAATACCAGAAATGCGTCCAAATATTAAAAGAATGAAAACAATGGTTAATGCAAATTTAAAATCAACAGGAAGTGGTTCTTTAGTTGATCAAATGATGAAAATGATGGAAGAATATACAACAAATTTAGAACAATTAGTTAAAGAAAGAACTCAACAATTAGAAGAAGCACAACAACAAGCAGATCGTTTACTTAAAAATATGTTACCAACGTTGGAATTTTTAAAATAATTTATTTTTTTTTAAAAATAATTTATTTTTATTAAAGTCCTGTAGCTGAAGATTTAAAAGCAGGAAGACCAGTACTTCCACAATATTATTCAAATACAACAGTATTATTTTCTGATATAAGAGGATTTACACGTATTGCTAGTACATCTACACCTATTCAAGTTGTTAGTTTTTTAAATGATTTATTTTCTGGTTTTGATGCAATAATTGCTAAACATGATGCTTATAAAGTTGAAACGGTAATTTAATTAAATATAAATTAAATTATTTATTTAATAATAGATTGGAGATGCTTATATGATTGTTAGTGGTGTTCCTCGTGAAAATGGTAATGCACATGTTCAACATATTGCTGATATTGCTTTAAAAATGCGATCTGTATTTTTAAATAAATTTTTTAAAAATTTAATTATTTTTTTAGTTTGTTTCAAATTTTAAATTAACACATAAACCTGATGAAATAATGATGGTTAAATAATAAATAAATAAATAAATATTTTTAATTTAATTTATAAAGGTAAGAATTGGATTTCATAGTGGACCTGTTGCTGCTGGGGTTGTAAGTTATTTTTCTAATTATAAAATTATTCACTTTTTGATCATTTAAACTTTTAATTATTTTTTTAAATTTTTAATTTAAAAATTTTATAAAAAATATTTTTGAATTTTTATTTTTAATTTTCTTAATATTTATATATATATAATTTAAATAAAAATTTGTTTTTAATAATTCAAAACATTTAATAAAACACTTTATTTTAAGCAATTATTAATTTTATTTAATTTAGGTTGGATTAGCTGCTCCTCGTTATTGTTTGTTTGGAGATACAGTAAATTTAGCTTCTCGAATGGTTTTTTTAAATTTAAAATTTTTTTTTAAATTAATTTAAAAGGAGTCAAGTGGTGTTGCAAATAAAATTCAAGTAATTAATTAATTTAATTAAAAATATTTAAATTTATTATTAGATAACTGAAAATTCATTTAATTTACTTAAATGTTTTTATCATCAATTTGTTGTAGTTGAAAGAGGAAAAGTTGAAATAAAAGTAAAATTAAATTATTTAGAAAATTATTATTAATTATTTTTAGGGTAAAGGTGAAGTTACAACATATTTTTTAGAAAGTAAAGAACTTAATAATTATGGACGAAAATTTTAAAATTAATAATTAATTCATATGAAGAATAAAAAAAATATTTTGATAATTTTTAATGATTTTAAACAATTTAATCCAGTCTAATTTTTGAATAAAAAATTTAACAAAAAATTTTAAAATAATTTTTTATAATTAAAAAAAAATCCCGAATTTTTAATTTTATAAAAATTAAATAAATAAATAAAATATATTTAATTAAGTTATTTAAATAATATATATTAATTTACATATTTCTTTTATTAATTTATTCCATTATTTATAAAGTACTTCGACGGACAAGTTTTTTATTATTTGTACAGTTATCGCCTATTTTATCAAAACTTTTAGATCTTTGTTTGAAGGCTCTATAAATTAATTAATTAATTTAAATATTTTTGATTAAAAAATTAATAAAAATATTTATAAAATAATTATTTTTTTTTTATTAAAATTATTTTAATAAAAAAAAATACCTTTTTTTAAAAAATTCAACAACAATTTCAGGCGTCTTCTTTTCATTTTTTTCTTCCTTCAAAACTTCTTCATAACTTTTAACATTATTTCTCCAATTTCCTAACATTTCTTCCATTTTCTTTTTATTTCTCCCTTTTTCATTTTGCCCTCCAGTCTGATATTTTACAGTTGTTAATTTTATTTTATTTGCTAAAAATTAGTTAAGCTTTTTATAATATTTAAAATATTAATAAAAGAATATTTAAAGAACTTACGATTTTCTTTGTTTATATTACTTTTCTTCTTTAAATTTTCAACTTTATTATTTTTAAAATTTCCATTAAGTTCCAGTTCAATTGAATTATCATCAGATTCATATTCACTATTTGTATAATTAAGTGATGATATACGAGTTGTCCATTCGCTGAGCTTAAAAACATTTTTAAATTATAAACAATCGACTATATATAAAATAATACTGCTGAAGTGTAAGGTGAAGGAAACATGTTCCTTCCTATTTACGTGTGAAGGGAACATGTTCCTTCCAATTTACGTGTGAAGGGAACATGTTCATTCCAGCCTACTAAGTAGTGTGAAGGGAACATGTTCCTTCCAGCCTACTATCTCCTAGTAGCCTGGACGAAAAAATATTTTACAAACTTTTTTAGAAATATGTTCCGGTTCTTTAATAGTTTGTTTCCCTTTTTGAAGTATAACATCCCTTTGTTCGTCTTTTTTAAATTGTCCTTGAAGTTGTTCTGAATTCTTTTTCCGTTGACGTGAAGAAGTTCCAAAATTGCCATTCATTTGTTTAAAACTTTTTTCTTGATTTGTTGTATAATAATTATCTCCAAAATTACTAGGAGTGTTTGATCTTGTTGAAGAACTACCAAAAAAATTATTTTTAGGATTAGGAGAATAACCATTTCTTCTTTTATTTTTATATCCAAAAGGACGATAATAACTGTAAAATGGTGTTGTTGATTCATAACGATTAGAATAATTATTAGAAAGTTTTTGTGGTGTTTGATAAGATTTAATAATTGTTGTTGTTGTATCAGTAATTATTGTTGAATCATCACAACATAAACCCCCTAATCCTCTTCTAATATTCTCTTCTCTTTCAATTAATGTATTATGATGATTATGATTATTTGTACTACTAAATTGACCAAATAAATGACGAATAGCTGGTGAATAACTTAAAATATTTTTTTAAATAAATTAATTATGTTAATATTGTTTTAATTATAAACAGTAATGTAAAAGTTAAAAAAAAGTTCTAATGGAACAGGTTTTAGTTCGGAATAAGGTTTTTTATTTTTAATATTTCCGATTTCTAGTTCAGGAACTGAAACTTTCCCATCACTGGTAGAGAGAAAATAAAAGAAAGTTATATAAATATTTAGTGTTACAAATTAGATAATAATCTAATAAAATTACTAATAATTATATTTATTTTTTGTTTTATTTTAAAGTTAATGTGTTCAACTCTACTTTAAAAGTAAAACATTTATTCTATTACTCAATGCTTTAAAATTTTGTTTGTTTTTATTATAAAATAAAATTAAATTTAAAATTATTTTTAATATATAAAATAATTTCCCTCCCTCTTTTTAACCTTTTAATTAAAATATTTAAATATTTATAACCATTTCTTATTTGTAGGTCCATGTTCATATAATGTCATTCCATTATCAGGTGTTTGTTGTATATCAGAATAATTATTATTATTATTATAACCAATTAATAAATCTTTTTAAATTATTTAATTAATTTTTATTTAAATTACCTAAATTTTTAATCATTTCATCAATCTTCGCATCTAAATTTAATAATTTTAAATTTAATTGTTTTTGCATAGATTCAAAACGATTAAGCATTTGCTGTTCTGATTTCTTAAAAAAAAAAAAATTTTTTTTTAATTAAAATTAAATTTTACATTCCAAAGTTCAGTAAATATTGTATTTAACTCCATCATTATAATATTTTTAGATACTTTAAATAAAATTGTTATAAAAATTAAATTAATTTTAAAAAAAAAACTTGTTTCAATTTCCAAATTTTGTTCAGTCATTTTATTTAAAATATATAAAAATAAATTAAATATTTAATAAAAAGGTATTTTTAAATTTAAATAAAAATATTTAAAATAATTAATTTAATTAATTAAATTATTTAATTAAAACGCAGAACAATATTTAACAAATAAGCTATTAATTCCGAAATATTTATAGTATTTTTATTAAAATAAAAAAAAATTGTTTTATAATTAATTAACCTTACATAAATATTTAATAAAATATTTATTTTAATATTAATTAAATTTTTTTAAAGAATTAAAATAAAACTAATAAATAAAAATAATTTGTACTTTAAAAAAAGATTATTAAAAGAATTCAATAAATATTTAAATTAATAGTAAATAATATTATATAATTAATTAATTAATTTGTTGGTCATTTAATAAAAATATATTTTTCGGTAATTAAATTAAAATAAATTTTTCTGATTCATTTGTGAATTAATAATAATAATATTATATATACATATGTAAATATATATTTATGTAAATATATATATTATCTATATACATCACCTCTATATATATATAATTAATATTTTTTATTAAATTAATATATTTATATTTTGTCAATTTTTGTGATCTAAAGGTGATTCATTAAAACAAATAAATTATTTAATTTATTAATTTAAAAAGATTAGTTTTATTTGATTCAATAAATTCTTTAATAAAAATAATTTATTAATTAAATAATATTTTATATGATACTTACTTTAATTATTAAAGAAATAAAATAAATTATTTATTAAATTTATTTAAGCATTTAAAAATTAAAAAATTAAATTAAATTAATTTTTAATAAAAAATAATAATTAATTCTTCATTAAAATTTACATTCCTAAAATTTAAAAATAATTAATTAAATTAATTAATATATTTACAATATTTGTTGAATTTCCAAGAACTTTTAATAAAAGTTTTTTTAATTTTTTTTGATGCATTTCAATTTTCTTTTCAATTATCTTTTTAAATTTAAATTAATTAAATTATTTTTTTTTTAATAAACTTTTTTTATTCTAGATAATTCTCTCTCTTCTGATTCCATTGTATTTAAAGCTCTATTATATTTTTCAAGTAGGGATTGCCAAGGGGCCATTTTTGTGTTGACAATCTTTTAAATAATAAAATATTTAATTCATTAAAAAAAAATACTTAATTTTAATTAAAATTATTGATATTTTTTTAATTTTATTCTATTAATAAGGACAAATAAATAAATGAACCTAAAACTTTAATTATTTGTCCTTTTTTTTAATATTATTTCAGAAAATATTAAAAGGTTTTTTTTGTTAAAATTCTACTATATTGAACAATAAAAATTAAGGTAGAAAATAATTAATTTTTATTATTTAAAAATAAATAATTTAAAATTTATTTAATTAATTAATTATAAAATAATTACCTCAATTACATCATCTACCCAATCAGCAATTACAAAAAAATTTATTAAAATTATTAAAAATAATAAAATTAAAATAAATCCAAATTTCATATGTATTTAAACATATAAATAAATTAAATATTTAAAAAAATTAATTAAATAATAATTAAAAAGAAATGAAATAAAAGAATTAATTTTCTTTAATATTTATTTATTTATTTAAAATAATGTAATTTTTGTTTTTACAGAAATGCGGAAATATTTACAAATATATAGAAAAATTAATTTAGTATACTAATTTCAAGTTTTGGCTATGTTTTTTTATATAATATTGATTTAATTATTATTAAGTTAATAATCTATTTATTATTTGTTTAATATTTTTTAGAAAGAAAAAATAATAAATTTTTTTTTTTAATTATTTTATTTTATAATTTAATATTTTTTAATAAAATTTAAAAAAATAAAAGTTTATTTTATTAAGTATTTTAAACTTTTATTTAATAAATTATTTATAATGAGATTATTAGTAATATTTAATTAATTAATTAATTAATTAATTAATTAAGTAATTAATTAATTAATTAATTAATTAATTAATTAATTAATTAATTAATTATTTATTTTCCTTCTCCATAAAGTAAAGGATTGAGCATTGCATTCATTACAATTAAATCTTCTACTAAAAGTGCTCCTTTCTCTACAAGTATTGAATAAAGAGATTCATTACTAAATCTCAATAAATTGAGCACTAAAGAAAATAATTAATTTAATTAATTTTTTAATTAAGATTTTTAGTTAAATAAATCGTGGGGTGATATTTGCGGACGGGAAATTTGCGGACGAAAGGATATTTAAAAAATGTTAATACGGGATTTTAGCGGAATGATTTTACCTTTAAAGAAGCTGAATATAGATAATATAACCACTAATATATTTTTGTCCTAAATCCTTATTAATACAATGCCAAAAGATCAAGAAAAAATAAATAAAGTTAAAAAATTAAAAATTTAAAGGAATTAATGTTTAGTTGGGCGCCCCTTCGTCCGCAAATGTACAGTCCGCAAATTTCAGGTAGCCAAATAAATAAAATTTAATTTAAAAATTTAGGGCTCAGCCGTGGATCGAACACGGGACCTCTCGCTCCCAAAGCGAGAATCATGCCACTAGACCACTGAGCCGATGATCAAAAATTTTTATTTTATAATTTAATATTTTTACAATTATAAGGAAGCCAAAAAGCACAATGTGCAGCTACAATTAATAAAGAACGCAAAAAAACTTTTGAACGTAATTGTTTTCTCCAAAGAGGAGTTCTTGACCTATTAATTGATGAACACATTGATGATTTAGAATTTCTTTGAAATTTTTCATTAAATAATTCATTTATTGGTTGAGAATAACGCCCTCCATTAATTCTTGTTAAATTAATTATTGTTTGTTTAGTTAAATTATTCTCAGTTGAAGAAGGAACATTTAATGAACATCTTTTAGCTTTACGTTGTAAACTATTATTACTAAAAAAATTAAAATTAATTTATAAAAATATTAAATTAATTTTTAAATTTTATTTTTTAAATAATTATTCCTTTTAAAGATTTAATTATTTTAATTATTTAATTTATAAAATAATTAAAATATTTAGTTAACAATTATTTTCTTTATATTTATATTAAATTAATTTATTTATTACCTAATACTAAAATTATCACAATTATTTTTTCTTCTAGAATTTCTTTCAGATGCTGTTCTACTTAATTTTGATAAAATACTAAAACTTCTTTTAGTTTGAAAACGTAAATTTGGAGAACTTCCAGAAAGTGTAGTACCAAATAAAAAAAGATTTAAAGAAATTGGAATTTTTGGTGAAGGTGGAGGGGCAGGGGTTATATTTAATTTATTATATTCTTTTTCATCTCCTATAATCCCTTCTTCAGGTACTGCAGCCAATGGAAATGGAGAATGACAATCCTCGCTAAATTTTCTCCCAAAAGGAATAAAACAATTTAAATCTTGAGGAAGACGCCTAAAAGAAGAAAAATTAATTTTTTAAGAATTAATTTATTATTTATATTTTTAATAAAAATTAAAATTATTTTAAAAAATATAAAAGTAATTTTCTAAAGGAATTTAAAATTTTTTAAAAATATTTTTATTTTAAATATATTTTTAATATTAAATAATTTTTTAATTATTAAATTTTTATTTTTTATTTTTTAAAATTTAAAAAATAATTTTTTAAATAATTCCTTAATTAAATTTAAAAAAAAATAATATTTAATTAATTAATTTATTTATTACCAAATAGTAGTTCCACTACTACATCTTCTAATCCCTCCAACAATTTTATTATTATTTTTAAATGAATATTTTAATTGTTGTCGTTCATTTCCAATAATACCACTCCAATTTTCTGGAGCAATTAATGAAGAATATGAATTACAATTAGCTAACAATTGATTATGTTTTAATGTATAACGTAATACTTTTAAAATAATTAAAAAATAAGAAGAAAATAAAGAAATAAATGGAATAACAAAAACTCCAAATTGGTGAAGTAATTCATAATAAAATTGTGTTTGTTTATTAAGTGACCAATGATAAGTTATTGTTGTATTATTATTATTAGATAAATTATTTGAACGAATATGTTCTGATATCTAAATAAATCATATTAAATTAATTAAATTATAAAATTTTTTTTAAATTATTTTTTAAATAATTAATTTATACTTTCTTTATATTAATTACATATTTAAATATATATATTAATTTATTTGTTTTTTAAATATTTATTTTTAAATTAATTAATTAATTTAATTAAATATTTTATAATTCCCCTTTTTTAATTCCTAAATAAATATTTTAATTATTTACATGTATATATCCACCCAAATTTTTATTTTTCAATAAATATTTAATTAACCTGCCAAATAGTTGTACATTGTGACCATCCATCTTCTAATTCAAAATTAGTCCAAAAAAATATTTGAGGTAAAGCACAAATAAAAGCTAATGACCAAGCAATTAAAATAAAAAGTTTAACTCTACGTATTGAAGAATTATTATTTTGTTGTAAATGACTAGAATATACAATTTTTAATCGATCTAAACCAATAGCAACAACAACATTAGAATTTGAATAATAAGTAAAAGCTGATAAAAATTGATATAAACGACAACCAAAATCACCAAATAACCAACGATAAGATAATAACCAAATTAATTTGCCTAATGCATGAACAAGTAAAATAGCAAAATCAGTTATTGCCAAATTAAATTTAAATAAAGTAAAAGAATTCATATATAAAGGAAATAATAATTTTGAATTATTTTTAGATGAACTACTGAAAAATTAAAAAAAATAATAAGAATTTTTTAAATTAATTAATTTATTTATTTAAATAAAATTATTTTAATTTTATTTTATTAATATATATTTTTTTAATTAAATTTTTGGTTTAAAAAAATATTTTCTTTAAAAATTATTTTTATAAATTAAATAACCGTGAATAACGAATTAATTTAATAAAAGCCAAAAAATTTAAAATAATTCCAAAAATAATTAAAAGACATAAAATTCCAATTTCTATAAAATCAACTAATTGTCTATCAGAATAAATTATATAATTTATTATTTGTTGTTCATTATTATTATTATTATTATTATTCATTTCCTAAATATTTAAATAATTTTTAAAAATTAATTTTATTTTAAATAATACTTTAATTTAATTTTTTAATAAATTTAAATTAATAAATTAATTAATCGAATTAAAAAAGAATATTAAAAGAAAAACTTTAATTTGTAAAGAATTATAAAAAATTAAAAAAATTATTATTTAAATAATAACGTAATTAAATATTTTTTAAATAAAATAGCAATTATTTATATTTAATATTTTAATTATTTATTTATTTTAAATAAAATAATTAATTTAATAAAATAATGCAAAAAAAAAAACAATTATTTCTTCAATAGGGAATTAATTTAAAATAATTATTGTTAATAAATTTTTAAAATAATTTTTATTTTTTATAAAATGCATGGCCACGTATTAAATAAATAAATAAATATTTTTATTTATTTAATTTAAAAAAAAATTAATTTAAAGAATAGATAAGCAAAAAATAGGTCTTCTATTTGACGTAAAAACGCAACAAATTAAAAACAAAACAATTTATTAATTTTAAAAGTGCTAAATTATTAAAACATTTTTTAATTAATAAAAAAATTATAATTATTATTTTTAAAGGTCTTCTTCCTGTTTAAAAAAAATAAAAATTATTATATTTAATAATATTTAAATAAATAAATTAAATTTTATTTAAAATTAAGAAAAAAGATTGTTATAATAAAATAAATTTAAATAAATTTTTAAATATGAATAAAAAATAAAAAATAAATTTTGGCTACAAAATAAATTTAAATTTTTCAAAATTTAAATAAAGGAATAATTGAATTTAAAAAAAAAATTAATATTTTTATCAAAATAAAAAATTAACAAATTAAGCTCTTTTAATATAAAAAAAAATATTAATTTTTTTAATTAATCAATAAAAAAAAATATAAGTTTGAAAAAATAAATTTAAAAATTTATCTATTTTTATTTTAATAATTAATTTTTATATTTTTATAATTTGTATTCCTATTTTTTTCTGAAAAAAATGTTAAAAAAAATATATATATATTTTTAATAATTAAGAAAACATTTAAAATAAATTGATTTAAATAAATTAAAACAAAATAAACATTTCTGATTAAATAAAAAATTATTTAAAAAATAAATCGTTTACATAAAAAATAAAATTTTATTTTTAATTTTTTTTTTTAAACAAAAATGATAATAAATTATTTTAAGTATTTCCTATTTTAATTATTAATTAATTAAAATATAGAAGCTTTTTCCTTTATTTTTATTTTATTTTTTCTCTGCATAAATAAATTATATAAATATTTATTTAAAAAATAAATAAATAAAAATAGAATTTTTATTAATATAAAATTCTAAAACAAAGAAAAATAAAAAAAAATATTTTAATTTCCATATTTGTATATTTTCTATATGCAAATTTAATTTTTTCCATCTTTGGTAATATTCAATAAATATTTATTTTTATTATAAAATTAAATAAAAAAGATGGGGGTGTTTAGGCGCAGTAAATGTTTAGGCGTGCGCAGTTATTTTCATATTAAAAAATAAACTTTAAATTGTTTTTTTTTAAATAAAAAATTTTTAAATTCGTAAATAATTTCAATATTAAAATTTTATTTTTTATAGGCTTATTTTTCTAACAATAAATTTTTTTAAATAAAAATTTAAAAAAATAATTATAATTTTAAAATTAACGTTAGAAATTAATTTCATATTTTAATGTTAAATAATATTAAAAAATAAAATTTAATAATCATTTTTTTGAATAAAATATTTAATGTTTTTAAATTTAAATTTGCAAAAAAAAAAAAAATAATAACTATTAAATATATTCATTTAATTTAAATAATATATTTCTGTTAGAGTTAACCTGCAAATATTCGAAAAAACGTTGAAGAAAAAACAAAAAAAAAATATTTATGAATTAATTGCCTGAATAATTTTTTAAATTATTTATTTATAATATATTAAAAATATATAATAGAATTTTAAATATGGTAAAAAGTGAGGAAGTAAAAAAAAAAATATTAAATAAATAAAAAAGGCGTCAATAACCAATTTATTTAAATGTTTAAAAAAAATTAAAAATGTTATAAAGTATAAATAAAAGTTGGGAATTAAAAAATTTTATTTAAATAATAAACTTTTTTTTTTTTAATACTTAAAACTTTTTTAAATTTAAAATATTTTGGTAAAAAATGACAAATTAATTAATCTTTTATTTCCTTGTTTAAAAGGCAATAAATATTTATATATTAAAAAATATATTAATAAATCCAAAAATAAAGATAATTGACGTTATTAAATAATTATTTTATTTAAAAAATAAAAAAAAATTGTTTATACGACTTAAATATTTTTTTTTTAATTTTAACAAATATTTTTAATGGAATTGTAAATATTTAAAGTTTAATTTTTTTCTAACACTTTTTATGAAAAATACTAAAATTGTTCTTAAAGCAAGTTCTATGAATTATTTTGAATTTAAATAAATTAATATAATTTTTTTTTAAATATTTATTCTAAAAAGGAAAATAAAAAAGAGAAAGAACTTGTAGTGTGAATATTTTACAAAATTATTTGAATTAATTAAAATTCATGTGTGGGCTTATTTTGTAGTATAATATACTAATTGGGGATTTTTTTTAGAAATAATATTATATTTTTATTAAATTTTAAAAATTATTGCAAAGAATTGTTTAAACAAAAAATTAAAAATTAATTCAATTAATTTTATAATAAGAAAATAATATTTTAAAATTATTATAATTAATTAAATATATTATTCTTTAATATTTTAAACTAAAGATTAATCAAAAATAATATTTAACTAATTTTTTAAAATTAAATTAATCTTTAAATAAAATATTTTTTTTTTAAATTTTTTATTCACACTAATTAGTATTTTATAAATAATTTATTTAAAAAAGAAGCGTTAAAAAAGGAACACACACATCGATAAATAATTAAATATATTAAGCATTTTTTAATTTTCAAGTTTATTTTTAGAGAATATTTTAAAATATTAATTTAATAATTTTTAAATAATAAAAAAAATTTTTGGTCTTAAATAACTTTAAATTCCTTTTTTTTCAAATATTTTTTAAAATAATAAAAATCAATAATATTTTATTAAAATTTATTTATTTTAATTATTAAAAAAATTTAAAAAAAAAAATTAATTTCTTTGAATTTAAATATTTTCTTAAAACAAAAGACTATAATAAATAATAATAACCCTTTTATTTAGTAATATATATAATTTAAATATAATTTTGTATTTTATAAATTATTTTAGAATTATTAAATTAAAATTATTTAATTTGCAAAAGTATTTATTAAATAATTAAATATTTTTAAAAGAATAGCATGTCCATTTATTTAAATATTTTTTGTATGGAAAATATTCTAAAATTTTATTAAAAGAGGGAATAAATTAAAATAAAAAGTTCTTAATTTATTTAATAAAAATAAATTAAAAATTTAAAGAACCAGAAAAACCCCTTTTACTTAAAGCTTTTTCTTATTTAATTTCCTTAACTAAAAGAAAAGATTAAATTTTTATTAAAAAAATAATTTAAAAATAAAAACCGGAAATTGACAGATTTTTTTTTTTAATTTAATTAATTTTTATTAAACATAAAAAAGATTTTTTATATTTTTTAAAATTAATAATTAAAAATAATTTTTATAATATTTTTATAATTTGATAAATAATTTTAATGTTATGTAATAATTAGATTTAAAATTTTGAGCTATTTAAAAAACATGTAAATATAACTATCTTTTAAAGCCATTTTTATAAAGATAAAATAATTTTGTTTTTAAAATTAATTATTAAATATTTCAAAAATGTACATAAATTATTCTAATAACAAAAAATTTACATAAAAATATTTATTAAAAAATAAATAAAGTCAATATAAATTTTAAATTTATGAATTTTGTGTATTTTGTGTATTTTGTTGTTGTTGTTGATTATTTGTATTATTTCCTCCTTCTTTTCCTTTAATATTTTTTGTACCAAAACCATAAAGAAAAGGATTAATTAAAACAATTAAAAATTGTAAATCCTTCAAAACATTTGCTTGTTCACTTAATTTTTCATAAATTTGTTCATTACAATGTTTCATTAAAGCATAAACATTATATGGAGACCATAATAAAATATGAAATAAAATAACTAATAATGTTGTTTTAAATGCTCTACTTTTTAAATGTTTTCTCCATAAAGAAGTTGTTGTTGTTGTTTTGTTTATTCCAATAATTGTTGAAATAGATGAAGAACGAACTGAACAATTTCTTTTATGTTTTTCTGAACATAAACATTGTTGTTGTTGGTTTGTTTGTTGTTTTTTTAAAATAGACCATTCATTACTGTTTATACGTTTTTGTCTATAACGAGGAATATAATGTTGTCCTAAAGAAGCAGAAATAGGACGATAAACAGAAAATTCTAAAATAAAGGAATTATTTGATCATTTAAATTATTTTTGAAGTTTATAATTAATTAATTAATTTTTTTTAAATTTAATTAATACCTTCACATATACTATTACTACTATTTTGTCCTTTATCTTCCCTTTCAATTTCATTTTCTTCTTCTTCTTCTTCTCCAATTTTATTAACTTCTTCCCAACTAGTTCCTGAACAATTTAAATTATTATTAATATTATTTGGAATAAGTAGACGTTGTCCTTTAGAAAACTAGAAAAAAAAAATAAAATTAGTTAATTTATATATTTGTTTAAAATTTTAATTTAATAATTTTATTCTAAAATTAACTTTAAAATAAAATATTTTTAATTTAATTAAAATTAATATTTTTATTAAAATTTAATTTAAAATAAAACCTTTAAATTAAAAGAATTTTTAATTCTAAAAAAAATTCTTTTTGCTGATGATATTTTAATTTCATTATTATCATTTTCAATAATTTTATTTTTAAAAAATAAATTATTATTAAATGAAGAATTTGTTGAAATAGAATTTCTACAATTACAACATTTTTTAATTAAATTATTTTCATTTAAATCTAATATTGTTGTTTGTTTTATTTTATTATTTAATGAATTTGATGATGATTTATTTGGTGAACCTTAAATTAAATAAATTAATTAAATTAGATGCTTTAAATTATTTATTTTATTTTCCAAAGCATTAAAAAGGTTAAAAAAATTGCCAAAAAATGTAAAATATCTATTTATTTATTTAAATAAATTTTTTGAGACTGATTATGAGTAATCCTAATTTTTTATTAATTTATAATTAATCATTTACTGTATTTTATTAATAATTTAATTATATAAAGATATTTATTATTAACCCTTCAAAATAAATTTTTGATCAAATTTTTTATTTTAAATATTTCTTAATTTAATTTTATTTTAATTCTATTGTATGTATATTTTAATTAAATATATTTTTTACCTTCATAACAATTATTATTATTTTTATTAATTTCATTATCTTCATTACTATAAGTTGATTTTTCAACTGTAGGTAATAAAACAGGTTGATGACAACAATCTTTATTATTATTTTCATTTAAATGATAATATAATTTAATTGAAGGAAAACTTTTAACAGAAGAACGTTTACTACTACATCTTCTTTTCCAATTATTAATTTTATTATTATTTAATATATCATTATTTACTATAAATCCACAATTTTGTTGTTGTTGTTGAGGTATTTGTAAAGGCTAAAAGAATAAAATTATTTAAAAATATAAATTATTTAAAAATATTTTAAAAATAATTAATTAAAATATTAAATACTTTGAAATATTTTAAAATATTATTTAATTTAATTTAATTTAATTTAATTTAATTTAATTTAATTTAATTTAATTTAATTTAATTTAATTTAATTTAATTTAATTTATTTAATTTAATTTAATTTAATTTAATTTAATTTAATTTAATTTAATTTAATTTAATTTAATTTAATTTAATTTAATTTAATTTAATTTAATTTAATTTAATTTAATTTAATTAATTTAATTTAATTTAATTTAATTTAATTTAATTTAATTTAATTTAATTTAATTTAATTTAATTTAATTTAATTTAATTAATTTAATTTAATTTAATTTAATTTAATTTAATTTAATTTAATTAATTTAATTTAATTTTAATTTAATTTAATTTAAATTTAATTTAATTTAATTTAATTTAATTTAATTTAATTTAATTTAATTTAATTTAATTTAATTTAATTTAATTAATTTAATTTAATTTAATTTAATTTAATTTAATTTAATTTAATTTAATTTAATTTAATTTAATTTAATTTAATTTAATTTAATTTAATTTAATTTAATTTAATTTAATTTAATTTAATTTAATTTAATTTAATTTAATTTAATTTAATTTAATTTAATTTAATTTAATTTAATTTAATTTAATTTAATTTAATTTAATTTAATTTAATTTAATTTAATTTAATTTAATTTAATTTAATTTAATTTAATTTAATTTAATTTAATTTAATTTAATTTAATTTAATTTAATTTAATTTATTTAATTTAATTTAATTTATTTTTTTTAACCTTATTACGAGGATTATTTGCTGCAAAACGAATAAGTCTTGTTGTTATTAATGCATAACAAATAATTAAAGCAATTAATGGACCATAAAATACCAAAAACTAAATAAATAATTAATTAATTAGTATTTAACTAAATAATTATTTATAATTATATTTAATTAATTAATTTATAATTAAAATTTAAAAAATAACCAAATGTGTTAATTCATAACTATTCTGAATTATTGGACTTAAAATAAATTCTCTCCATTTATTATTATTTTTTTGTAAAATTTTTTCATTTTGTTGTTGTTCAAGATAATGTTCATAACGGTCAATACTCCATATCTTAAATTTTAATTTTAATTTTAATTTATATTAAATTTAATTTACATCTGTACATTGAACCCATCCTTTAGATTCTGAATTTTTAAAAGGATTATAAGTTGTCCAAACAAATAACTAAAATTAAATAAATATTTATAATTAAATTAAAATAAACCTGTGGAAGACTAAATATAATTGAAAATAACCAAGCAAAAATAAGCATTATTCTAACAAAGTTTAGCTTAAAAAAATTAATTTAATTAAATTAATATTTTATAAAAAATAAAATATTTCATTAAATATAAAAAGAAATTTAATATTAAAAAAATTAATTAAATATTTTTTTTTTTGTTAACAAATTAAATCATATCTATAACTAATAATTAACTAATTAATTTCTTTCCTTAATATACTATTATAATCTACAAGAAAAAAAAATATTTAAAAATAAATATTAATTAATTTAATTTTTTTACCTTTTTTTGTCCAATATTTAATTTTTTTGCATTTAAAACAGTAGATAATCTATCTAAAGCAATACATATAACAATATTTGAAGACAAATAAAGGGTAAACATTGATAAAAAATTAAATATTCTACATAAACATTCACCACCTTTCCATTCATAAGTAATTAACCAACTTAATTTTCCAAGTGCATGAATTAATAAAATAAGTAAATCACTTATATTTAAATTTAATTTAAGTAGAATAAAACCATTCTAAATAATTATTATTAATTAATTATTTTAAATTAATTAATTGGAAATAAATTAAAGGTAATAAATATATAAGGAAGAGAATTTTCTATTTGAGAATTAATAATTTTTTAGAGGTTCTAGTTTTATAGAGAATTTCGTTAAAAGGACACATAAAGATAATGGAGAAATAAAGAAAATTTAAATAAGTCCAAAAAAAGTATTTATTCCTCTCTATAAATAATTAAATTTAAATAAAATATATAAAATGTTGATCTTTTGGGTATATTTATAATTTAATTTAATTAATTAATTTTATTTTTACCTTCTGTTTTCCCCCTCTTTCAGTCATTTTCTTTTCAATTAATAATCTTTTTAATACACAAAAATTAAGTGTTAATCCAGTAAATATAACTAATCCTAAATAGGCTATTTCTATATAATCACTAAATAAATGTTGTGGAGGTAATATTATTTCTTGTTCTTCTTCTTCTTTTTGTTTTCTTTCATTTAAAATTAAATTATTAGTTAAATTAATTAAATTAAATATTTTTGTAGTTGTTGGTGTAGTTGTTGGATTAATTTGTGTTATTATTACCATTTTTAATTAATTAATTAATTAATTTTCTAAATTAAAAAATATTATTAAAAATAAAAATATAAATAATTAAATAGAAGGGAATAATTAAATAAATATTATTATTAATAATAAAATTAATTTAATCCTCTCCTCTCACAAAATAAATATTTTTATTTTATTTAAAAAAAATTGATATAACTAAATAAATTTTAAATTTACTTATAAAAATATTTAAATTAAAAAAAGTTTTTATTTTTATTTTAAAAATTAAGAAAAAAATAAATAAAATAATTAAAAAATAATTATTTAATTATTTAAATCATTATATAGTTTCTTGAATTTATTAAATTTTATTAAAAAAATTGTGACATAAATATTAAATTAATTTAAAATTAATTATTAAAAAATGGAAGTAAATAAATTTGCAAAAATAAATTTTTAAAAATTTCTTTTCCCTAAAGAATATATTTAAATAATTTATTAAGTTTTAATTTAATTTTAAATAAATTAAATATAATAATTGTCTAATATTTTAATTGTTTCCTAGAAATTGTTTAATTTTTGAATTAATTTTATAATTAAAAAAAAATTAAATTAAAAATTATTATAAAAAATTAATACATTTTTATAATTTATTTATTTTTTAATTCTTTAAAGATTTTTTTTAGGTAAATTAAATTTATAAATATATTTATTAGAAAAAAAAAATTAAATTAAATTATCTTTCCGGAAAAGTTTATGTCAGAAAAATTAAAAAGAGAAATTTTTAATTAGAATAATTAATTTATTTATAATATAAGGATAATGATTAAATAAAAAATTTAAAAAAAAAATAAATAATAAATAAATTAATTAATTAATTAATTGAATGAGCTGTTAATTTAAAAAATGATAAAATTTATTTAAAAATTAATTTTATTATTTTAAATAATTAAATATATTTTTTATAAACAATTTTTTTAAATAATAATTTAATTAACAATTATTAATTTAATATTTAATTTAATTAAATAAATATTTTCACACAAAATATAAAATTAATTATTTTTGTATAGGAAAAACTTATAAAGTAATTTAAAAATAAAATATAAGTAAAAGAAGGTGTAAATAAAAATTATTTTAAATAAATATAAATAAATAATTTAAAAAAATTCATAAAAAGATAAAAATAGAAAACATTTCTAAGCATATGTTTTTTTTGCAAAATTATAAAAATATATTAAAATATTACAAAAAAATAATTTTAACAATTTTTTTGGAAGGAAATAATATTTAAAAAAAAATTTTTTAAAGTCAAAGAAAAAATATTCTTTTAAAAATGAGTTTTCAAAAGTTTCTTGTTCAAAAATTTAAAAATAATTTTTTAAAAAATTAATTAAAAATTATTAAAATATTTTATTTATTTTTTTTTAATTAAATAATTTAAAAAATATTAGGTGGGATTTAATGTTTTATTTTAATTTAAAAAAATATTGTTGACGGAAATGAATAATAATTATTAAAAATTATTAGAAGGAGTGAAAATTAAAAAGAGGATTTTTTAAAGGATTAAAATATATATTGAAGAAAATAAAATATTTTATTAATTAATTTTAATTTTTTTTTTTTTTAAAACTAGAAGTCCTAAAATGTGAATATAATTTTTTAATCAAATATTTTTTAAAAATATTTAAATTATTTATTAACAAAAATATTTTTTTTAAATAGATATGACATATATTTTTAAAGAAGAATTAATGTATAAAAATTTAAAGAAATAATAAACAAATTGATTTTATTTTTTAATTCTAAAAATCGTTCAATTTAGTTAATAAAAAGAATTAATTTTTTTAAATAAAAAAGTTAATTAATTTATTTAAATTAAGCTAATAAATAAATAAACAAATTTATTTATTTTAATTAATTTTCTTTATACATAAATTATTATTTAAAAAATAAATTTAAATAAAAAATTATTTTTTTTTTTACATTTAAAAAATTAAATAAATAAATAAAGATATTAAAACGTAAAAAGTAAATAAATATAAACAAGAAAGTTTTATTTTTTTTTGCCCTTTTAAATTAATTCCGGAAGTAAAAATGAGTTAAGGGAAAAATAAATTTATACTAAAAAGAATTAAAAAAAAAAGAGAGAAGAGAAGAAGAAGAGACTATGTAAAACTTGGATAATTGACTCTGTTAAATATTTTTATAAATTATTTTTTTATTTTAATTTAACTTCCTCATCAAAAAATAATAAAATTTAAATTTTTTTAAATATAAATAATGAATAAATAATTTAAAATTAATTTATAAAAAAAAATAAAAAATATTTATTTATTTATTTATTTTGCAAATTTAATTAATAATAATTTTTTTAATATTAAAAAAACATTATTGTGCAAAAATAATAAGTTAGATTAAAGTATATTATCAATAAAAAAATTTTAAAATTAATTAGCTTAGAAAAATTATATTAATTAAATAATTTAAAAAAATAATTTATTTATTAATTATTTTAAATAAAATAAATTAAAAATAATAAGATTTTGAAATTAGAGAAGAAATTTAAAAAAATAAATTAAAAACTCTTTATTTTATCTATTCTTATTAGCTAAAGACTTTTTTCCTTTTTTATAAATTTTTATTTTATTAATTTAATGACAAGAATTTATTATTTTTATCTGAAAAAATATTTAAACTTTGAAGCAATTTCGGCGCAATAATTTTAGGCGTGCGTCTAAAGGTTTAATTAAATTTTTTACGGCTACCCGACATTTGCGGACGAAAGGGTATTTTTTAAAAAAACTGCTAATTCGGGATTTTAGCTTAAGTAAAACATAAACATGATGCCATTTGACTCAATGAGAACCTTTTACAAAACTTCTTAATTTTGGGGTCTACGATCTCGAGTTTTTCGCCGAACTAAACATCAATTCCTTTAAATTCTTAATTCTTTAGGACAAAAATATATCAATGGCTATATTATGTGTAATCAACCCTTTAAAGGTAAAATCATCCCATTAAAATCCCTAATTAACATTTTTTTAATTATCCTTTCGTTCGCATATGTCTGGTCCGCAAATATCTAGTTCGCAAATGTCGCCCCACGTTTTTTACTAAATGTAAAACAAGTTTATTTTTAAAATATGTTAACTAAATTCTAAATAATTTAAATAAATTTTTTTATTAATTTTTTTAACAAAATTATATTCGAAAAATAAAAAATTTTATATTAAAATAAATTCAGATTTAAAAAATTAATAATTCTAAAATTTACAGAATTATTAATTAATTAATTAATTATTAAAATATTTATTAAATAAAATAATTATTAATTATTTTATTTAACGTAAAACACATTAATTTATTTTTAATTCCTAAAGGTAACAAATAAATTAATGGAAATAATTTTTTAATAAATTTATTTGCAACTAATAAATTTTAAATTCAAAATAATTAATCATTTAATAATAAAAGAACTTTTAATAAATAAATTGTTGCGTGTTTATAAATTTTTTTTTAAAATTTTTTATTGACATAAAAATATTTAATTTATTAAGAATTTAATAAATTTAAAGAAACTTGACATTATTTATATTTAAAAAAAAAAAAGATTTTTTTTTAAATTATTTATTTATTTATTAAAAATAATAAAACACCTGATTTTTGTAATTTTCTAAGAAAAGTTTAATTATTTCAATATACAAAGCTTTATTATTAAATTAATTTATTTATTAATGAAAAAAAATAATATTTAATTAAATTAATATTAAATGACAAAAATTTATTTAAAAAAATAAATAAATAGTTGTTTTAACAATAATTAAATACAATTAATATTAATACAAAAAATTAAATTAATTTAATTAATTAATCTATTCAAAAAATGTTAAACTTTATTAAATTAATTATTTAGGATTATTTCTATAAAAATCAAAAAAATTAATAAATTCTTAAAAAATTATTAAAAGTAAGTTTAAGGAAAAGCATTTAAATATTCTAAAAGAGAGATTAAAATAAAAATAAAAACTTTATTCTGTTAACTATTTAAATAGTAAAAAATAATATTTAAATGTGTTGATATAAAGATTAAAAATAAATAAAAAGTGAAAAGAATATATTAAATTATGGATATAATTTTATTTTGATTATTAGGAGAAAAGGAATTAATTTTAATATTTAAAACAATTTAAAGATAATTTTTAAAAAAATTATTTATTTTAATAAAAGTAAATATAAATAAAAATTAAATTAAATTAAATTATTTTTATAGTTCTTTTAATAAAAAAAAAATTTAAATTAAATTATTAAAATATAAAAAAGGATTAGTCTAGTAAATATTCTCCATAAATAGACAATTAATTTTATAATATAATAATAGAAAATTAATTTTAAAAATAAATAATATATTTTATTTAAATATATTTCTTTTATTTATTATTGTTTTCTTCTTTTTTTAATTTAATTTATTTAATAAATTATTTAAGGAAATAATAATATTTATTATTTAAATATTTATTTGTTAAAAAAGGAAATTTAAAAAAAAAAATAATTTAATAAAAAAAAATTAAAAGAAACATTTTTTAAAAAATTATTTTAAATTTTAAAAATTAATTAATTTAAATATTTAAATTCTAAGGTAAATAATTAATTTATTTAGAATTATTTACTTTTAAAAAATTATTTTTAAAATATTAAAATAATAATTGTGGGAATTTTTTAAAAAAGTGACTAAAAAAGTAATTACTTTAGGCAACATTTTAAAAAATAAAATAAAAGTTAAAAAATGAGTGAAAAATTAAATAATTAATTTTTAAAAAAATATAATAAATTTAATAAAGGGAAATAAATTTTTGAAATATAGGAAAATGTTTCGATAAATAAAACAGTTGTTTTAGAAAATAGATAAATTAAATAATAAATAAATTTTAAAAGAACAAACAATTTAAAAAAAATTTTTCTAAAATTATTTTAAATTAATTCATTTAAAATTTTAAAATTGATATTTTTTAATTAGTTTTAATTATTTTATTTATAAAAAAAAAAAATATACTATTTATATGAGAAAAAAAAAATTTAGGAAAAATTTTAATTAAAAAAAAAATATTTTTTTTTTATTTATTTATTATCAAAAAAAAATTTATAAAATACCGAAATTATTAAATATTTTTCATATTAAAAATTTTAAAGATAAAAGTTTAATTTATTTATTTGTTTATATTATTTAAGTTTTTTAAAACAGGCGTAAAATAAATAAAATATAAAAAAAAAAAAAAAGTTTTTTTTTTTTATTTTTATTGTTGAATATTAGTAGCTGTTGTTATTGGTTGCCATTTAAATAAAAATAAATAAAAAATATTTGGCAGCTGGAAATTTAAATAAATAAATAATATTTTATTTAAATAAAAGTGTAATATTTTTTAGGGGATTAAAATAAAATAAATATATATTTTAAATTAATTTAATTAATTAATTTTAAAATATTTTAATTAATTTTATAGAAAAAATAAATAATTTTAGTAAAACTAATTTTAATTAATAAATAAATAAAAATATTTTTTTTTTTAATTTTTTAATTATTATTTAAATATTATTTATATATTTAAAATTTATTAAATAAAATTATTACTTAAAAAAAAATTACTTTTTAAATCTTTTACTAACCTTATTTATTAAAATAGCTTTAAAAATATATTCATAACATAAAATATTTTTAAAAATTAATTTCAGGACATAAATAAAGCTATTTTATATTTAATAAAAAATTAAAAATATTTAAATAAATTTCATTTTTAAAAATATTATTTTTACGTAATAGAAAGTACAACAATTAATTTAAATAAATACACAGTTATAAATATTTTAAAAGGCTTAAAAAATTTTTTTTTAACTTTTGTTTTTTTTAATTCAAAAAAGCAAAAAAACATTCACTTATTTTTATTATTTATTTATTGCTTAGATAAATAATTTTTAAAAAATTAAATATTGGGTTAAAAATTCAGTTTTTTATCCGTAAAAATAAAAAATAGTCTTTTTTTTTAATTTAAAATAACTGTTTTTTGAATAAAATAAAAAATAGATTTATGTATTAAAAAATAAAAAAAAAAATTAATTTTAATGGAAGGCTTTTAAAAACGGTTTATTTATTAATCTTTAATTGCGTGCTTAAAAATATATTTTATATATATGTAAATAAATAAATAAATAAAAATATTTTTGTGATATATATTTTGATTAAAATAAATATATATTAAATAGTAAAATTTATTTTTTAATTTAAATATTTATGTAAATTAATTTTTTTTTCGAAAAAAATGGAAATAAAGAATAAATAATTTTATTTTATTTATTTTTTGAATTAATTATTTAGCAAAATATAAAAATTAGAAAAAAATTAATTTCTTAAATAAAAATAAATTATAATTATTTTTTTTAATTAATTAAAGCCACTTTTCTCTTTTTTAAAAAAATTAGTAAAAGAACAATTCGAATAAATTTTTTTATTTTTAAATTAAAAAATAAATTAAAATATTATTTTTTTTTTAATTAAAATTTTAAAAAAATAAATAAATAAAAGTAAATAAATAAATATTTACTCCCATAGGATGAATGACAACATTAAAAAAAAAATATTTAAAAATATGTAATAACCTTTTCTTTTGTTTACTTTTAACTTGGCATTTTTTAAAAACAAATATTCAATTAAAGAAAAATGATAGCTTAAGGATTAGTTTTTTTTAATAATTTTTATTTTTAATCAAAATACATATAAATTGTGTTTTGAATTTAAAAAAATTTTTTTTTTAAAGAATTTTTTTTTAAATAATAAATATTTAAAAAAAATTATTAATTATTTAATAATTTTATTTAAAAAATTATTTTTAATTTAAATGAAGGAATTTATTTTTAATTAATTATTTAAATAAAAATATTTTTAAAAATAAATAATTTTAAATTCTTTTTATCATTTTAATTAAAAGAATTAAATTATTTAATTTAAATTATTTTTTTTTTTGTTAATTTATTAAAAATATTAAATTCTCCTTTATTTAATTAAAAATATATAATTCTTAAATAATTATTTTTTTTTATTAAACCAATTCCAAAATATTAAAATATTTTACAAAAATTTTTAAAAAAATAAAATAAAATATATTATAATAAATATAATATTTAAATATAAATTAAATATTATTTTTCTATGCTAATAATTAAAAAAGACAAAAATAAAAAAAAAAGTCATTTTCAGCCTTTGGTTTATTAAAAAATAAGAAATGCTTTATATATGTATATTCCGGTATGCCCTTTTCCTTTTTTTTTAATAATAATACCTAAATAATTTTATTTTGTATTTTTTTACTATAATTGAGTTTAGTCGTAATAATAAATAATAATTTTATTATTTTTTATTTTTAAAAATAAAAGAAAAAAATAAATAAAATTAAATTTAATTAAAATAAAATTAAAAAAATTTTTTTAATTAAAATTTTGTTTTAACTTTTTAAATTAAAATAAATATCTATTTATTGTGATATTATTTTTTTTAAATAAATTTAAAAAAATAATTTGTAAAATATTTTAAATAAATATAAAAAATAAATATTCGTTGCTTTTAAACATAAATTTAAAAAAAAAAATAAAAATATTTTATTCAAAGCTTTTAGAAACTAATTTTAAATTTTTTAATTATTAAATTATTAAATATAATTAATTATTTAATATTTAGAAAAAAAATTTTTTTTTAATAATTTATTTTTGTTATTTTACTATTTTTAGAAAACTTCTATTTTTAATTATTAAAAAATATAATAAAAAAAAATTTAAATAGGAAATATTACAAAAAATTTAAAAAAAAAAACTAAATCTTTTGTTTATTTAAAGCTTTGTTAAATAAATTTAAATATTTAACAGGAAAACATCAATTAAATAGAGATAAATAATATTTTTATTAAAAAAGGATTTAAATATTTATTTTAATAATAAATAATTATTATTGTTATATATTTTAAAATGTTGCAAATAATTTTAACAAAAAAATGAATAAATAATTTTTAAATTTTTTTTTGAAATGTAAAAACTATTTAAATAAAAATTTAAATTAAAAAAAGTTTCAAATAAACTTTGATGTTTAATAATTTAAAACGTCTTTTTATGGAAAAAAACTTAATTAAACGTGAAGATTTATTAACAAAAAATGTCATTCAAAAACATGAATTAAATTAATAAAAAGGAAGTGCAAAAGACTAATAATATGTACATTCTATATATATATATATGTTTGTTTGACATACTACTAAGTAAATTATATGAAAGCAAAAAAAGAATTTCCTTAAAATTCTAAAAAGTAAAAAAATGTAATAATTTTTTTGAAATAAATTAAATTTAAAAAATTTTAATATAATAGGTTTTAACTGTAATGAGAGATTATATTTATGAGTTGCCAAATTTTGGTTTTTTATTTTTTTCGTTTTAACAAAGCTTTTCTAAAATATTAAAAGTTAGTGTCTTATTATGTTATTTCAGATAATTCGTTCGGATGTTGGATGAAAATAGTGTAGAAATTAAGAGAATGTTAAAGAGAAAAAGTAAAAATAGAGAGAATGTTAATTTAATTTTTCTCTATTTAATAGTTCTATTTTTTAAAGAATTTGTTGATTTATGAATTAATTAGATTTTTTCAGAATTAAATATTATTTATAAATAATGGAATCTCATTCATTTGATTTCAATAATTTTAATTTTACTCAACCCAATCTTACGGAAATTCCTCTTTCAAATCAACATTTATTGCCTTTACAATCTTCATCGATTAGATCTAAAGAGAATTTATACAATTTAATTTGCAGGTTATTTTATTTTTTCATTTATTATCAATAAATAATTAAATAAATCTAATAAATTTAATTATTAATTTAAGTTCAATATTACCACATGCTTATTCTAATTTGGAGCCTTTATGTATTGGTAATATGGGAGATATTTTCCTCTCTCGAGAAGACTATAAATCAACAGATTTTGATGAACAAGACTGGATTACTTTAGAAATGTGCTTATCTATTGCTTCTGAATGTCGGAGAAAGATTATTTTAATTTCAACTTTTTTACAACAAAATATAGTAAAGAATGTTTCAATTAAATCAAATTTAATACAAAATGAATGTTTGAAACCAATTAAAAATGTTCTTCAAAATTTTTTGGATGAAATGACAAAATCTGTACAACAAAAGCGGAGAAATTTTAAAGGTTATTTTTTAGCAAATTAAGCTTTTGATGGCATATTTTTTATTAAATTATTTGAATATTTTTCAACTGTTTTTTCATTTATTTTCTTTAAGAATAAATATTTTTTAGACAACTTTTCTAATTAAAAGTTCAAAAATAGATTCATGGGAACTTTTCAACTTTCTCACAAATTATGCAAAACAAATCGATCCAATTTTTTCAACTTTTCAAAACATACTTTCAACGATGTGCATACTCTCCATAAATGATATTTTAAATTTTTGGAAAATCTTTTTACAAGAAAAAATTAATTTATGGGATAATAATAAAATTGTAAATTATTTAATATTTTTTCAAATAAAATTTTATTATTTTTTATTTAGTTAAAATGGCAAGATGATCTTTTTGAGGGATTTGTACATTTAATTGGAAAATCTTTATTTGAAGAACTTTTGTATATTAATTCTTTACCTAATTCTTTGATTTTTAATTAAATATTTTTAGTTCTTCCCCAACAATTAATTTATTCAACTTTTTTGCTGAACCAGACCATTATTTACTAAATATGATCTCTTTTCTCCATCGATGTCTTGAACTTATGCCAAAAAATATGAGGGATTCTTTGCCTTTATTTGATAATATTTTTAACAATTTTTGGGAAAATGCAAAGGAGAAAAATTGGTATATAAAATATAAATTTATTTTAATGTGTTTTCTTGTTATTATTTTTTTGTTTGTGATACATTGCAGAATTTACTGGATGTTTAAATATTTTAAAAATTTATTTTGCTTTAAAATATCCTTTAATAAATTAACAATTTTATTTTAAGTGTTCGTTATACTTCAACATTTCTTTCCCTTCTTATTCGCCAATCTCTGGATAAGTTTTCAATTGAAATAAATAAACTTGTTTTAAATGAACTTCACTCTTCCTATACAATTTTATCTTTACATTTAGAAAATATTAAGGTTTATTTTTTAATTTATTTATCTAAAATTATTTTTTATAAAGCAATTTTATTCACTAAATATTTATTCTCTTTGTAATTTATTTAATTCTTCTTGTACTCCACCTTTTGAGAATTTTTCAAAAAATTCAACGTTCGAAACGAATAAATGCACAGATTGGTCTATTGTTGAAAAAGAAGTTAAAAAACAACTTGGAAATATAGATAAAGAATATATAAATATTTTCTACAAAAATGTTGGTATTTAGAAATTAATTTAATGAATTTAAATAAAATTTTTAAAAGAATATGAAAATGAATTAACAAAAATTTTTAAATTTATTTTTTTAATTTTACGGAAAGAAATTCTTTTTATATTCGATTTTATAATTTAAAAACAAAATCTAATTATTTACTGACATAGGTTTTTCTATTAATTTTATTTTTAGCAAAATTGGTCAATCTCAGTCTTTCTAATTCCTAACAGCTATGAATCATTAGATAATATATTTCTACGTCTTTATAGACTTATTCATTCCTGGCATTTAATTTTAAATTTTTCAAAAGCTTTAGAAATTAATTCAAGAAAAAAAGGAATATTAATTTTTTCAATTAATATTAAAACACAAATTAGACGAAGATTATTTTTGAAAATTGTTCGTTTCTTACAAATTGTAATTGAGGCAATTTTGGGACAGGTTTTTTTTTAATTATTTTATTTTTAATTAATTTTTAGTTTAATACATTAAATACTTATTATACCAAAAGATTAATAGAACAAGTGAATAATTCAAATACTTTACTTCAAAGGTTAATAGAAATAACTAATGAATGGAGTGAAAGCTTAGATTCTCTTGAAGTTTGTTTTTTTTAAATTAATTAATTAAATTTTTAGGCTTTATTCTCTGACACGCTTCGTGAACCTTTAGACGAAATTGTAAAAATTGTTCAAGAATGTGTCGAAAAATCTCAGGCAATTAACGAAAATTCAGTCAAAAATACTGAAGACGATGATTATGAAGTTAAAAAATATTTGTCCTTACAATCTAGACTTCAACGGGTTTATTTATATACAATTAATGTGGAATATATTAGAAAAAATGAGAAAATATTTTCAATAGGTGAGGAACCTCCAAAAACTGAAAATTCATTATTTATTATTAAAATGATGTTGTCTACATAATTTTAACATTTTCTTTTAAGAATTTAATTTTTTTCGAATTAAAAACAAGAATAAATTAGGAAATAATTTTGTACAGAAATAATAAATTGAATAGAGAAAATATTTTAGGAAAATATTAGTCTTATAATTTTTAAAAATATCTAAGATTAATAAAATTTAACTTGATTGACTGTAGAACTGGCCGTCGTAATTTACTATCATCTGGGGCAGCTAAATAATTTGTTAAATGTTTGGCCAAATTTTTGATTAAACTAACAAACAATTCCTCGTTCATGATTGGATTGCCAAAAATTGTGCTTTAGATAAAAAATTAAAAAAAAAAGATAAAAACAACTAAAAACCTTGAAATTAGTCTATTATTTGTTTTAATTTTTGATAAACTTTTTCTGCCAATTTCTAAATCAACATCTTTTCCACCAGCCAAAAATTGTGCTACAAATAAATTTTTACCTAAAAATAATAATTACTTTAAAATTATTAAATAACCAATTGGTGCATCTGGAACTAAAAATTCATCTGTGCCAAATACTTTTAAAGCATAATCGTTGAGAGGAATTTGACCTTCATTACGTTGAATTTCTTCTTGTGAGAGAAGTCTTAATAATACTTCCAAGAGAATTTCATCACTAGTTTTCCTTAAAGCTAGTTCAAACGATTTAGGCTCTTCTGGTACATCACGAGGCCAACTAAAAAAATAAATATTTTAAAAAGCAAAAGAACCTCAAAAAAGGCGTACGTATCATATGAACACATAGTTTTATTGTATCAACTGATGTCACAAAATAATCAAGTACTGGAGCAACAAAGAAAACATCAGTAGTATTTTGGGGTTTGTCCCCAATAGTTAAGGAATTTCGAAAACGGGGTAAACATTCAAAAATAGTTGTTTCTTAAGAACACATTCTTTATATTAAAAAATAAAAAACCTCCTTATAAAAATCGCAGGCCAATTCTTGTCGCGTTACAAGGTCATCACAACAAAGCAACCTTTAAGAAAAAAAATTTTTTAATAATATTTTTAAAAAATTAAATTTAATTTTAAAGTTAGAAACATTTTAAGGGATTACGTGGAGATGTTGATGATTAAATATATTTTTTAGATATTTAATATTTTATTCCATTTCTCATAAACTTTCTCCTTTCTTTGTTCATAATTTTATAACACAAAATTTTTCTTTCATAAACATATTTGATGTGTCACCCCCTTTCCTAATATATAAATGAACACACCAAAAACTTCCCTTTCTTTTAAATATTTTCTAAATTGTTTAAATTATCTTAAGAATATAGCAAAATTTATTAACACATATGTATTTTAATCAAATAGAAAAAAACGTTGGGTTTTTCATCTACTCCCCCTTCAATGCATTCATTAGAATTATTTTTAGTATCTGCATTCATCTTGCAGGTTACTAAGCATGGCAGGGGCGGTCTGTGGCAATCGACCAATTAGTGTATTAATATCCGTGAACAACAAATGTACCTCGTTTTTCAACTAAATAAAATATTTAATGAATTAGTAAAAAACTGACTTCCTTAAAAAAGATAATCCAGTCTTTTTTTAATTTAACAATTAAAAAATCAAATATTTTTGATACCCTACAAGTAAACCATTTTTGGCTTAATGGGATAAAATGAATTATTTCACATACTAATTCAAGAGGGAGGCTTAATCCTTCTGCTCCCATTACCCCAAAAGAATTATCTCCCAAAAAACCGTTCATACTCTAATGGCCGAAATTAAAAATCTTCTTAGTCATTTTGAAGTAGGATAATTTTGTCACAATAAGCGACAATGTCACATATAAATATAACGGTAATAAACCTGGTAAATCCGGATAAGTCTCCCTCCTGATCTACACATATACTTCAAAAACTAACCTCTTGGAACTGCACTAATTCTTGTCCTTGCTCTTCCATTTGATCGAATTAATTAAAAAGATTTATAATATCTGAAAAAAAATAAAATTTATTAAAAAAGATTCTTAAATATAAAGGATTTAAAAACAATTTTAGTAATAGTCTAAATACATTACCTCCAAATTTATTTCTTAACTTTGGTCTATTATCCTTTGTAAATATGCCTTGGATCGCCTTAACTATGGGGATCAAGCTAATTTTTGGGGTGAAAAGCTCAATGGAAATGATAGTCATTTAAAAGACCTCCTAGAGCTGCTGGCAATGATTCTAATGAGATTTGAATGATAAAATATTAATAAAATCTGAAAATTTTTGTAAATTATGATAAATTGAAACTCTTTTCGAAAAGATGCTGATGAGAGCGACTATGTTCTCACTAAATTTGATGTTTGTTATCACTCTACAAGGTTCTTTAGCATCAATCACAAAAATTTAATCCCCCAAAGTTCGATATCATAGGATATAACAATCTTACAAATAAGTTCTTTTATTAAAGAAATTTAAAAAACAACTCATATCTTTATAAACATTATTTCATTATTATTTGAATAATTATTGATTAGAAGAGATATACAAGAATTGTGTCTAAAGAAAATTTCAGAAAAAGGTAGAAAAAAATAATGAGGTAATCTAGACTATTACAAATTTTAGTAAATCGAAGTTCTTTGAGTATAACAAGTGAAGACTAAATTAGAAATTAGAATGCAAATAAAAATTAAGAGAACTATGTAAAGCGAATTAAGTAGCATTTGATCCCTATATCAATTAGGATATAAAATATATTTTTGTTAATATTGAATCGCCTCCTTGAAAAATACAAAAAGTAAAAAATATACAAGGTACATATGTATTTATGCAGCATGGAATTAAATATTCATTAAGAAAAGTAAAGAGGCATTTTGTCCAATTATTAATTATGATTTTAACGCGGAACGCCCAGATGAGTTCCGCCAAAAGAGTTCGCAACAATCGACCAATTTAGTTTGAATATAATACGCTTCCTTTCTTGTTCAAATATTCCAGGAATGTCTATGGAAGTTGTGGTGAGATTTTATTTTTTAAAATATTTCTTTTTAATCTTATGTAGAGAATAATTTAATGCATAGTTCAAATGATGTTCAAGCAACTGTTTTATTTACTCGAAGCTTGAAGAATCAATGCAGAGTAAAAAAATTTAAACCCTTCCTTTAACATTCTGAATGGCAAATTACTTGAAGTTAATTGTTTGATTTTTTAGTTTATTTAAAATTATTTGACTTTTGTTTATTGATCTTTAAAACATTGGGCTTCTGGGATAAGTGTTCTTTTAAATTAATTAAATTTTTAGGCTTTATTCTCTGACATGCTTCGTGAACCTTTAGACGAAATTGTAAAAATTGTTCAAGATGTGTCGAAAAATCCCAGACAATTCAAGAAAATTCAACCCAAAATACTGAAGACGATGATTATGAGGTTAAGAAATATTTGTCTTTATAATCTAGACTTCAACGGGTTTATTTATATACAATTAATGTGGAATATATTAGAAAAAATGAGAAAATATTTTCAATAGGTGAGGAACCTCAAAAAACTGAAAATTCATTATTTATTATTAAAATGATGTTGTCTACATAATTTTAACATTTTCTTTTAAGAATTTCATTTTTTTCCGAATTAAAAACAAAAATAAATTAGGAAATAATTTTGTACAGAAATATAATAAATTGAATAGAGAAGATATTTTAGGAAAATGTTAGACCTTATTTTTAAAAAATTTCTAGTAGAAATTTATTATAAAACAACAATTATAATTAAACATATCTAAAGCATTTTTGATGATTTAAAGGAACACGAGTTTTAAAAAGCACTGAATCAACCCTAAATTGGCTAAAAAGAAGAGGGTTGTAGCCATAAACTTTTGTAAAAAATTGAATACACTTATGCCTTTCATCAAAGTAGTAAGGATTATTTGAAAGACTTTCTTTGCATGTTGGACACCTTTATTGGAAAATATTTCTAATAAATTTAAAATTCTTTAAAAAACCTTAAAGTCCATTTACTTGTTGTCTTAATTGGTGGTTTTCTTGACAAATGTGCTACAAGAAAATTCATTGCAAGGTCTTCACAATTTGTCAATTCATCTACTTTATCACGTATAATTTGTGGCATATAATGTGTGTAAGAATGTAAATAAAACTAAAAATATAAATAAATATTCATAAAAATAAATACAATGTGAAGAAATGCTGCTCCAGTCAAAATCATACTAAACTAAAAATTAAAAACAATTAAAACGAGTTCATTAAATGATTTAATCTTATTTAAATAATTTATTACCTGACAAGTGTGGTTGCTATCGTAAATCATTGAATCACCAAATCTTGCATGATAACGTGCTGGAAAACCAACAATTCTATCTCTATTTTCACGCCAAACTCTAAAAATGATTTTTTTAGGAAAAAGAAAAATTTTTAAAAAATAAACCTGAATGCAAAAATAATTTCATATTGCTTCAAATCAAGATCATCATCCATTGAAAGAACTGCTTCAGTTTCAATTTCATTATACGGAATAAATCTATTATTTAATGAATTTTTTGTTCCATTGATGAATAAAAGAGGAACACGCAACCTTTAAAAGAAGAAATTAATTAAAAATACTTTTCATTGCCTAGGCCAAGCTGGTAATGAAGGAGAACGTTTCACATCGTTCCAAACAACAATAACTTTATTTAAGTAAGGCAATCCAATAAGACGTTCTAATGTATTCTATAAATATAAACGTTAATTGAGAATAATTCAAATAAAATTAAACTTACCATTAAAACCTGTTCTCTATTAAATGTTGTTATTAATACTAAAATTAAATAATAAATTATAAAAAAATATTCTACTATAATTTGAAATTCAAAATTCTAATACAAATTAATTCCCCATAATACCATCTGAATAGATTGTTCGGGAAAACCGATTTTTAAAAATGTCTTTTTCTGGGTAAAAAAAAACTGCGCCAAAAAAAATTATTTAAAAATCAATTATACTTGTAAAGTGTTCTCTTTGTCTGTTACCGCCAATTGCTTTAGAAAATTCAACTCCAGTACCAGGTAAAATTGGACGCATTCCAAAAGAAGTGTCTTCATTAAATTCAGCATCTGAAGGTAATGGATGGTCATTTGGAATGAATTTAAGTGAATTTGAGTTTGCAAAAGGATAATCATTCCATAATTTGTAATTGAACTAAAAATAGAATATTAAATAATTAAAAGAAAATAAACCAAATTAAATGTAGTAAAGTTGTGTGCAAATTGAGGTGAAATTATAGGCATCTAAAATATTCAATAAAATTAAAAATAATATTTTTTTTATTAAAAAATAAATAAAAGGTGAAAATAGAGGAGAGGTTCTAAGAATATTAAACCAGAGTTAGTTCTGAAGTTATTCAGTAGGATAAAAGTCAAAACTATGGAAAAAAACAAAATGCTAAAATATTCATAAAACTAGACTTATAGGGAAAAATATAAACCTTTGTAGAAGTACCTAAACATAAAGTATTTTAATAAACAAACTTCAGAAGGTCCCAAATACTCATCATCATAAGGAGGCCTAATTGCTGTTGAAATAAATGATGGATATCCCCAAATTGAATTATTGTTTGATTTGTATAAAGGAATACTTGAATTAGCACTTTCATCAATATCTGGCATTTGAAGACGAAAACGCATTAAAGAAATAATTGAACGAATCAAAACTAAACACATAAATTTAAATAAAAATTTAAGCAAACCTCTTTTATCCATTAATAAATTTTCAAAGTAAAAACGTCCTTTCCTTTTAATTTCGAGCAAATCTTGAACTCCAATTGACCGTAAAATAAAATGTAATTCAGGAAAACGACTTGGAGGAATTCTTATAGTTGCCAATTTCCAATCAACAAATTCATCAAATGGAAGGAGTGTATGAAGAGAACAAATGACAGGAATTGATCCAGCTTGAAGAGACTCGTAGAAACTTTCTAAAATTTTTATGAATAAAATTGGATACCTAGAGAAAACCTTGAAATGTGTCTTTATCTGGAAGAATTATTGTAAAAGTACTTTGTTTGTAAATTTTAACCATTTGTTCTTTTGTATAACAACTGTTTGAACAATTAAAATCAATAAAATATTTATCCTGAGAAATATCCTAAAAATTTCTTAAATTATTAAGAATATTCTTCAAACGAACCAAAGATTTTTTAAGTTCATTAAAATCATTTATCTGTAGTTGAGTAAGTTTATAAGTTGACAAAAAACTGACAAAATATTTTTTAAATAAAGGCAAAAGTGGAGGTAAATAAAGCCATCGATTTGGATCAAAATCTGGAACAGACAAAAGAGTGGAGAGATCCATTGAAGATCTAAAAACAATTTTGAAAAATGCTACAATTTTAAATCATATGATAACTCCAGTTATTAATACAAACACTAATAAACCTATTCGTATATCAAAATGTTTTATCTCCTTGCCTTTTCGTCTAGAGATATTCCTATTTTAAGCATTTAAGCTATGAATTTCCCTTAATAAAAATTAATTACCTTAAATTCTTGTCATTTTTAGAAGAAATAAGCATTGCTGCCTGAATTTCCTTTATATCCAAATCTCCACTAAAATCAATCAAAAGATGATTGCGTCCGTTTGGACCAAAATAATTCAACTTTTTAAAATCCTTTCCATTATCTAAAATTGCAATAAATAAACAAGCATTATTTGGATTTGAAGTAAATCTATAAACATTTTGAAGTTTAAATTCTAAATAAAATCCTTCAGCCAAAATTGAACTGTTCTTTGGTAGAGAATATAAAAATATTTTTAAACCTTTTGTTATTGAACAACGCCTATTTAATTGAAAAAATAATATTTAAAAGGAAACCTAAAATCAATGCTTTCCTCGAATAAATTAAAATTAGTTAAAATTTTTTTCTCCACTTGTTTGTAATTTTCATCAATTGGAGAATGAGGGAGCTTTAATTGAACATTTCGTTTATCGCTATATTCATGTCTTAGTAAATCAAGTTCTTTTATTAGAATTTGTATCTCTTTAAGTTCTGCTTCTAAATAACTGTTTAAATTAAAAATAAGTAAAATAAATTAAACCTTTGGTTGGAATAAGTTTATTTATTGTATCCAACTTTTCTGAAGCATGTTCAAGTTTTTCTAATAAACGAACGTGCTCTAAACGAACAGATTCAAAAACTCTTTTTTCCTCATCGCTAATAACAGGACGAAATTGATCATTACATTCTAATACAGCATTTTGACTAAATATTTAATTTAAAAATTTACTTTTCATTTATTAAAATTAATACAAAAATTTTTTTCATTAAAAAATCTTAAATAGTTTAAATTATGAATGCAAACATTATATTGTCTTTAATAAACAACAACCTTTTCCCTGAATTTATAGTGTACTGAAGTTGATTATAAATTAGAAACGTTGAGCAAATAAAAACGGCTAGAAGTAACCAAAATGGAATTAATTTCCTTTTAAATTTAGAAAACATAAATTTCCACATTTACTGCAAGTTCTACTGTTAATTTGCATTAGGTATTGAAGAAAAAAAATTTTTAAACTGTTGAAAAATGAATTTAAAAATACCTGAATAAAATAAAAAATATTAATAAAATGAAACATTATTTTAGAATAAAAATGAATAAACAATCACTATCATCAAGATAAAACCTAACAGATGGAAAATTGAAATTTTAATTCAAAATGAACCATTTACTTAAAAAATAAAATAATAAATGAGAATCAAATAAAAAAATTGGACAGTTAAAAAAAATTGGGAAGAAAAAATTTTATCCATATGTATTTTTTCAAAATTTGTTAAAAATATAAATTTTTAGACTTTGAAAGTTTTAAATATTAATTAGACAAATTAAATAAATCATTTAATAATAAGACCAATACAAACAGTGTTTGTTTAATATTTCAATAAGTGAGAGATTTGACAAGACCAAAAAAAACATTTGAGCAAAGAATGAACGTCCCAACAAAAGTGATCAACTTTTCAATTTGTTTTCGTAAACTTGAAGAACAAATATTATTTTTATAATTTAATTACTTGTTTGATAAATTTTGGCAAAAATAATTGACGACTGTACTGCTAATGAATTGACCATCTAAACCATAACAAGGAACAGCATTTAAAACACCCATTGCCAAAGAAAAAGTAATTAAATAACTGGAAAAGAGCTCAAAAATTCGAGGAATCCACCAAGGCACAAAAGCTTAATAAAAAACAAAATTAAACATTAAAATGCATTAAAACAAACTGAAACGAGGAGTTAATTCAGAAATTCCAACAAAATATAATGGCTAAAAAATAAAATATCAATTTATGAATTAATCAATGAAAACCTCGCTAAGGTACCCAATAAATAAAATTGGTTTTCGTTGATCTTTAACTTGAAATCGAAGAAGAACTGTGTCATTGTAAAGTGCTGGGACAACGCAAACGTATCCATAGGGTAAAATCTGAAAAAATTAAAATATAATATTCTAAATTTAAAATTATTAAAGAATATCTTACTGAAAAAGACTTTGAACTTCTACTTGAAATTTGACATTGTGCATGTTCAGTAACTAGAATATGAAGTTGTTAAAATAAATTAAAAAAGTTTTGTTAATTTAATACTTTGCATTGCAGGAAGACAAGCATGCGAATAATCTAATGAAGAAAAAGTGGCAAAATCAGAATCAATGTCAGACTGAACAGTTGTAGATTCATTTAAAGAAAGCAGACGCTAAAAAGTTAACAAATATAGACTTTTATATAAGAAATTAAAAACCGTTTTTAAATTGGTTGCTCTCTTCTGTCTCTTTTTTACTCCAAATTCTGCTTCAAAATTAGGAAAATCAGGAAAGATTGGCTTTTGAACAACTGGTTCTTTTGTTGTTCTTTTACGAGGAGAAAAATAACGAAAACAAATGTGTGTAGTATTCGTAACATTAAATTCAGAACAGCATTGAACCTCCCCATCTGAATGGATTACTTTATCCACTGAAGCTGTCATTCTTGAAACAGAACGAAATTGAGCCAAAAAACCAATCGAGTCATTCGTATCAATTCTACCACTTAAACAAACATTCCAATCTTCAGCATTACGGATTTTACATTGATTAACACGAAGAATTTGATGTCCAAGTTGAAGGCCTGTTTGACCATAAAGACCAGATCTTGGAGATATGCCTAATTTAAATTTAATGTAAATTGTAAGAAATAAGTTTTTAAGTAAACATAAGTATTTAAAATATGTTTAAAAATTATTTAAAAATAACCTGTTACAATAACACCCGCATTATTAGAATAAAATGGCTTAAAAATGATTGGGATTAGAAGAAGAAAAAACAATCCAACAATTGCAAGGATAATATTATGCCAAACTCCAGCTCCATAAATTCGTAACTTTTGAGCATATGAACAACGATCTTTAAAAGAAAGCAAAAATCATAATTTAAATAATATACCAAGCTCATTTGGTTCTACTTCAGTAAAGGCACCAGGATAAATAGCGAAAACAAAAAATCCAAGACCAGTAACTCTTACATTTGCATTTACTGCAGCTATTGCATGTCCTGCTTCATGAAGAATGCTTGCAATAATCAAAACTGCAACAAATATTGGCATATGAGAAAGTGGAAGATTAAGGCCAGGAAGGACAGGAGTAATTCCAGCTTAAATAAATACTTATATGAATATTAAAATTCTTTATAGTGTATTATTCAAAACAAAATCTATAAGTTAAAAATAAAATATTAAATACCATTGATATGTTCATGAAGAGGAAGAAAAATAGGTGATTGTAAAAGTTTTAAAGCAGTACTAGGCCGAGTTGAATCAATTTTTGGAGACAAATTTTCCTTTTCTGTAACGAAAGTAGTTGAAAATTCAGAAATAAGTAAATGTAATAGGTAAATCGGTGTAGTAACATAACAAATAAGTGAAATAAAAGCACCAATTGTAAACCACAAGGCCTAAAAGTGAAATAAATTTTTGTAAATCAAATTAATTTTACAATTAATTTAGTTTTTCTTGGACTAGACAAAACCTTCTCAACAAATTCCTGCAAAAAATATGGAGAGGAATAATGTTCTGATTGTGTGAAATAAAGGCGAAACTAAAATATATTTAATTTTACTTAATTTAAATTAATAACCTGAAAAGGGGCAAAAGAAAGTCCATAATGTCTTAGCAATTTTATATATCTAAAAAGATTATTAAAGAAACTGAAGAATTTTACCTTGTGGAGTTTAAATGACGAAAATAGAAATCTAAAAAATAAATTAAAGACCAAAATGAAACGAGAAGAATTATTATTGTAAAAAACATATCAAGAACATTTTAATAAAAATAAATCTAAAAAATTATAAAATTAAATTATTAAATAATTACAAAAAATATGCAGCACTCGAATTAGAGTCCTCGATTCCGAGACCCAGTCTCGTGATTTTTGGAATTTTCGAGGTTCGAGGTTTTTAGTTCGAGGTATCGTGGGTTTTAAAATAATCTCGAATCGAGATCTATAAAATCTTTTTAGTTCTGGCATGATAATTTCTGGACATTTCGGTGAAAGAGATGATTAGAAATTCATGAATTATGCAGAAAAAAAAATAAATATTAAAAAATCTAATGTAATTAATTACTAGATTAGAATGACTTCTTAGATTCCTTAATTAAATGAAAAGAAGAACATTTATGATTGTTAATCTTTTCATAAAAGCTTACAATTAATTAAAGAAATATCGGAGGAGTTGACATTTAAAATAAAATCCGCAGCTATTTAATAAGGAAAACAGTACCTATTTATTTTATCAAAAAAAAAACATTCTTTCAAACAAAGTTATATTACAAAACATTATAAAAGGCCATGAAATTAGTTTTTAAATTTAATTCAAAAATTCCAACATTTGCACTTACATTTTTACTGTCAACAATTAAATCGTAATGGACGAGGATTTTCTCAATCATACTCCAATACCTGGTTTTCCTCTCAATCGACTTCATTTCTTTTTCATCATCGTAGTAGTCATTTTGCTGAATATACTTCTTTGCTGCTGCTGTTATTTTTGTCTAAAGGTTAAATATAGACTGATAACTTATTCTTAAATTTTTAGAAGAAAAAACAACCAGCTTACGAAACCGAGGTCATTATTGAAGAACAACCAGTTAATGAAAATGATGAGAAACCAAAACGAGTTGAAAAGAAAAATAAAGGACCAACAACACCACAAATTAAAAAATCAAAGAGCGAGAAAAAATCTAAGTCAAAGAAGAAAAAACCTCGTAAAGGTGGTGATGTTGCAGCCTATCCACCTCCACAAAAAGGCACAGCAGCGGGTGTTGTAGTGCCTGGGACCTTTGAAGCACTTGATACAACGCCAGGTTTTTGAATTTTTTGTTTTTTAACTTTAAATAATTTTTTTAGGTAATAAGCCAAATAATGGACCAGGTAAAGATGGAAACAAAAAAGGCAAGTCTTTTTAAAAGGTTTTTTAAATTAATTTTATATTATTTTAACAGATGCGCCTGGCTATGAGGAGTTAAACATTTACCAATGAAAAGCCTGAAAATATTTGAAGAGGAAGATTTGTGTTGTTGATCTTCTAATAATTATTTTTTAATAAATAATAATTGTTTTTTATTGTTTAATATTCTATATAAGTATATATATAATTGAATATTATTAATTATTTGTAGGTGTATGTAGTTAAATTATTCTTGGTAATTTCATTGATTATATATAACATTTTTATTGTAATAAATAAATTAATTTAAACGAATTATATATTTTAAAGTTTTATATTATTAAGTTTATTTTAAAGCACAAAGTTAATTAGTAATTAGAATAAATCTTCCATTCTTCCCTAATAATTCATTTAATAAAATAAAAAAACACAAAAATTTAAGATTTATATTTTATTCAATAAAAGGTGTCATCTTTAGCTAAGCTATAGTATATAGTGTATATATTTATTTATTTATTATATTTTTCTGGGACATTTTTTTTATTAAAAAAAAAAAATTACTATTATAATTCACAAAGTAATTTTTCATTAAAGATTTTAGATTTATTTCTTTTTTATTTCCGCTCAATTTTAAAATAATTGAGATGAAGTAAAACATCTCAAAATAATAGTATTTATTTATTAAAAAAAATTTTTTTAACTTAATTAATAAATATATAAGAACTACCAAAATATATATTTTATTTTTTAATTATTTTTATTAAATATATATATTTAATGGTCAAAATATCTACCAGCTAGTGTCAAGACCATCTCTTTTCTCCGTCAAAAACCCTCATATTTTTATGTCCACACATTTATATATTCATTTTCTCTTTAATTTTGTCATCACGCCTATGTATAATTAGCTTTTTCTCTATTTTTCTTCTTCCTCTTTTTGTATTTTTTACAATTATTTTCCTTCATTTTAATTTTTTTTTCTTTTTTATTTAATAAAACCAAAATGTGATGACTTGTTGTCATCGTTCAATGAGTGGCGGCTGGTTTGTTTAATGTTTATTTTTTTGATCAGCTGAGGCATTTAAGAATTATTATTTTTAATAAAAATTTGCGCAAAGAAAGTGAAGAGGATATAAAATATAATTAAAAATATTTAAAAAAAAAAACTTGAGGGAATTTTATTCAGAAAAATAAATTAAATAAATCGGTTTTTGTAAAGATTTTTTCTTTTGTAATAATTTAAAAATATTTAATTAAATTTCTCTTCATTTTTATGAATTTTCTTTAATAAAAATAATATTTATAATTTTTTATAAAGAAAATTCTAAAATAAAATAAATATTAAGTAAAATACATATATTATTTATTAAATTTAATTTATTAAAAAACCCTTTTAAATAAAAATAATTCTAAAAATTCTAATCTTTAAAGAGTTTACTTTTCCAAAATTAGTTCATCATTTCTTTAAAATAATTAAAAATAAGTTTAAAATTAAATTAAAATTATTATTTAATTCCTTTTATTTTTTCATTTAAAATATATTTATTAAATATTTATTTTTATTATTTATTTAAAATTTAATAATTTTTAAATTTACATCAATATGTATGTACAAAATATAAATTTTTTAAATCCTATTTTTACCTCATTTCCTCTCATCATCATCATCAATTTAAATATTTTACTCTTTACAAACAAAATATATTTATTTATTTATCCTTATTTATTCTCTCCTTTTTTTTTCTTTTCTCTCTTAAGTTAGTTTCAGTGTTGAATTAAAAAATCTCAAAACATTTACTTATTTACTATTAAAATATTCAATTTTATTTCTAGGTTCATTTACCTCCTCTCTCTATATTTTTACTATTTCCTTTTTTAATTGCCCTTATACTATTTCTTCTCTTCATCTCATTTTGCAAAAATAATAAATAAATAAATAAATAAATATTTTATTTAAATTTATCTTTTGTTTATTAAATTATTATTTATTTTTTTAAATTTAATTTTTAATTAATTTAAATATTTTTTATTTATAAATTCTTAAATCTTTTTTCTAACGTGAATACCATTATTCCTTGAAAATATTGCTTCTAGCTATTTTTGCATATTTATTAGCTTTTCTTAAATATATTTGCTTCTTAATTAATTTTTTTCCTTTCTTTATTTTTTTTTTCTATATATACTAAACATTTTTTTAAAAATTTATTAATAAAATTTATATATTTTTTAAATTATTTAAAAATAAATTTTTAACCTTCAAAAAACTATTAAAAAATTTTTTTTTTATTACCAAGCGTTATTTTAATTTTTTTTTTATTACCTTTTTTCATTCAATTTTTACTCTTACGAATTTTGAAATATTTAATAATTAATTTAAAAAATAAAATTATATTTCTTCTTTTTCTTTTTAATAAGAGAACAACTATTTTGTAAATTTATTATTTTTTTTTTTTCACAGATTTTATGTATATCTTTTCTATATAATTTTTGCTTTTTTCCTTCTCATTTATTCTTTTATTTTCTGGACATAAATATATATTTAATATCAGGTATTAATACCTTTACTTAATATATTTTTATATCCTTTCCTTAGCCTTAGCTTTTCCTTATTTTTTTATTAGAATATTTGTTTTCTATTAAAGTACTTAAATCTTAGACTCTAATGACTCTGGGCGGAACAAAAATGAATAAAAAAAGGAAAGAAGAGTGTTAAAAAATGAAGGGCCTAAAGTATATAGGGGAAAGGAAGGGGGAGGAGACCAATTGCCCCTTTTACCCCTTTCTTAGCCTTGATATCCCCCCGTTGGTCTTTTTATTTTCTTATTGTGTCCCTCACGGTGCTTGTCCACATTACTTCTTTTTTTTTATTATATTTTTCCCTTTCAAAATCGAGAGTTATATAGAAAGGGGAAGAATATATATACATTTCCGCCCCCACAGATTTATTTATTTTTTGAATTTTTTTGTTGACTTTAAATCAAACAAATTTACTTAAATGTTGCCTAAAAAATTTGGGTTAACCTTTTATTTAAAGGTTATAATACGTTGGTCAAATTTATTAAGAATAAAAGTTTCGAATTTCATTTTTAAAATCACTCTCTGTTGGACTACTTAACCATTATTTTTTTTTTAAACAAAAAAAAACACTCAAAAAATACAAATTTATTTATTTATTTATTGCTTCTCCTTTCCCCCCCTTCATCACCTTTTTTTTTTAAATTAAAAAATAAATTGGCCAAAAACACTTTTATATATTTAAATAGTTGTTTTTATTTTTGCTTCTTATATACGTATATCAAATAACTAATTTACATGTTTTTTTTTTGTACACAATTTTTATTAAATAAATATTTTTATTTTTTAAAATTATTTTTTTTTTTTTTAATTTTACTATTTTTTATTTTTTCCTTTAAAAATTTTTTTATTATTTATTTTATTTTTTATTAAAAAAAAAACATTCATATCATTTTTCCAAATTTTTCTTTCTTTACTCTTCTAATTATTATTGCCACTGACCATTTGCCCAAAAAAAAATGTGATGATTCTTCTTTTCTTTTTAAAAAAAAAATAAAAAAAAAAAGGGTTTGGTAGCCCAATTATATGCTTCAATAAACAACAAAAACATTCTTTTAGTTATTTTTTGTTTGTTTGGCGCAAAAATTACTTATTTATTTTTATTTATTTATTATTGCATTATTCTATACTTCAAAAAACTTTATTTTAAAGAAAATCTTTTATTTTTCTTCTAAAATAAAATTATCTTTTTTTTTTCTTCTTTTTTTTTTTACCTCAAAAAGCAGCTGGCAATATATTTTTTTTAGTCCACCACTCTCGTTAGATTTTTTAAGGGCTACTTTTTTCTCTTTTTATTTTGTTCTACCACTTTTCTAATGATTAATTGACTTTTTGATGTTAAATAGGTATATATACAATTTACAAAACTAAAAAATATTTTTATATGTCCAAAATTTATTTTATTTATTTTAAAAATATTCATTATAAGCACAGATTTAATTTAATTTTTTTTTTAGTTTAATTCACTTTCTTCAAGTAAATAAAATTTTTTTTTCGTTTTTAAAAATGTGTTCTTTTATTTTTTAAAATATTATTTTTGAAAAACAAATTTAGGCAATTTATAATTTTTTTTTTTAATAATTATTTTATTTCTTCTTATTATCTTTTTTTTATTAAATAATTAATAAAAAAATATTTAATTAATTTATTCCCAATTTTTTTTAAGATTAAACTCTCGTTATAAGAACATCTAACTATAAGGATAATAAAGATCAATTCCTCCTATTTGTTTAATTAAGTTTATTTCTAAATTAATTAAATTTTATTTAAATTTTTAATTTTCCTTTATTTTCTTTTAAAAATAAAAATATTTTATTTTTAAGTTAAAAATGGAAGAAGAATTAAAATGTCCTAAATGTCACCAATTTCTTCAACAACCAGTACTCCTTCCTTGTGGACATTGTTATTGCCGTAATTGTGTTCTTTTATTAAGACAACAACCACAAAATGAAGGATTACTTCCTTCCCTTCCACAATCTAATTTATGTATTAACAATTCTATAATTCCTTCATTTTCTTCCTCATCTTCTGCACCTTCAAGCTCTTGTTAAGAAAATTTTTTTTAAAAATAAATTTCCTTTTTTTTTCTTCCTTAGGTGCTTCTGACACTCTTTCACTTGCCCCTTCTTTTTGTGATGAAGTTGACCACCATTCATCATCATCTGGGCCAGATGATAAATTGGACAAATTGTCTATTCTTAGTGATTCAGCCGATTCTGGGTTTGGTGGTAGTGGTGGTGGTGGTGGTGGTGGAGGGTTCCGTACTGTGACAGTTGGTAAAAACTAATTTATTTATTTATTTATTTAATTTTCCCACAATTATTAATTAATTCGGATAAATCAAAGGTTGGGAAATTATTTTGAAAAAAAACTGATAAGCAGAAAGAAATGTTATTTAGTTGTTAACTTTTTTTTTTTGAAAGGAAAAATGGAATAAATTTAGAAGGGAAATTTAAAATAAAATATTATCTCTGTAGAATTTATTTTTTTATTTTTTTTAAAATTCTTTTAAGGTTCACGTCCAAACAGTTTTCTTTCAACAAATGGTCCTTCTCATCTTCCTCGACCTCTTCCTCCTCTTCCTTGTTCAATTTTATCTTCAACTTCTACTAATACTACATTTTTACTTCAATGCCTTGTTTGTCATAAACCAACATATTTTGTAGATGAAGAAGATGCTATTAAACGATTACCTGAAAATGCAACAATTGCACGACTTTTGGTAAAATATTTACAAAAACAAACAATTGAGGAAGGAAAGACTACAACAACAAATACTACAAATATTAATACTTCTAATTCATTATCTACTATACCTGAATGCCAGGCAATTAATTATTTTAAATTATTTTAAATAATTAATTTTTGTCAATAATCCTTTAATATTTTATTTTTGAAATAACTTTACATTATTTTTTTTTAATATACATACAAATAAATTAATTTTTAAATTATTTTATATATAGTGGTGTGAAAATCCATTAGGTGCATCATTACCATCAAAATATCATTGTAATACTTGTGGTTATTATTATTGTACTGATTGTCAATTATCATTACATCCACCTAGAGGTCCTTTAAAATTTCATCAACTTGTACCAATTGAACAAATTAAGTAAAATAATAATAATTAATTTTTAAAGAAATATTCATTCTTTTAAAAGATCTTTTAAATCATCTAATTTTGATTTATCTTCACCAAGTTCATCAACAAATAATTTAATTACTTCCCAATATAATAATAATAATTTTTTAGAAATTAAATGTTTATTACATACAGAACAAGAATTAAATTTATATTGTTCTTTATGTAAACAAGCAATTTGTAATATTTGTTCAACTAGTTTGAGACATTCTGGACATCCTATACAGCCAATCCATTTAGCAGCTAAAGCACATAAAGTAAGTTTATTTATTTTTAAATTAAATAAAATATTATTAATTATTTAAATAAATACAGTAATTAAATAACCGGAAAGGAAATAAATTACTTTTATTGCCCAAATGTCTATTTTTAAAATAAATCAAATAATAAATTTAAAAAAAAAAAAAAAATAATTTTTGAATATTTATTAAAATAAAAGTTTTTTTATTGCTTTAAAATAGACAACAACAATCTGTTCTTCCCCTCTATAAAATATTTAAAATTATTTATTTTTATTTTTCTTTGTTTAAATTCTTTTATTTTCTCCATCCGTTCAATGCTTTTAACTAATCTTTTTTCTTCCCTTCTCTTCTTTTCTCTTTTTCAAAAAAAAAACCTTTTTTTTAGTGGTTAACATCTGTGCGCACCCTTTCCCCAAAAACATAAATCAAAAGAAGAAAGAAAAATTGTAAATTCTCGACTTTATGTCGGCTAATTTTTCTTTTTATTTTTGGCATTTTCCAACGGTTCTTCCCCTTTTTATATTTAATTTAATAATATTTATTTATTTATTTATTCGCGCCTAAGCCAAAATCACAATTAACGAGCGCAGCCTTTGATTTCTTTTTTTTTAATGTAAAAATAAAAGGCGTTGAAGCAGAATAATTTTAAATGTTTAGTGAATTGAAAAATTAATTTTGGGAAGAATTTTTTCTTTGGGAAAATAAATAAATAAACAAAAAGATTAATTTTTAAATAAAATTTTTAAAATTTTATTTTGGGGGAAAACTTGAAGAAATTTAAAGAGAAATAAAAATAAAAAATATTTAAAAAAATTAAAATAAAAAATAAATAATTATTTGGTTATTATCAAAAAAATAAATACATAATAATACAAATCTTTCTCTTTTTAATTATTAATACATAATTAAATAAAAACTTTTATTTAATAATTATTAAAATAAAAAAATTAATAATTAATTTTTATTATTTTTTAATTAAATTATTTTACTTGTTTTTATTACTTTTTTTCTTGACTTTTTTTTTTTAACACCTGCATAAAAATAATAAAAATTCCTTTTAATTTTATTATTTTTTTTACAATTTTTGACCTTATTTTTATCTTAAAATTCAAATAAAAATAAAATATTTAATATTAATACATTAAAATAAATAAATATATTTATATTACTCAATAGCCATAAGGCTTGGTATTTTTATTTATTTATTTTAAAGAATTTAGAATAAAGAAAAAGGGATTTGTTGAATATTAATTAATAATAAAAATAATATTTTCTGGAAAATGACATTTGATCCAAAAATAATTCTTTTGTATTAAATAAATCTTCTATTCATTTAAGAAATCTTCTTTAGATGATATTATTTTTTAGATTATTTTTTTCTATACAAGAAAATTTTTAAACAAAAAGGAAGAAACTTTTTTCCTATTTTTTAATCCTTTAAATAATAATAATACCTTTAAATATATATAATATTATTATTTAACTGTTTTAAAAACCTAAAAATTTATGTCCTTGGCCTTTTTCTCATTTTTCTTATTATATATTTTGTTAAAAATATTTTTCACAATGGGTGGTCTTTAAATACCTTTTATATTTTTAATTAATAAAATTAATATTGTTAATATTATTTTTATTTAATATAATAAAAAGGAAATATTTTGAAAAAAAAGAATATTAATTAAAAAGAAAAGAAATTCTTTTTTAATTATTTTAAATAAAATAATAAACTTAAGTTTTTACACACTTTTTTTTTTTAAGTTTAAATTTAATAAAAGAATTAATATTTTAATTTTAAAAGATTTTCTCTTTCTCTTTATTTAAACATTTAATTAATTAATCATTTTATTAAATTAATATTTATTTATTTATTACAAAAATTATTTAATAAATCATTTCTTTTTTTTTTTAAACTTTTTTACAAGAAAATATTAATTTGATGAATTATTTTTTTTTATTTTTGAGGATTTTCGGACAAATAATTTTAAAAGAAAATAAATATTTTCTAGTGGTTGACAATAACAATACACATTTATTAAAGTTTTAACTCCTTAAAAAAAAAATTATTTATTTTTATGTTTTAATGTAAAAGAAAATATAATAAAATTAGGGAATAATTTAAAAATATTTTATTGAACAATTAAATTATTAGTGTTTTTTTTTTAAATAATTAATTTTTATTATTTCTTAATTAAAGTTTAATTATTTTAAAACAAATGGGAGAGAGAATAAATTTGTTTAGTTAATATATTTGTAATATTAAGTACTACTTAATAATATATCAATTATGTACTACTACTTTTATAAACTAAATAAATATAATATATATATATAATTCCTTTTTATTTTATAACTGCAAACTACTACACTACTTTTACTTTTTTTTTTTACTTTTTGCAGTCATAAATATTTTTTTGTGTTTTAGGAGAATAAAATAAAGGATTTAAATGACCTTTAAATTTAGTGGACATTTTGAGGACTTTTTTGAGTTTTTTATTTATAAAAGATGTTAAAAAATGAATTGAAATATAAAATATTGAAAAGATTATCCTCTAAGGGATAATCCTCCCTTAGGATATTTTTTGGATAAAAAACATTTAGAAAATATTTTTGACAATTTTTAAGGAATTTTTTTGTATGAAAAATTTGTTTAAAAAATATTGGAATTTATTAAAAATATTTAAATATAAATTATTTTAATATTTTTTTTTAATTAAAAAATAAATTATTCATTTTTATTTTTAAAAAGTATTTTTTTAATTTTTACATAATTAATTAATTAATCATTTTTTTATTAATTAAAAACCAGCAGGCACAATTTATTCTCTCTAAAGCTTTTCTTTTTAAAAACAATAATAATAATAATACTTATGTAGGTTAAAACCTTCAAATCTCGCGCAAAATGATTGATGAATGAATGATGGACATTTTTATTTTTTTGATTTTCTTTAAACCCCGCAATTTCTTTTTTCTTTTCTTTTCACCACTTTTTTTTTTCTGTTAAAAAATATTTAAATATTAATCATTTCTTTATTATTGGCTTATTTCCAAATTTTTTAGGTTTAATGGCTAGTAAAAATGTCAGAATTTAGACGAATTACTTTTTTTTTTGAATAAAACTGACAAAATGAAAAAAAAGAAATAAAAGGGAAAGGAAAGGGAAAAAATGAAGGGAAAACTTAATTTTTAAAAATAAAAATGTTTAAGAGAAAATGAATAGTTTTAAATAAATCCCCAAAAGAGTTAAATATAAGTATTTTTATTAATTTTTTAAAATTGTGTTGAAATAAAAGATAGTGGAAATTGGGGTAAAAATTTGGAAAATAATTTTTAAAAAAATTAAAATTTTGGAAAGAAATTTTAAAATTTAATTTTTGTTTTAATTCTTAGTACTTTCCCATTATGCAACAATGTCCGCAACTTTTTATCCGCAAGACTATAATATTTATTTTCTCAAAAGACTTGCGGATAAAAAGTTGCGGACATTGTCGGCATAATGGGAAGGTACTTAATTCTTTAATAAAATTATTTTTATTCTTCTAAAAAATAATTATTAAATAGAATTTAAATATTTTTTAATAAAAAATATATTTAATTTTTAAAAATATTTTTCTAATCTTTTTAATTTAAAATTTAACTAAAATCCTTTAAAATTGTTTTATTTATTTTTATAATTTAAATAAAAGAGAACACTCAACACTTTATTTTCTTTTTTAAATTTTCTCAAGTTCCCTTAGGGAAAACACTCAAAATATTCTTTTATTTTATTTAAACTGCTCTCAATTTCATATTGTGCGCATACATTTATGGCCAATGGTCATTCCTTTGGGTAATCTTCTTTTTCTTTTTTAAAAAAAGAAGGCCTTTTAATTTAAACAATTTTTGGATTTTATTAAATAAATAAAGAATTTTTATTTATTTAAATATTAAATTTATTTTTGTAAGATTTAAATTTAAAAAATAATTAAATTACACATTTATTACTTTTAATTTTTTTGGAGAAATTTAAAGGCTTTTCCTTTATCTTAATCTTTAATTTCTTGGTATTTTATAGTTTGGAAGCTTAACTATTTATTTTTAAAAAAAATAATATTTTTCATAACAATTCTGACTCAGAAAAGTGGAAAATAATAAATAAATTAATATATATTATAAATTATTGTTCATTAATTTTTTCACAAAAAAATAAACAAAAAAAGAATAAAGATTATCTTTACAAAAAGGAGGGTCAATTTATTTAAAATAAATAATTTATAGAAAGAAAAAAATAATTATTAATTTATACTTTAATTTAGACAGAATTATCACATTCTCTTCAACTTCTCGGTGCTAAAGTTCGTCAAGCAACAGAGGAAATAGGTGCTCTAAAACGATTACAATCTAGAATTGATGTAAATATTTATTTTATATTCTCCCAAATAATTCTTAAATTTTTTGGAAATATTTAGAAATATTAAATAGATTTATTACGGTATTATTTAAAAATTTAGAGTAATTAATAGAGAATATATAGAACATTTCAATTTATTATTTAAATACCTTTTTTTTTATTATTTAAAGGAAAATGCTTCAGAATTTCAACGTGGAATAGAAACCCAATTAGATGAATTAGAAGAATTATTACGTTTAAGAAGAAAACAATTAATAAATTATATTAATAATGAAAAAGAAAGAAGAAAATCACAACTTTGTAAACAAATTGGACGGTCAACAGTACAATTAGGGAAAGGAAGAGCATTAATTCAATTTTGTATTGAAATATTAAAAGAACCTGAACCTATAGATTATTTACAAGTAATTAAATAAGATTAAATAAAATGTTTAAATTAATTTAGAAAATATATTTTATTAAATAAAAATATTTTAAGATTAAAAAAAAATTGATTTTTTCTTTGAAAATATTTAAATATTTTATTAATAATTTAATTTAATAAATAAATAATTAATTAAATAATTTAATTTTAAAGGCTGGTTCTGCTTTATCACATAGAGTAACAGATCAAGAATTTCTTTGGCATAAAGAAGTAAAAACTAATTGTCCAGAAATTGAAGAACATTTTCAACTTGATTTAGACATTCTAAATATTAAAACAGCTATTGAAAAATTAAATTTTTTACAACTTAAAGGTAAAATTTTAAAAATTAGAGGGAATTGCTTATAATAATAAATATTTTTGAGATTATAAAAAAAAAAGAACTTTTTTGTGTTTTTTTAATAAGTTTCAACCTCATTAAAAAATGAAATTTAATTAAAACTAATTAAATTCTTTTAATTAAATTTAAACTAAAATTTATTAAAAATTAGATAAAAACTGTAAAGGAAAAAACAATAATGGTAAGTTTTGAAAATAAAAATTAGTTAGTAAATTTGGTGTTAAATTAGTCTATTGTTTGGTCTATTTTTGTATTTTTTTCCTTTTTCTTTTTTTTAAGTTTTAATTTTAATTAATTAAATTTCTTCTTTTAAAGCTCCTTTACCCCCACAATTCATTGCTGAAGAATGTTCTGCTGAAAATAATTCTATTACTCTAAGTTGGGTATGTCCTCCAAATGGAACTTCTATTGAAGGTTTTATACTTGAATTAGACTCTGGTGATGATAATTTAAACAATAATTTTCAAGTAAAAATTAAAATTTAATTTAATTTTCTAAAAAAAAGAATTATTATTTTAGGAAGTTTATTGTGGACCAGAATATGCTTGTACTATTGATGGATTACATTTTAATACATTTTATAATGCTCGTTTAAAATCATTTAATAATTCTGGTGAAAGTAATTATAGTGAACAAATATGTTTACAGACTGCACAAGGTTTAAGTTTTTATTTAAAAGAAATATTGTTTTGAAGAGAAATAAATTAAAGAAAATATTTTTTAAATATTTTTAGTTGCTTGGTTTCAATTAAATGAAATTAATGATCAAAATGAAAATATAACAGAACAATCATTAAGAAGAGAAACTCGTTCACAAAGTGTTGGAGGAATTGTTAATAATTCAGAATTAATTTTATCAAATAATTGTTGTACAGTAACTGGAACGGTTAAATATTTATTTATTTATTATTTAAAATTTTCAAATTAAAATAAAATTATTTATTTATTTTTTTTATAGAGTATGGAATATCGAACAATTTTGGGTACAGTAACATTTTCAAAAGGTGTTCATTATTGGGAAGTTAGCATTGACCGTTATGATGGAAATGCTGATATTGTTTAGTGTTTTAAATAAATTTTATTTTAATTAATTAAATTAAAGGTTATTGGAGTAGCAAATCCTTCAGTTAATAAACATGCAATGCTTGGTAATAAAAAAATAATAATTTTTAATAAATTAATATTTTTTTTTAGGTAAGGATGTTTATGGATGGAGTATGTACGTAGATGGAGAACGTTCTTGGTAAATAATTAATTTTAAATTAAATTTTATTTAAAGGTTTTTCCATAATGATACACATCATGGAAGAATGAATGGAGGAATAAAAAATGGTTGTGATTCTTTAATTGGAGTTTTAATGGATTGTGATAGAGGAACTCTTAGCTTTGCTATAAATGAGAGAAGCATTTATTTAGGTGCTTTTAAGTAAGTATTTAAAGAATTTTTTTAAATTTATTTAAAAAAAAAATTATTTTATTTGTGTACAACTTTCCTCTTTAAAAATTTATTCTTTTCCTTTTTACAGAAATATGCCTTGTGGTCTCTACTGCCCAGCCTTCAGTGTCAATTGTAAATCAACAATTACAATCCATAGTGGACTTAAAGTTCCTGATATATTTACTAATTGAATAAATATATTTTATTAAATTTTTATTTAAACAAATTAACCCAATTATATTACAATATTATATTCAATCACCCTATAAAAAAATAAAAAATAGTTAATAAATTGAAAAATGAAAGGAAAAAATAATCACAAAATGCAAGGATGCATAATAACTTAAAAGTCTTTTTAACAAATATTTTAATTTAAATAATTTTGTTATTATGCACAGTTTTGAATTTAAATTTTTATAAATGTTAAAACTAACAAAATTAAAATAGATAAAATAAAAAAATGATTTGAGATTTTAATTTGAAAAAAAAAAGAAAAACTCAAAACTAAAGCAAAGTTAATTACAAAAAGAATTTAAATAAAATCTTTTGTTTAAACCTAAATTTTGAGTACCGCAAACAAAATTACACATTATATGTATTTAGTTAATAAACTTTTACTTCCCTCTTTTTTTTATTAAAATATTGTCTTAAATAAATTATTAATATATTGTCAATCTGTTGAAGAAGCAGAAACTGATGGTTCTGAAAGTTGCTTTTTATGACCAAATTTTTGTAAATCTTCATTGACTGAAACTTCTGTTTTTATATTTTCATTAATAATTTTTTCATTTTCAAATGAATTATTAGATTCTTTTTCCATTTTTGTTGCCAAATTTGGTGTACTTTTTAATAAAAGTTTATTTCTTTCTGTTAATTCGCCTTCCTTATTTTGTGTTGATTTTTTAATAGATTTAGTGGAATCTGTTGCTGATAAAAGGGGGGATGGTTTACGTAAAGCAGTCCGACGAGCTGTATTTGGAGAATGTGAAGTTCGACGTAGAATTGAATTAGAACCTGATGAATATTGAATAAAACTGCTGCTACTTCCATGAGAATACTAAAAAAAAAATAGTTAATTTCAAATAAAGCAGAGATAAACGAAACTCGACTTTTCTCAATTTCAAATCGGTTGGCTTTTTATTTCCCCAAATTTTAAATTAAACCACCGACACGACAACTAATCTCAATAATCTAACATTAAGCAGGAATATTTAATAAAAATAAAAACAATTTGTGAAAATAACCACATTAAAAATAATCTTAAAAAAACCTTTTTCCTAGCCTTTTCCAAATTTTCCAATTCAATATGTTCAATATTTAATTCAATATGTCCAGTAGAATTTCCACTATCAATATTTCTATTTGGGGCTATTCTAGTAGATGTTTGTTGTTGAAAAGGATGAATAGAATAGGGAGGACGATTTTCTTCTTTTCCTGTTTTTTTACTTAAAGAACCTCCAGTTATTGTTGTCGTTGTTGGTTCTACAATCGTTTTTGTAGTAATTACATCTCCTTTATTTCCAACAAGTGAGGTTTTAGTAGCTATCTGTTGAGCGGATATAAGTGAAGAAATATCAGAATTTGATTGTAAAGGGCCATTTATTGCTTCGAATAGAGTTAAGGGCTCACGTCTTTAAAATTAAATTATATTTTAAAAATATTATGAAAAATAACCGAATTCTCATTGTAGAAGACATTCCATCAGAACCAAGACCTATTAAACTGCTTCTCATTGCTCTTATTTTCAAGAGAGCTTTAAAAGGAGAACGACAAATTGGGCAATTATTTAACTAAAATTAATGAAATTAAATAAAATAAATTTAACTTTATATCTAAGTGTTTCTGCACAACCATTACAAATACATAAATGACGACAAGGCAAAATCATTGTATCACGAGGATTTGCCTGGTAATTTAAGTAAAACTAAAATAATTAAACTAAACAAACCATACAAATAATACATTCAGCTCCATTCTCTTCAGCCATTAAATTACTTTCTCCGTTCTCTTTATTTTCAATTCCAAAAATTTCTTGAAGAAGATAAACAACCCCATTTGCAAATAATTTTTGTTTTAAAGGTTTAAGAATTAAAGCAGCTGATTGATCTGTTGAGCGTTCTATTGAGCATAAAGTTGATTGAACCTGAAATATTTTTTATGAAAGTGATTGGATTATAAACATAAGGAGTTTAAAAACATAAAAAGAGTAGGTCGTTTATAAAAACAAAACCTGTTCTTGAAATTTATCAGAGAGAGAACGTATTTCAATTAAAACAGGAAAATAAGCAGAAGTTCCATCCCAATGCATAAATTTAAGGTCATAACGATGTGGTTTAAATACAAAATGATTGAACTGTTGATTTGAACCAACAGGGAAATGATAACGTTCTGAGGAATCAATACGTTGATTTGGGCGACAGAAAAACCTCAAATTATATTAACAATTAATTTTTAACGTCTAAAAATAATTACTGAATTTGTTGAAAATCATCAATAACTTCTCTGGAACAAAAATGAATTTGTATGAAACAGGGAACATCACAATCAAAGACAAATTCAAGCCTGTAAAATCCTGAAGAATAACCACCACCGGACCTACCAACTCTGATGAAATTGAAAGAAAAAAAGAATTTTAAAAATACTTTGTAAATTTGACGGAATCTCGTCGCACATTGACCAATGCATTTAAAACACTAACTGAATCAGTGACACCTTTTGGGCAATGAGGAAACTGAAAAATATATAAGCTATTTTGATAGCAATGTTTAAATCACTGCCATTAAAACCTTATGTTAGAAATTTATAATGAACATTCCGAAAAGACAAAAAATTATTGCTTTAATTTAAAAGAAAGTGCAAAATCAAAATGAAATTAAGAAAAAATACCTTTACAGGCCTGCCATCAAGCAATTCAAGATCTTGTTGAGCACCAAAGAGAAAGACTTCCTGTTTTGCTGTGTCATACAACTCTCCACCCATCAAAAAATGATTCCCAAAAAAACTAGAATTCCCTCCTCCTTGACTTGTGCAGCCTTTACCACTAAATTCTTCCCCAGCATGTTCTTCACCAATTGCTGGATTGCTTCCGTTGCGCCGTTGTTCTCTTCTTCTAAGTGGTAAATTTACATGAAGATAAGTATTAAGTAGAGCAAAGAGCCGTGATACATATAGGCCCATTAACTAGGTTTAAAAGCTAAAAATAAAATTTAGTAAATAAACAAAACATGTAAAATAAAAGAGCTGATGAAGTATAGAATAGTTAAATAATAAATAAAGCGATATACAAAAATTAAAATAATCGTTGTATCGGATCTGTGCAGTTCCATAACTTTATTATATAACTAAGTCATGAACGAATAGTCCCGCAGAATTATTTTGGAGAAGAGTTACCATCACGCAATAATTAAACGCAAGGGTCTTTGATTTCTCCGTTTATAAAATCATATGTCGAAAGTAACAAACTTTTACTTACAAGACAAAAGCTTTACCCACTACACCATATTATACTTTCAAATATATGTAAATAATTTATTAAATTTTAATTTTAAGGAAGAATCTTAATGAATTAAAAAATTTCTTAAAAAAGTGCGGAAAATCAATCGATATTTAAAAAAATTTCAAATGTCAAATTGGTAAATTTAAAAAATGTATTTATTTCTTTTTTTTTTTTTTTTTTATTATTCTTTTAAGTTTAGTTTTATATTTAAGGTAAAATTCTAAGTTAAATAAAATGATTGAAATTACAATAAACGATAGGCTCGGGAAGAAAGTTCGTATAAAGTGCAATCCAACTGACACAATTGGCGATTTAAAAAAATTGGTTGCTGCACAAACTGGAACAAGGTTTATTTCTTTTTTATTTATAAATTTTCTTTAGAGCAGACAAACTTGTATTGAAGAAGTGGTACACAACATATAAGGATCATATTACACTACAGGACTATGAAATTCATGATGGTTTTAATTTTGAATTATATTATCAATAAAATAAATGTTTTGGAAATGATTAAGGGATAAAATTATTTATAAATATTCTTTGTTATTTTTTAATTGTTCATATTGGAGATAATTAATGGAAGAATAATAGCTTTATCATTACATAAATAAAATTATTCTAAGCGGCATAGCGACTGGAGATTTAACGACAGTTCTTTCAGTGGGACATTTATTAGCTTGTTTAGAATACAAAAATTTTAGTTTAAAGTTCCAATCATGCTTGTTTAAATAAATTTAGTGGACAAACAAAATTAATCACAATGAAAAAGGGAAAATAAATGGGAAGGTTTGAAAAAAATAAATTTAAAATAATTAGCCATAATAAGTGAAACTATTTTTGTCGGTCTCGTCAACGACGACTTTCTTTAATAATTCTGGAATACTCAGACGAGAACGAAGTTCATCAAAAAGAAAAATAGTGAGATTTTCCGTCGTACTTACAGTGTTATTGTCCCTTAAATTGGTTTAAATTATTTAAACTATTTAAAGAACCTAAAGTAAGCCACATCTTTGTCCAAATTCTTATGATCAACAAGTTCAAGTACTTGGGACATTTCACGTTTCAGATCGGACAAATTATAAACCTAAAAATGAATAAATATTTTATTAGAATAATATGGAAGTGGTGAAAAGCGCAATCACTAAAGATAATGATTTGTATGGAAAAAATCAAAAGTTCCAAAAACTTATTTTTAAACAAGGCTTAATTTATTGACATAGACAGATCTGTCTGAATTCCAAGAAAAACTCGAAAAACAATTAGATATGTCCGGGCTGGAACCATTTCTATTACTAAAATATACATAACTATAAAACTATTAAAGGAATCAATGTAATTAAAATATAGAAACTTCTCTAACCATTCCAGTTTCAGCATTCACTGGCCCTTCTAGAACTACTTTTAATTTGTAGTTATGTCCATGCCCATTTGAATTATTGCATTTGTCAAAAATTTCTTTGTTTTTTTGAGCACTAAGTTTTGGATTATGGAGACGATGAGCAGCCGAAAAATGTTCAACACGAGACAGTTTGACAATCGGTGGACTTTCATTTACTTGTTGATTTGTTGAAAGTTGACCAGTCGAGTTATTAATATTGTTGTTAATACCAGTATTAGATAAAACAGTGATATCCTCCAGTGAATAAACATTTGGATTAAATAAAGTTCTAAGCACTTAAAGAAGGAAATGAATAAGAAAATAAGTAAGATACTATCAGAAAGTTTTTCATTATTAGATTGAACGCTTTCTTCTAATTTGACAGATTGATCACAAAACATCTTCTCCTCATTAGTATCAGACAAGAAACCATCTAAAATGAAAAGATATTAACCACAAGCATTTAAATAATCGGTATTAGTAATGTAGTCAAAAATTCAGCAAATTTTGTCCAGAAGTAATATAATCACGAACTTTCTTTCTAATAGCCGACTCAATATAATATAAGTTTTAAAGTGTTCATTGTTAAATATTATTACTTTAGAACAGAACCTGCAGATATTTTGGCAGGTACCACTAATAAAAAAAGTAAAATAGGTTACATTCATGTGAATCAGAAAGAGAAGCTTGTGATCGAGCAGGGCTATCAACACCAACAAAAGAATTGTTCAAAGCTAAACCCTCAGAACGTCCAATCATTCCAGTCTCAAAAGAATTTGTATCTGGTTGTGCCTTTCTTTTTGTATTTTTCCATTTGGTGGAGGCTTGATCAGCTTCAAGTTTTTGTGAAAATAAATCAGGATGACGAGACTTCAAATGACTACGCAAAATGCTCGTAGATTTAGCTAAAAAAGAAAATAAGAAATTAAAAATTTCCAACCATTTCCTCGGCTCTTAACCCAATCACAGTTTTTACATCCAGCCAAGTTTGCATCAAGTTTTCTAAACCAATACCACCAAGAAGATTTGCAAAAAGTTTCTGAATCCAAATCAATTTTTATATCCATTGTTTTATTAGGAAATTTCTAAATTTATCGAAGTTTAGTTTAAAAAAATTAATGAAACACGCAGAGCAACGGAAAGTTAAAACAAATAAAAGGACTTCGAGTAAAAAACTGTTCAAGAAAAATATTTTTGTAGGCTACAAACAGAAATACTACCAAAACCCCAGAAAAGTCTTACAAACCTTCAAATAATTTCTAAACATCTGCCCATCGAGTAAAATGCAAATGAAGAATTAGCTTCTTATAATCTCTTACTTTATTAAAAAAAGAAATTAGAGAGAAAAGAAAAAATAATTCCAACATTACGGTAAACTACAAAATGTTATAAAACAAAAATTTCATGATTAATTTTATGAGATAATTTTATTTTACAGACCATTAACATTTGGTGTTTTTCTTCAAACCTTTGTTTTAAAATTATTTATATTTTATGGACAACGTATCAAGTCAAATTGTCCCTAAATTAGCGGGGACTAATAAATGGACAACAACAAGGCAATCAATCCAGGAACTACTTAAGGGTAGAAGCGTTACTTATTTCGTTTTGAATTTTTATGTAAGTTTCTGTTTTTTAAGCTTTAAAATTTAGACATTTCTAGAGTGATTCAGAAAAGCTTCCACAGTTTGGATTAACTACGTTCCCGGTAAAAGAGCTTTTTTGGGAATTGGCAAAAGAAGACATACCATTAGAGAAATGCGAATTTATTTTGAAACATAAATGGAATGAAAAAGATGCGGAATATTGGGAGGATCTTGAACCTGGTTGTGCCTTTCCTGTTGCTATATTTATGAGGATTTGCAATAATGAACCAAATAAAGTCAAGGTTTTAATTACTCCTAAATATATAAATAAGTTTTTTCTCATGTCATGTTTGAACACAATGGCACAAAATCAAGCATTTACAAGTTTACAATGTGCCCAATTTTGCAGGATGCCTATCTCTTCTTTTTCACATCATTCTTCAAATTTGTTAGTTTTAATTAATCTCTGATCGATTTTTCCACTTCTAAAGCCAAGTAATGAAAACACTAAAAATCAAATGGCATTATATAATCCACACGATTTTTTGCAAGAATATTCTAATCGTGTTAAGGAAGGCTTACTTTCAAAGAAAGCAACCTGGGAATTCGAAATGTGTGTTGGCTGTTGTTCTAATGCTGCTGATATTGTTATTATTCCTTGTGGACATACTGTCTTCTGTTCTCGATGTGAAATAAAATGGAAGGATAAATGTCCTTGTTGTAAGAGTGAATTGGGACGTAAGTTTACTATTAAATAAATTTAAAAGTATAATAAAATTTTGTTTAGTCGATTTAAAATTCTCTCGATGTAAAAGCCGAATTCCTTCAAAGCAATGTATGATCTGTCCAAAGAAGTTTAATTGTCACAAAATGGATTGTATGCTCTTTCCTTGTGGATGCATAATTGGTTGTTGTACGTATGCTGAAAAGGCTATTCTACCGAGTGAAGGAGGAAAATGCCCAAATTGTAAAGATGAAGTGAATGCTTTGCAGAAAGTTTTTATTCAGCAAGAGGCTCGTTACTGAATTTAGACTGCCATTTTTTTGACATTTCTGAGCTTTCAAATTTTTAAGTTTTTCAACAAATATTATAATTTATTACAACAATAAATACATAAACATTCAATCTTGCTCTTCACCGTCCTCGCTTTCACTTGAATCTGAAGGCGGTACAATATTTTCAACAATTTCCTAAATTTTCCAATTAAAATATTTTTATTTATGTACTTAAAAACCTTTTTAGAACTCATTGCCATCAGTTTTTCAATGTTTTCCTTTAGCATTATGGTTGCTTCTTCAACACTCGATTTTCCTCTTCCAAGTAGCCAATTGCTCATTTTGATTAACAGATCAGCTGTTGAATCAAGTGTATTATCTTCTGAGATTGTATCAAATTCATTATAAAGTATTTCCTCAATCCATTCAGAAAGTTCATAAGTATACAAGTCTTTGTGTTTAAATATATGTTCTGAAAGCACATCAGCGAACCATTCGTCCTTTAATAGAATTAAATTTGGAAGAGAAATAGTATTATGATTTCTCTACCCAAAAATTGGTATCTATAATTTACCCCATTCTAAAAAAATAACCTTTACGGTTGTTTGAGAACCTCCAAGTTGATTTTTCACTGCAAATTGATAACTCGGCCATGAGTCTAGTATAATGCGAACAATTCTCTTTATACCGTTAAAAGAGTTTTCAATCAAAATTCCATTTGATAATTGAATGCTCATCGTCAGAATTTAAATATTTTAAGGTATTTAAAGTGAAGAATAAGCACATTTAAGTATTCTGGTAATTAAACCAACTATTCCAAATAACAAAAAATGATAATTTAATAAAATTATTAAAAATTGGTAAGTTTCTGGGATATGTATATAACAATTAATTTAACAATAAAGTATTATTTTCTTCCTATATTAATTTCAAAAAATTGTTTTGCGAGTATTTCAATAATTCTTTCATTCCTTCTTAATCGTTCTCTGTCCAAAACTTCTTTAGAATTGTTTATATTCATTGCCTTATTGGCCTGACACTGCTAAGAATTTAAGAAAAATAATTAGAATAAAAAAATAAGAATACTTACCAAAGACTGTGTATAAAGTGACAATTCTAATGGTGGTTGTTTATAAACTGCTAAAAATTAAAAAAAATTAATTCAAAATCAAAATTAAAAAGATACCAGCCATCTTTGTTCTTAAATGAACATCCCCAGCTAAAGGAAAATATGCAGGTCCAGAATCTACTGTTAAGGCAGTATTTTTTAATAGATGTTCAATCAAGTTTAAGTGAGGTTTGATATCTGTATGCATTTGTCCAATAATTGCTGCTAAAGTAGGCATTCGAAGAAAATAGAAGGAAACTGCTAGTCTTGAGTAAATCTTAAATTTATTATTTAGAATATTATAAACAGTGAATTGTCTCGTCCTATTAAAAGTCCAAAAATTTACCAGAAAAATAAAGATAATTTTCCAAAAAAATTTTTTGTTATATAAAACTAGAATATTAGTAATAAATTTAGAAATAAAAATATCAATAAATTTATTACCAAATCAATATCAACTTTTTTACAAATTTGTTGTTTCGCTGTAATTCCAGCGCTTGTACCGTCTAACGAAGTTTGGAAAAGTCCACGATCCAATGCTATAATTGTTTCCAAATAAAGCAGAGCTGCTTCTTCATATCTTTCACGAGCTAAAATAATTGAAATTATTTAATTAAAAAATTGAAATAAAACCAAAAGCAAAATCAGCACGAAAACATAACCAAGGCAAATAAACAGGTCCAACAAGAGATGCTTGTTCAGATAACAAATTTAATACTTTTTCAAGATAATCAACATCAATTTCATATGATCTAAAATTAAATAAGTTTTTATTAATAATAAGAAAAGAAAAGTAATAACACAACCAGAGAAACAGAAGCCTCATAAATTTATAGACCTAGTTTTCTTGTCCTATAAACTAAATATTAACCCCTTCTTAAAGCAATAAAACTGATATTTTCTATGTAAATATATAATATTTAAAATGACTTGTATGTATCCAATATACTTATAGATTGCCACAATTCAGCATTATCCAAATAAATAGTTCGCCCTACAGCACGCAATAACAAATTAGAAGAATCCTCGGTAGAAGAAACATTGTCTGTTGAATCAGTTTCAGCAAATGCATTAATATTGCTTTTTAATGGCTTTAGATCTGTAGTAATAACAAAATTGTAGAGGAAAGAAACAAATCCTATCAGAATATTTAGAACCTCCAAGTCCTAAAATAATTATATGAATGAATTAAAAATTTAATTAAACCTTTAACCCTTCTATCAAATTAAGTAAAGGTTCTTTTCCAATCATACATTGTCTTGGATCTTGTCTAAATAAATATTTAAATTTATTTATATTCTAAAACATTTTTTGTTATATACCCAAATTTCAGTTTATCAAAGGTTGGCGTTAAAACCTTCCAAATAACTTCTCTGGCCGTTTTAAATGCTTCATCTTTTTTCTTTTCTATGTAAAGTTTAGTGAAGAAAAAGGAGAAAATTACAGCAATATTTGTAAAAGGAGTAGTTAAAAGGGGTTGATTTTTAATGCGCTGAACTGCAAATGACCATTCACGATTGTTAAGTAAATAACATGTTAACTTAAAAAATGTTAAATATAATAATAATAATAAATAGATATTATAGTTATCTTAAATATCTTTATCAGAAGTTTTGAAATTAAGTTCATAAATATATGAGACTCAAATTATATAAAAAATAAAAAAATAATTATTCAAACCTCTTTACTAAAGATTTGAAAAGTACTTTTATTGTCTTGTATTGCTCTAGTTAAAACACCATTAAGTTGTTGTTTCAGTTCTGGTGCATTTTTTACAAACTCTTGAGGAAAAGCTGGACGGCAAAAATCAGAATTCCAATTTGCTAACTAAAAAAATACAAAAATTTTAATTTAATAAATTAACCCCAATTCTCATGGAATCACATAATAGAAGCATTTGCAAATCCTTATTTTCTTCAATTACTTTGCAATCTTCACTGAATTTATTTACAAATTCCGTCCATTTTTTCATATTCTAAAGGTATTAAAAATTAATTAAACATTATTTTAAAAAACCCCCAAAAGAGCTAACTGTTCCAACTTCCATAGCATTATTTGACTACGAACAAAAAATCTGTCACCAGAGGCATTAACAGCATTTAATATTGGATCAGCCGAAACAGGAGAAAAAACCATCTAACAATAAACAATTATTTGATTTAAATATAGATTAATTTAATCGTACCCTTTTATTTTCAATACGAAATGTTGAATCAAGTTGTAAGAATGAATTACGGAGAATATTAATATCAAAGGATGTAAAAATATTCCAAAGAGCATTCTCAGACTTTGAAAGCTCTAAATGAGTTTTTACTTTTATGTTTATTTAGAAAATAAAACCTTGTAATTGAATATCAGAAGGAATTGCAGGTATTCTGTCATTGCTAGAAGGCAACGTTAAGGTCCTAAAAAAGTTTTAAATCTATCTTGAATAGATTAAGAGAAACCTCATTTTTTGATAAGCAGACAATCTCCCACAAGCGGCAAGTGTATCAGCAAAACCAAAACAATGTGAGCATAAAAAATAAAGCGAACCAAGTAATCGAGAACGATGAATAAATTTTTGTTTTGAGTTTAACCCTTTTTGTAAAGAAAGATGTGAATCAAAGCTCTGAAAAATAGATTGAATTATTAAATTAAATTGTTTATTTTTGTTACTTTAATTAAGTCCAAACGTAATTCTTCTGACTGACCAAGTTCTTTTTCACGGTAAATCTTAGAAATCCTACAAATTCCGTTTGAAAGCAGTTCAACCAAAATATTGACTGGAATTTTATGTTTTGGTTTGTGATTTGCATATTGCATAAGCAATTTATTATCATCACGGTGTTGCAATGAAGACTAAAATAGAATTAATTTATCGATAATCATACTTGTTTGGAATACGACACGGTCACTTAACAAATGTTCTAAAATATTTCTTTTATGTTAGCTAATCCCTTCCATTTTTTGGTATAAATATTTGTATAATTTTGGTATATATCATTACTCTTCATAAAGATTTAAGGATTAGTGATCAAAAAATTAAAATAAATTATTATTTAATTAAACTATACTTCAGATGAAGAATCAAAACCAAATGAACGACCAAAACCATTAAAATCATTCTCGCTGGGTAAAAAATGATGATTTCCATCGACTGGGATTCCTTCAGGATTTTGTTTGAGTCTTTGCCAGATTTCTCTTGTCTTAAATAAAATGGTTATTAGAAACAAAAAAAGGTCAAAAAAACTGTTTCGAAAATTGTTTTTGCTTTGGAAAAATGCCTAGCACAAAAATGAGCGTTAAGAAGATCAAATAAAGTTCTCAAATGGAAAATATCAAATTGAAGTAGCCATTTGTTATTTTGAATGTCAGGTTTCGGTGATTCACTAATATTCTGAAGATTTGATGTCTAAAATTTAATTAAATAAGAATTTCTTCAAAAAGTAAATAACTTTAGTTATGACCTCCGAATTTGGATAAAAACACTCTTTTTTTGGCACAGGAATTAGAGGCTGTTTAATCTCTGTTGTCATTTTATTCAAAAGTTTAATGGCTTCCGGTATTTTACTCTTAACTTCAAAAGTTAGTTGTGCAAATTTTTCTGCTTGTAGGAGATTTTGATCAGGATAATTAAGGCTGAAATTAATTAATAATGAGAATAAAAAAGTAAAAAACACACGGATTACTGACAGTAGGCTTTACTGGAATTGCAGGAAAAAGTGCTTCCAAATAAACCAAAACAATCCAACGAGCATAAAGCCAAATGGGAAATACCTTGGAAATATCGAAATTATCAAATGACGGTATGCTACAAAAATATTCAGAAAAATCGCCAATATCATCCTTAAACAAAATTTATTTATAATTTAAAAAAAAAAAGTAAAAAACCTCTGGCATTGTCCATTTAATTAGTTGATCTAATAATGCTTGAACTTTCTGAATATTTAGGCTAAATTAAAAAATATTTTTGAAAAGAATATTGAAATACTTTTTCGTTAACAGCACCAAATCCCAATGACAAGAAGCAAAACAGCTCATAGCACAAGACCATAAATCATTAACCTTATACTGGAGACAGATTTTATCTTCTGAAATATTTTTAATGTTAAACTGTCTAATACACTATGATCTATCATGCACTTGAATAATGATTGCAAATATGAAATTTGTTTCGTTTTATCAAGCTAAGCCAAATATAAAAAAGGTTTTAAATAAACATAGCCATCATATATTCAGTCACGCACGGCCGAATATATGTTCGGTATTTTTTCAGAAGCAAAAACCTTTTAAGCTATTAAATGAAGCCTACGTAAAATTAACTAGAATAAGACAGGTCGCGGACAATGCGCCGGCAGGAACTGCGTTAGTGGACAAACGGTCAGCCGTATAAGAATAAAAGAGGTCCCGATAAAAGAATATAACGACATTTTTCGACACGATTATTTAAATTAAAAAAGATATTAAGTTAGGAAATTTTAATCGAAAAGACCCGTCTTATTATTTTTCCTTTTCGGAACTAAATGGCTTCCTATCCGTAACTATAATTCAATGTTTTTAAAATTTAAATTACATTTATATGATGTTGTACTTGTAATAAAATGTCGTTGTATCATTCTATCGGAACATTATTTCCTATTCTTCCGCCTTACCCTTGCAGTTTTCAATATATTATCATTCACCAACTGGTATTAGCATATGATTCAGTTTGACAAAAAGAAACTTATAAACATATATGCAGGCATTCTGCAAGAGTTAATGACAGACTAAATCCAATCACCATTTTATATTTACCTGGATCTAAATAGACTTTACCAATTTGAGACAAATCTTTTTCAGCCGCCAATGCTTGCTCCACGAATTGATCACACAAATTAATAACAGAGCTTTTATCTTAACAACAAAAGAATCAAGATTAATTAAAAAAAAATAAACCCGTTGTTTGGCCTAACAAATCCTTCAATTCTTGTCGGTTTAAAAAATAATCTAGCCAATTCTTTAAAGGTTGAAATTTTAGAAAGTTTAATTGAATATCCATAACTAGAAAAAAAAAGAAAATTTTAAATTTAAAGAAAATTTTAAATTTAAAATAAATAAAAGTTTAAAATACTTGTAAATCAAAATAAATAAAAAATAAATTAACAAAGCTTCACATTTATTGGGTAAATATTTGTGTAAAAATTAAATAGGAAAACGATGTACAATAAATAAAGAAATAATTATTTAATAGAAGATCCCGAAAAGCAAAAGGAAAGGTAGAAAAAACTCCAAAAGTCCTACCAAAAGGTCGAAGAAATTAAAATAGAAAGAGATGCATGTATTGACTTATAAAACATTATATTTAACTAAACAAAAATTGGTAGGGATATCCGTGATATTTACTTCGAAAAACAGAAAGCAATAAGCTGAAGAATATAACCACCATCCCAAGACCAACACATGACATAACTGAAAAATAAGTTAATAAGGCTTATTTAAATTAGTTAAATAACATTTTCTTTTTCCTGGGTCAGTTTTACTACTTGCAGCATCGTTTAGCACAATAACTCCAGCAGTAATACCCAAATAAAGACCAAAAACAATGTATGTTTCTGCAATAAGTTGATATTGAGTACTCCCATGAATAAATGAAGTTTCCCGTCCATGAGGATGTGTCATCATAAAGGGAGGACCTCTTATGTGATTCCACATTTGTCCGGACATAAATGCAAAAACGATCGCCTTAAAATAAAAATTATATTTAAAAAAATTTATTAAAATACAAGGCAAACGCAAGCCCAAAAAGTTCGATTAAAAAGAAATTCCAAATTGTTTCGACGCATATAGAGAAGACCAAGCACAAGCATTACCAGAAGAAGAATTACAACAGGAGCAGCGTAGCTTGGCGGTCTTAGAATTCTGATCTGAAATTTAAAGTCTTACAGAATAAAAATAAAAGTGAACATGAATATCAGTTCGATCCTGAACAAATTTAGCCATTGCTTCTGCATCAATACCCATACGTTGAAAGTCCATTGAATCCTTTAAAGAAATTAACAAACTGGAAAGAACAAGATAAAAAAAACCTGTGGACGCCTTGCACCTTTTGCAGGAAAATGAAAAACCGCTGGTGCCGTGTTCAAATTCAGCTTAAAATTTTGTTAAAGTAAAAAACGAAAGTATGAAACTAGATTAAAAATTTGTGGGGCATTCTCATAATCAACAACAGCAAAATACAACGCTTTGTTATTTAAAAATGTGTAGCGATAAGAATTTGCCATAATCAAAAATTCCTCATAAGCAGGCCTAAATAACAAATTATATAAACATTTAATTAAATTTTAAGCAAACTTGCAAATAGGACAATTCATATTAGTCGAAAAAACTGTAAACATAACAACCATAGAATAGTTACGAGGAGAAGATTGGACATAAGTCTTCCACATCTCCAAATTTAAGTTCATAACAGGACGTTTCATTATTGAATCTTGGAGATTCCTGACTTTTTCCTAAATTTAAAAAAGATAAATTTATGTAAAGGAAAATGTAGTTTCAAAAAAGTACCTCTAAAGTAGATACTCGTTCAGTTCCAGCTTTAGAAAAGAGCACTAGCAATAAAAATAATATTTTGTACATATTGATGATCATGTTTTCTTAAAATTTAATAAAAAAATTTTTAGTTTTAATCCACTCAATCAAAAAAATAAGAAGAAAATAAAAAATAATAATAAGCAATTGGTACTTATTTAATTGTAAAACATTGATAAATCAAAAAAGTTATCAAATATTGAAAATTATACTCAAATGAATAATTTAGGATAATTAATAATCTTAAATAAGGAAGAAACGAAAAAAAGATTGATCATTAATCAAGTTTCCTCAGCTGAATCTAAACAAATGATGTCTTCGTCAGCATCCATCAGACTACTATTCTTATCATCTTCTTCATCACTTTCTAATGAGATGATGATCTTATCAACTTCTTCGTTACTGCTTTGGTTCTGAATAGAAGTTAAAACTTGTTGTTCTCGAAATGTGTCGTTCATTCCTCCTACTTTAATCGCATAATTTTTTCTGTTGATTTTGCCATTTTGATCCAAACCTCTAAATTATTTTTAAGTAATTTTAAAAACTATGAAATAAATATATGCAATATTTAAGAAGAAAATCTTAATAAACAAAAAAAGTATTGAAAACAAAAATTTCGGACTTTTGGGCAGTAAAAGAAGTATTATATCAATATACCTAGAATATTGACAATTACGTATACCACAAGAACAAATAAAATTTGATTTGATCATCTTTACATTCCACCAAGAAGGTCCATAATTAAGAGTAATCTCTTCACCCTCTCTAAATTCTTAACATTAAAAAAAAATATATAAAAAACCATACACTATATCCCTAGCAGCAATAATTAATAAATGAGGCGTATTGGAATCATCAATTATGGAAACTTGAGTTGAGCAGTTGGCTTCACATGAATGATTAACGAAACGTGCCAAATTCCCCTTCTTATGCGCATTAATAATATACTTCTTTTTTAGCTATAAATTTAAAAAATTAGAATAAAAAAAATTAAAGAAATGTCAACATATTCAAATGTATAAATATAATCATCTTCATCTATACTATCTTTGTCTTCAGATAAAATTCCAGCATATTCAAAAAGAATTGAATCCTTTTTCACATTCGTAAAAGTACGTAAACCCCACTTCTTTTGCGGATTAACATAGTAAACTTGAAATAAACAATCTGCACGTAGATATTGTTTGGAACAAGCTGCTTCAGTTTGATTAAAACATGAGCACAGAGAACAGCAAAGAAAGTCTTTCCCGTCACATAAGCATTGACCTCGAATGTTATTAACACAATTTGAAAGTGAACACTTGCAAAAATTCTAAATGATATTTTATTAAAATTTTTAGTCAATTTAGAAGTTTAATTGAAGATTGCAGGATAAATTCTAAAAATTAAAAAGAAATACCTCTCTAGTTGATGCCAAAGCATTCAGTTCAGAAGATAATTCAACAGAGGCAATGTATTCAAAAGTAGGAAGACGATCATAATTGTACTAAAAATTAAATGTTAAAAAAATCGAATAAAAAACCTTATTTACAACTGTTAATTTATTCTTCTCTAAGTCATTACTTAAATCGTCCAATTTGTAAACGTCCTGTGTCATTTTTAAAAATCAAATATAAAAATTGAAAAAGCTGAAAAAATAAAGAATAATAAAGATTAAAGAGTATGTGACATAATCTTGCCGAGAGGTATTCGTCATTTCAGTCTCATTTACCAGCCGCATTATTATAAAAAAAATTCTGGTTCCACTATTAAATACGGGCACCATGACAATTGTACACTTGGATAATTGTACTTTGGACAATTGTACAGTGGACAATTTTCAGTTATGGATGGTTAGACAAGTGTTTTAGATTTTTTGAGAGAACAATGCTGATTTGTATAACAGTAATTTTTAGTTTTTGAATCGATCTAGACAAATGTTATATTATTCGAAAAGACTAAGAAACTAGTCGAACTAGCTGTGTTAAATCATTATAAATTTCTAAAATTCGAGTTACAGGTCCTCGAAAATTGTAAAATCAAAAGTTGCTAACATATAAAATAATGCAAAATTACAGATTTAAAATTTTTTTATTATTTTGTTAGTTACCCTACTAATTTTTCTAAACCCATGTTTAGTAAAACAGAATGCTAAATAAAAAAATATATACCATCCTTTATAAAAAGTTTAATTTAAAAAACTAAATTATTAAAAAATAAAATTAAAGAATTTATTTTGACAATCCTAAAAAAATTAAAAAAAAAATAAAATCATTTTTTATTCAACAAAAGGAAGTTGACTTGTACTTCGTCTAATTGCCTCAAATTCACTAGGACTTATAAATAAAAATTCTTTTTCCTCATTTAAATATTTATCATCTTTACTTGCTGTTCTTCGATGAATTCCTTTTGGTTTTAATTCTTGTGGTAAACTAAATGATTTTTGTGGAGAAAATGGAGGTAAAGATAATCGTCTTTCTAATTTTATTTCTTCATCTTTTTTGAAAATTTCTAAAATAAAAATTAATTTTAAATTTATTTCTTAAAATTTTAAAACTTTTTTCTCCTTCATTTTCATAGTCAGGTGGTGCACAACAAATGTCATGTATATGAGTGAATTTCCTGTTATTTTGATTATTTACATATAATATTTTAAAAAATATTCCTTAATTTAATAACTCAGAAATAACCCAAAAAAGTTAAGGAATTAGATAATTTTTATTAATTTTTCTTTAATTTTCTCACATTTCTTTAGTATCTTCTTCAATTTTCTCCTCAAAATCATTTTCTTCATTTTTATTTTCTTCTTCCAGTTTTTCTTCATCAGGATCTATTAATTTTAATCCTTTAGAATGATAAATTACAAAAAGGTCAGCAATAAAAGAACAAAGGCGAAGAGCACCATAAAGTAAATGAAGCCTTTTTTTATATTTAATTATTTAAAAATAATTTTAAAAATACAAACCATACTCTAAGTTTATCTGTAGCATAAAGAGCACATGCTCCTTTGTTATCACATTTTTGTGTCCAAAATAAACAAAAATTGTCTATAATTGCACCCCAAATGATTGGTGAAGGTAAAGTTGCTTTTAAATAATTTCAATTTATTTTATATATATTTAAAAGACAAACCAAGTAAACTAACAAGGAAACCATTAAACCCTAAAGAAATACTTCTATGTTTAGGAGGAACAGATCTAATAAATAAATAAATAAATAAATAGATTTAATTAAAAATACCTAAGCATAATTAATACACCTGGAACAACACCCATTCCTCCAACAATCTTTTAAAAAAAAATTTTTAATTTAATTATTCAAAATATACCCCTCCCATTGCCATATTTGTAAAATACCAATATCTAAAAAATTAGAAGGAAAAATTATTGAAAATAAAATACAAACAATTTATTCCAACAATCTTTTTCATCACAAAAATCCCTTGAAACTTTTCCATTATTTACAGTACAAGTACAATTATCAAAAATTGGAGTTTTTTGTGTATTTAATATTGATGTAATATTTGTTAATTGACAACCAGCATGACAGGGAGAAAAAAAAACTTTAGAACCAGAAATATCACAAACTGGATATAAAGGAGAATTTTCACAATTACAACCATTAAGACAATAATTTTTTGTTGAATTAATTAATTTTTGATTTTTATTTAATAAACTAATAATTAATTAAATTATTTTAAATTAATTTAAATAAAATTACATTGATTCACCTAATGCAGTCATAGTAGAGGTACAACCAACATTTGAATTTAAAAGAGAAAAACATGCAGACAAAACACCAGTTATTGCAACCTAATAAATAATTTATTTAAATTTAAATATTTTTTATTTACTAATAATGCAGCTTTACGACCTTGTAAATGTAATTTCCTCATTAATAAACTTCCAAAAAGAACACCTACAGCAAAAGAAATAATTCCAACAACACCTTTTTTTTTTTAATTAAATAATTAAATTATTATAAAATATTTTAAAATTAAATGTAAGGAAAAAAATTAAAATTTAAAATAAATTAAAATTAATTTTTAATAGAAAAAAATTAATTAAATATTTAAAATTTACCCATTAAACGATTTACTAAATATTGAGGTATTCCAAATTGTAATTCTAAATATTTTGGTAAAAAAATATGAAATCCCTAAAAATTAAATATTTTGTTAATTATTTAATTTATTTTTTTACTTTAAATGCTAAAACATCAATAATTCTTCCAATCATTGCCCAACGATATATTGGACGCTTAAAAACTGTTGAAATATTTTGTTTAAAGTCTAATGACATTGCATTTAAATTTTTTGGTATCTTTAAAATAAATAAAATTTAAAAATAAAATTATTTTATTAAAAACTTTTCCATTTTCTGATTTAACCAAATGTCTATCAACTAAAGCTAATCCTCTAGAATTTTTTTTTTCTCCTTCAACTAATTTTTCCTCACTTGGTTTTGGATTTCGAAAACAAAAAAGAAGTAATGCGGGGAAAAATAAAACACCTCCAATTGACATAAAACCTTGCCACCAACGACCTAAAGAATTTAAAAAAAAAATTAATTATTTAATTAAAAAATATACCAATCCACATTGGATCTTTTGGAGTAATTCCATGAGGTGCTAAAAATTAAAAAATAAAATAAATAAATAATTATTTTACCTTCTCCTTTATAATAAAGTTTATTAAAATAAGAACCCATCCAAAATCCAACTAATGGGCCCATAATACGTATACAAAACATTCCAGCTAAATATAATTTAATTAAAAAAAATAAATTAATTAATTTTTACCAAAATATAAAGGTAAATTTGATTTTCGTACATTATCATCTATTAAAGGCTAATAAAATAAATAATTATTTTTTTATTAAAAAAAAAATATTAATTAATTAATTTACCAATCCTAAAGAGAAAGGCATTGTTCTACCAATACCTAAAATTAAAAGTCCAAAGAAAATTGTAGCAGTTGGGCCAATATTTGATACATCATTATTACAACGAATTTCTTCAATCTTTTTTAATAAAAATTAATAAAAACTTAATTTAATTTTAATATGTACAACTATTCGTTTATTTTTATTTAAATAATTTTAATAATTATGTATTATTAAATTAAATTAATTAACCATGCTTCTCAAAACATTTAATGTTTTATCACAAAATGCATATGAAGTAGTACTTAATTGACGAAGATTATCTACATCAGTTTTATTTGCTGCATTATATTTTTGTAAAAATTTCTAAAAAAATTTTTTTTATTATTTTTAATCAATTATTAACTTACATACATAAAAAGCAAGACATGTAACATTTTCTTTATTAATTAAATTTAAATCTTGTTGTATACATTGATCAAATTCAGATAACCAAGAATTTGATGTTTCTTGTAAATAATTATTATTTAACTAAAAAATAATTAATTAAAATTAATTTTTAAAATTAAAAATACTTTATTTCGAATAGGTTGTGCCCATTGTTCTTCAGGTAATTCAGAAAGAAATTGGTCAAAACCTGTATCAATTGGTAATCTATTTAAATCACTTTCAATATGCCATTTTAATGTTGAAGAATTTAATTTAATTTCTTCGACAGGAATAAAATGTGAAGAACTAATTAATAAATTGGCAACTAAAAGAATATTAATAATAAATTAAATATTTTTAAATTTAAATTAAAATATTTATTAAATTAATAAATAAAATTTATTTTAAATTAATTTAAAAATAATTATATAATTACTTGCAATTAAAATACATCCTCCCCCAATCCAGCGAGCTCTATTTCCCTAATTTTTTAAAAATAAATTTATTTTTTAATAACTTAATTTATAATTAAATTCTAATTTTATTTTAATTCACCTATTTTTGGAAATTAATTAAAATACATATATTTGATTTTAAAGTTAATTTTTAAATGTTTTTAAATAAAAAAAATCTTTTACTTTACTACCCAAATAAGCAACAAATACAACACTTAAGAAATTGAAAATAAAATAAAAATATTTAAATAAAAACAAACGAAGGGATATATCCAAAATCTCCAGCAGAGACCATCATTCCAGAAATTTTACTTGGAATTTGGAATTGTTTTTCAATTGAGACTATTGCACTAATAATAAAAAATATATTTTAATTAATTAATTAATTAATTAATTAATTACCTAGTCATAAAAAATCCTCCAATAGATTCAAGAAAATAAACACTTAAAAAAAGAACAAAAAAACAACAAACAGTTTTATCAAGATTTAATCGACGATTATTATTTGTTGCCATTTTTAATTAAAAAATTTAAATTTTAAAGAATTTATTGATCATTAAAAAATGATTTAAATTAATTTAACAATTTTCTTCTTTATTTCTTCTTATTTTTTCAATTAAAATCTGAACAAACACAATAATAAAATAAAATTAAAGAATGTAAACATAAATAAATAGAAAATACAAAATTATATAGAAAAAAACACTAATAAGAAAATCAGAATAATTTTAAGTTTATTTTCTTTCTTCAAAAAAATCAGAATTAATAATTCCAAAATTGTTTTTAAGTTTTAATCAAGTTTTGGTATGTTTTAATTTAATTCTGATTTTGTTCTGAAAAATGTTTATTTTTCAAAAATAAATTAATTTAAGAAATTAAGAAATTATTTAATCAAAATAATTTAAAAAAAAAAGTCAATTAAATAATAATTCTTATTGTATATAAGTAAAATATAAATATTTTTTTAAAATTTTATTAAACATTTAATTACTGATAAGGAAATTAGAATCATTAATTTTTTATTTGATAAAAAAATAAAAGTAAAAAAGAAATAAGCAATAAAGTATAAATAAAAGAAAGTAAAAGATTCTGACATTTTTAAATGATAAAAAAAAATTGTTTTAATTTTAATAAATTTTTATTAAATTATTTAAACAAAACTTTAATTTTTTTAAAATAAAAAGTTAAAATTATTTAAATTAGTAATATATAAAATTAATTTTTTTTTTTAAATAAAATTTAATGTTAATTAATTTTTTTAAATTTATTTAATTAATTCAATGTTCTCTATTAATTAATATTAATATCATATAGTTTTTTTGTTTTTATTTAATAGACAATTTATTCTTGAATTTTTGCTTAATTTGTGATGTTATTGGAGTTGAATTTTTTTAATTTCCTAATTTTCAACTATTAAAAATATTTTTAAAAAGAAAAATGTTTTAAAAAAGCTCTGTGAAGGAGAGAAGGAAGAAAAAAATTTTAAAATTCGGAAGTTTGAAAGCAATTCAGTTTTATGGATTTTTGGTTAAAAATGTCTTCCTAATGATTGTTTTATTTATTAGTTATGACTTCACTAGAAGAGATAGAGCTAATCAGATGTACTTTTATAAATTCAATCATAAAAATAGTTTCTAGTTTGATAAAAAAAACATATGATATAAAATATAAAATAAAAGATAATTTTACTATAGTAAATTTAAAATACATAAAATAATAAATAATAAATATTTAATGTTAACTCTTTCTATAGACTAAAAAAAATTAAAAAGGAATTTAAAATATATTTACAAAAAAAATAACCGGGTCTCTCAAATAAAATTTAATCTCATTTATAAATTTTACTCATTTTCCAATGTTTCTCTTTCTTCGTATTAAACGTCCTTGTTGAAATCCATTTGTTTCAATATTTTGCTGCAAAACAGTACAAATTTCAGGAATTCCTCCATTATTTACTAATTGATTAGAAATACTTGGAATTGATTTATATAAAGGATTTGAATTAATTATATTTGTAGTGTTTTGTATCCAAGCAGAATTATCTCTAAAAAAAGGTAAAAATTAAAAGAAGAAAAAAGGGAAAGAAAATATATAGAAATAAATTTAAATTAAATAACCTTGTTCCAGTCGTTGGTTTAAAACATACAGTAGAAAGAATAGGTGACTGATTTTCCTGTTCTTGATAAATATCAGAACGTCTTCCTCTTCCCAAAGAATTTGTTCTTTGGTAGTCATAATTGTTTGTATTATCAATATTATTTTCACTTCCACGTACAATCATAGGTAATTGACTTCTTTGTTCATATGGTACAAAAGTTTGGCCTGGGACATGATGTTCATTATTTCCAAATCCACCAAGATTATTGGTTGAGGGGACAGGATTATTTTGATATCGTTGGTAAGGAAGAGAATATTGTTGTTGTGTTAAAGTTATTCCAAATCCAAAAGGGTCACTATCAATATCATCTTCTAATAAAGAATTAGTTCCAAAAGGGGAATAAGGTAATTGTTGTTGTTGTTGTTTATTTATTGGAGGTGAAATTGGTGGATATTGAGGATAAATTGGAGGATTTGGTGGGTTAGGGATATCTGATTGGGAAGGATAAACAGGATAAATTGGTGGGTTCACAATTGGGGGATAAGGATTTATATTTGGTTGTTGTTGTGGTTGGCCAGGAACACCGTTTGGATAAACTGTTGGGGAATAAGGTAAATTAGGGTTTATATTATTTTGTCCATTGGTTTTTTCTCGTTGTTGCCCAGATTGTCCAGTATTTTGTTTTGATGTATTATTTTCAGGACTGATGCCATTGTTAGTATCAGTCCTCGTCCCATTTTTTGTTTTTTGTTCATCTAAAAAATTTTTATAATTATACTAACAATTTAGTACCGGTTCTGCCTCCTTTTTCTTTCCTTTTGGGATTATTTCCCTTTCCTTCCTTTGATACCTTTTCTTTACCTTCTTTCTTCTTATCCTTTCCAGGATTATTTCCTTCAATCCCCCCTGCATTTTCATCCTCATCATCTTGAGGTTTTTCTTCATTATTATCACTTTCTTAAATTAAAAATTTTATTTTCAAAATATTTTCAAATTACCTGGTTTCTCAGTTTGATCTTCATTTTCATCTCCAGTCTCATTATTCCCTTCAGGCCCTTCCTGATTTTCTCCCTCGTTTTCCCCTTCTTGTTCCTTTCCTTCATTTCCAGTATTTTCATCATCATTTTCTTGCTCCTCACCACCAGGACCCTCTTCTTGTCCTTCCGCCACTTCTGGATTTTCAGCTTCCTCAGGGTCATCTTCATCTGCCTTTAGGCCTTAACAAATTAGTATTGTATAATAAAATAGGGAATTATTTGAGATATTTATTTTAATTAATTTAATTATTACTTACTATTAATTAACACAGAGAATAATAAAATAGCCAAAAATATTCGGTAATTTTTTAACATGTTTTTCTCTTCTTTATTTCATTTCAATTTAAAAGCTAAACAAATTTTAAAAATTTTTATAAAAGTGAATGTCAAACGAAATTATGGGAGGATTTAAAAATGGTATAATTTTAGTCAAGAGTGAATAGATTTAACTAAACTCAATCAATTATTTCTTTCCTTATTGGTTTTATTTAAAATTAAACACTCATATATTTGCACTTTCCAGCATGCTTTATCCATTCTCTTCATTGATTTAATTGATGTTTGAATAGCCAAAAAAAAAAAATTATTAGCCACATCAATGCACTTTAAACAATCTATCATATGCTTGACCTTTTAATTTATTTCTTTTTAACTTATGATTAAGTTAAAATTTTAATTAAAAAAAGAAAAAGATATTTTTTAAAACTTTAGGAAATTATTCTAAAAACTAACAAAATTATTTATAAAAATCATTTATTTAACCATAAACAAACTTATTAAAAATAAAATTAATAATTAATTAATATTTAGTATTGTTTATACGTAAAAGATTTAATTTTGAAAATAATTATCTATTAATTATTATTTACATAGCCTACAATTATACGTGTGGCTTATTGTTTTTTATAATAATTCTTAATTAAGAAATTGGAAAATGAATCATTAAATAAAATAATTATTAAATAAATTATGTACTTATTAAAAAAAAATAATAATTTAAATAAACCAAAAATCAGAATTTTATAAAACTTGGAAAATACAAATAAATAAAACTTGTTTTAACTAATAAACTATAAAAACAATAATAAACATGGGAAACAAAAACTCTATTCAACTTAATACTAATAGTTTGACTATTTTGGTGCTTATCTCCTTTCGCTCTACTCGCGGAAATCATGTTCAGGTTTAAAAATTTAAACGTTTTTTGTCTTTTAACATTTATTTTTTAGTCTGATCTATTCTGAAATGTTTGCAGTTATTTGTGCTGTTGTTTCGATTATTGGCTTCTCGTCCTTGTTCTTCTGCTGTAAGTCAAAAAAGAAGGACAAAGGGTACACACAAAGGCAAGATTTAAAGTCGAAAATGAAGGTTAGATTATTTCATTTTTTTAAGTAAATAATTTATTTTCTTTAATAGAGTGGTGACAAACCATCTCGAAGGGATAAATCAGAATCAGCAGAATTACCGTCAACGATGGGAAAGCAGAAGAAGCACATGAAGGTAGAAAAGACCCAAATAACGGCTAGTGATGGGGCCATTAAAGGAATAAAAACTGCCAAAGTGTTTACGCCCAGAGTTGCAGCAACGAAACCAACAACAACGGCTGCATCAGTAAAACAACTTCCTGGTTCCTCTAATAAGTCAAAGAAGGCCTTTAAAACTGCATCGGAGGCTGGTGTTGCTGTCCCAGCCGATGAGAATACGGCTCCTGACACTGCTCGATTGGATCTTTCTGACTCGTGGAAAGAAACTTCAAGTATTGAGTCCAAAAAATATTTATTTTCTTTAATTTAATTTTTAGAGATGAAATATAAATTGCCTGAAGAAATGACACGACGACGATTGGACGATCCGAACTATCAGACTTGGAGGGGATTGGAGAATGTTTTTGGTTCATCAAAGAAGAAAGGAGGTGATGATATTTCACCAGAATCGAAATCGAGGGTGGATAATAGTAAATCGAATTTGTCTTCAAAGTCTTCAGTTGAGCCTAATTCATCAATGATGGAAGAAAAAGAAAAGGTTTTTATTTAAAAATAATTCTTAAAAATAAAAAAATTAAGGCAAAACAGGCAGCAAGGAGTGAAGGGGACACAAAAGAAGTAACATTGAAAAGTGAAGGTTCAACAACGGACAACAAAGGTACCAAAGGAGATAAACAGAATAATAATACTAAAAGTGGTCATGATGATGATAATGAAGGCAAAGTAGATGAGGACTGAATAAATAAATAAATAAATATATATTTGTTTGTTGATTGTAAATATAATGTTGTAAATATATATTATGTATTTTGTTTGGGTGTAAATTATAAATAAATATATTTTTATATTTTTCTTTTTAAGTATATTACACTGACCTGATTTTTTTCGTTTAATTTTTTTTAATAGTTAAATATGAGGGCATTTTAAGGAAAACCTATGTTACACTATACATATTTATTATTTCTTCTTAATGTTTTATTAAACATTTCAGCTTTATCATTATAAAGTATTTAATTTTTTTCCTCAACTTTTCTTTTAATTAATTATAAAATTATTATTTTAAAATAAAATTACTGTGAAATGTCGTAGTCCTTTCTTTATTAATTCATCAGTTGCTATGTAACCAAATAATAAAAATTTTTAAAAATATTAATGTACTTTTAATTAAAAAATATTAAATAAAGCCAGACTTTCTACAATACTTACAATTAACTATTCATCTTGTAGATATGATGGAAATGTTTTTGTTTTTATTAGTTTAATACAAACAAATAATATTTAAAATTAATTTAAAGATATTTTAAAATAATTGATCAGGAACGGTCAGCATTCACCGCGTGCCTTAGTCGCCTATTTTTGCTAAATCATTTAAGGCTTTAACACACCAAAGTCACTGGTGAAGGCGAACCGAAACCTGTTCCTTTCATATATTTTTTTTTTTAAACTTTTAATATTAATTGTAAATAATAAATAAATTTAAAATTAAATAAATATATAAATTATTTGTTTATTTAATTTTTAAAGAAAAAAAAAATTATTATAAAAATACAATGTGTTTGAATGTTTTTATTATTGAAGGCAATATATTTTTTTTCAGTACATTTTCAATAAAACAATAAATATATGTATATTTTAGATTTAAATTAGGGAAAATAAAAAAAGAAATTATGATAACAACAAGGAGACACATTTATGGTGAAAAGAAAGTTAAAAAATAAAATTATATAAAGGATTTAAAAATATATAAAATAGTGAAATTTATTTATTTATTTGAGGGAAAATAAAGGGACAAATTATGGGAAGGAAAAAAATATTCAAAAGAATTAAGCGAGGTAAAAAAAAAAACTGAATGAATTTACGTGTTGTTGAAGTAAAGAAAATTGATGAGGGCAAAACTTTTTTGTTAAGTCGGCTTCTACTAAACGATGATGGACGACAGACTTTTATAAAATAAAAGCCGATGCTTGTTAATGCTAACGTTGACTATGAATGCCAGACTCGCTAATGGAAATTTAACGATGGCAACAAAAAAAACTAACTTCTTTTCTCTCCTAGTCCCCTAAACATTTAAGTCTGAAAATGTAGAAAAAAGTGAGGAAATAAAAAGGGGACAACTTATATATATATATATAAAATGGCAGTCTTCAAAGCAGTTTTGTTAGCCTCAATCGATGTTATTCATGGCAAAAAAAGGGAATACACCCGTCTGTCAGCTAAAGGACACAGCTGCGTATGGCAAGTAAAAAACAAAATGCCATTGACAGATTGTATGTAAAATTAAGGCAAAATTTCCCAAGAAAAAGAGCCTAAGGCAGTAGAAACTATTGAAGAAGAGAAAAAAATAAATAAATAAAATAAGAATAAGGTTAAAAACGGACGTTAACTGCTTTTCTCTTCTTTTTTTTATATAACAGGAAAATACAAAAATATATTCTAGTTAATAGTAAAAGCATGAAAAAGATGGATATGCAAAAACGGAAGGAGTGGCATATATCGCACAGCTGTCATTCCTTTTCAAGCTTTTTTTACTTAAGCGCAGTTAAAGGCGTTAGAAAAATTGGCGGTTGCCTTGGTGAACTTGTTTGTGACTCAATGACACAAAAAATACCCAACAACAGCTAGAAAATTGAGATAAAAAAGGATTGGAAGAGAAGAAGGAAAAGAGAAAAGACTTTTCCTTTCTTTTCTTCCATGAGTTAAGGCCACAAACACAAAATCTAGTGAAGCAGTTAAGACCGGCACAAACAAGCACATATACATACAAAACCCTTGAAGCTTTTCCTCTTCTCCCAACAATTCTTATAGAAGGGGGGCATTTGTAGAAAATAATCGGCCAAATTGCGCTCACAATCAACCACCCACTGAGGGGATGGATGTTGTTAGAGTGATGTCTTCTGAGTCCTTCTTCTTCTTCTTTTTTTTTTTTTAACTAAGTAGCAGATTTACAATGAAATAGAAGCAAAAAAAGGAATGAAAAAAAAAGGATTTTAGTGAAAAAAGACTTTTTATACAGACAAATAATTAATTTATATTAAATATAAATTTTAAAAAAATTTGTAAGTAATTTATCAATTTAACTGAAAATTATTTGAATTATTTATAAACTTAATTATGTTATTAATATATAATTTAAATTAATCACATTGATAAATAAATTTTTAAAAAATAAATTTAATTCAAAAAAATTTAATATATAAATATGAAGTCTATAAATCAAAAAGTAAATAAATTGTTTTATTTAAAGAAATTAATTTAAAAAATAAATAAACATTAAAAACAGAAACCTTTTGTTTTTATTATTAAGTATAATTAATTAATTATTATATTTAATTTAAATTTTTTTTTTAAATATCCTTCAAATTTTTTTTTAAACATCTGCGCGACCCAAGTCAATGTCAATGGAAGCAGAAAATTATGGGGAACAAATTTTATAAAGAAAATAGAGGAGAAAAATAAAATAATGAATTTATGGGTCTTCAAAAACAATTATTATTATATTATTATTTTAACACTCCTTTTTTTTTCTTTTTAATAAAAAAAAGTATAAAGTGATTATTTAAAGAAGAAAATATATTTCCTTGGTAACGAAATTTGCCAAATTAATACAAATTTGTATTTTTGTGAAAAAACGGACATTTTTCTTAATTAAATCTTTTTTGTTATATTCTAATATATAGACAACAACAACCAAACTAACTAATTGGAATACAAATGAAGAAAAAATAAAAGAGAAAAAAAATGTACTTTTTAGTAAAAATGTGTGCCCTTTCTACGTTTTTCCTTATTTTTCTTGAATATTTTGAATTATTTTTTACTTAATAATTTATAAAAAGAAAAATAAAAATTAATAATTTATTAAAAAAATAAATAATTTTTAAATTAAATTATAAAATAAAATAAAAAATTAAATAAATTTAAAGTTTTATTTATTTATATAGTTATGCTTGGTTTAAATCTTTCCAACTTTACCAAAACTTTGTGACTTTTTTTTTTTCCCATTCTCTCAAGGGATTATAAAAAATATTTTCTAAAAATAAACAACGCTTAAATAAAGAAATTCGAGATTTTTTCAAAATAATTTAAAAAAAAGAATTATTTAAATTAATTTTTTAATTAATTAATAAAATATTTATTTTAAATTATTTTTTTTTTAAAAATTTTTTTATATTATTTTTATTGTTCTTTTGGATGGAAGAAATGACAAGTAAACCTGAGACATTAAAAGTAAATAAATAAAAATTATTTTGTATTAATCCAGTCTTGATTGAAAAAAAAAGTCAAAATGAATAAAAAAAAAAAATAAAAGAACAATAAACTAAATAAAACAAAGGCTGGTCAGGGAGCATTAATAAAATGTAAAAACAATAAGAAAATAAATAAAAATGATTAAAGAAGAATTTAACAAGTCTAAACTAACAAAAAATAAGCAATATTATTTTATTCATGTTCTAAAGTAATAATTAATCCATATTTATATTAAAAACAAAAATTGGCCTTTTTTTTAAATTAATTTTGGACCAATGATAAGATATTTTGCTTCAATATTTCTTTTAATAAATTTAGTAAAAGGTTGTTGTGATTGTTGTGGTTGTGGTGGTGGTGGAGGTTGTGGATGTGGTTGTAGCAATTTAATTGGTACATTAGCTGGGCTATGCCCTCCTGGACTTATTGGTGCTAATTCATTAAGTTTATATATTTAATAATTTTTATTTAATTAAATTAAATTTTTAAAGGTCTAGTAGGAGGATGTGTAGGTGGAGGAGGATGTATTGGAGGTGGTGGCTGTTGTGATTGTTGTTGTGGTGGTTGTAGTAGTGGTTGTGGTTGTCCTATTGGTCTTAGTTTTGCTGGAGGCCTTGGTGGAACACTTGGTGGTTTATGCCCTCCAGGACTGATCGGTGGTGGTATAGGAGGAATTGGAGGAGGTTTAGGTGGATTGGGCGGTTTGGGTGGAGGGTTGGGTGGTGGATTGGGTGGCGGACTGGGTGGATTAGGTAAGTATTTACATTTTAAATATAATTTTTGATTAAAAAGGTGGTTTAGGAGGTGCTGGACTAGGCAATGGACTGGCAGCTGGATTAGGACTTGGAGGAACAGGATTAGGTGTTAACGGTTTTCTCCCTGATGGATCCATTCCAGGCCTTGGTTTAATTGGAAGAAGAAGGAGGAGAAAAAGAAGTAGTTAAAACAAATTAATTAATTAATTAATTAAAACAATTAATTAAATTAAAATTAATTAAATATAATTTTATTTAAATAAATTTTTTGTTTAATTATACAAGAGGAATTCCCATAAATTTAATTTTATAAAGAGATCATAAAAGATTTTAATTTTTAATAATTATTTTAAAAAATAAATAATTTTATCCTTATTTCAAAAATTAATTTAAAAGTTTATTCCTCTTATCAATGACGTCTTTTTTTTTTAAATTTTAAATTTAATATATAATAAAGTTCATATAAAATATATTTTTTTACATTTTTTTATTTTTATTACTTTTATATATTATTAATTAACTGATAAATTTTATTTAATAAATAAATAATTTAATTAATTTATATTAATTATTAATTGTTTTAATTTTTGTTATTTTAATTTAGAATTATTTTTTTTTTTAGAAAAAAATTTAAATTAACAAAAATTTTGGAATTAACCGAATTAATTAAAAATTTAAATTTTAAAGAATTTAATTATCCATAAGAAAAATACCTTAAAAAGTTTTTAAAATAATAATAATTAAATAAATTAATTATTAAAAAATAAATTAATTAATTAATTTAAGGAATTACTAACTCATCAATTTTTTAATTAGTTTTGAATTTTATTTTATTTTTTTTTTTTAAACATTTATAAATAAAAAATTTTATCAGATAAGCAAATAAAAATTTTGAATAAAATATTTAATTCATTGAATATTTACATAATTAAATAAATTAATATATTTTTTACAAAAAAAAATATTTTTATTTAAATTTAGTTTCCAAAAATAATTATTTATTCTAAAATAGAATTTATTAATTTTATTAAATAAATAAAATTAACTCTATAATAAATATATTTTTTAATTTAATAAAAAATATTTAATTAAATTTTATAAATATTATGGGATTTAAACGTTCAAAAGGAATATATAAAATTCAGCCAATTTCAATTAATAATTCAAATAATAATAATATTAAATCAATTATTATTGAAGATGAACGTAAAACAAATTGGCAATTAATTTATCTTTGTGGTCTTTTTACATTTTCTGCTTCAGTTCAATTTACATTATTTTTTACTTCTTTATGGCCATTTATGCAAATTGTATATTTAATTTAATTTTATTTAAAAAATATTAAATAATTAATTAAATTTATTTTTAATATAAGGAAATAATAAAATAATTAATTTATTTGTATATTAAAGGGTTTTCCGGTATTTCCGGTTTCTATTTTTTTTTTTTTAAATTAATAATTTTCTTTAAATTTATTTTAGTTAGATGAATCAGTCACTGTTGGTTTTTTTGGTACAGTAATAGCAATGTATTCACTCTCACAAATTATTGCATCTCCAATACTTGGATTTTGGTCTAATCGAATTGAAAAATTAAAACCACCTTTGTATTTATTTTTTAAATAATTAATTAATTATTTAAAGAATTATATGTAATATATTAATGTTTGCTGGTAATTTTATTTATTGTTTTGTTGAACTTTTTCCAATGGAAATGACCAGATATGTATTGCTTATTTCTAGATTTATAGCTGGAATTGGATGGGGTAATGAAGAAAAAATAATAATTTTTTTTAATAAAAATGGATTCAATTAAAAATAAATAATTATAATTAATTAATTAATTAATTTAATTAATTTAATTAATTTAATTACTTTAAATTAAATTAATTTAAATCTAATTAATTTAATTAATTTAAATAAAAATGGATTTATAAGTAATTAATTTAAATGAAATTAATTATTTAGCACAAGTTGGACTATTAAAATCTTTTGCTTCATCAGCATCAATAAATAAAGACAGATCTAGAGCTACAGCATTTATTACTGGAGGAATGGCCTTAGGCTCTGTACTTGGCCCTGGTATTTTTTTTTAAATAATTATTTAGATATTTTATTTTAAGCTTTTCAAATTCTTTTTACTTGGATTTCATACCCAGGATATCCAATTTGTTTAAATATTTTTGGTTTAAAAAATTATTGTTTAAATATTTCAATGTTTACTGCCCCAGCATTAGCTGCATCTGTTGTTAATATTATTCTATTATTTTTACAAGTAATTAATAAAAAATAGAATTAATTTTTAAAAATTAATTTTTAGGTCTGTTGGTTTAAAGAAAGTTATGTTGGTATATTAAAAAGGAAAACTGATCAAGTAAATTTTATTTAGAATTTTAAAATAAATTAACTTAAATTAAAATTATTTAAAAGGAATCTGAAAATAAACCAAAATTACCTCCATATGATCGTTTGGCTGTATTAGCTTGTTATGCAATTAGATTTACACAATTTTTTATTTTTACAAATATTGAAACGTAAATATCAATTAATTAATTAATTAAATAATTAATTTAAAAGTATTGGAATAGCTTATGCAATGATGATGTTTACATGGTCAGCAACTGAAGTTGTTTATTGGGAATCTATAGCTCATTCAATTCGTGGACTTTTAGCATTAAGTACTTATATAGTTTATATTGTTTTTGATTTGGGGAAAAGGTAAGAGTGTTAAAAGATTTAAAAATTAATTAGTCTCTTTTATAAAAGAAATTATTTTAGGCAATTAGGGTAAATGAACTAAATTATTTTTAATTTTAAATTAGGGATAGATCTAGTCTAGAAATATTTTTAATTAATTAATTGGGTAATTAAATAATTTAAAAATATTAATAATTATGTTTATATACAATAGTTAATATATTAATTAATTACATATATAACCCTTTTATATTTAACAAAAATATAATAATTATTATTTTTAAAGAGTAAATGATCGTTTAGTCTGTTTATTTTCACTTATTGGATTATTTTTATTTCATATTTTTACTTATTCTTGGCCATTTTTATCAGATAATGTACAACTTTATGATAATAAAGAAGGTTTAATTAAAAATTAATTTAAAAATAATTTAATTTAATTTAAAGTTCAAAGAAATGCTTCTTCAGCATTAGGTTGTGATTATAGGGAAATGAATTGGTGTTTAAATTTAAAACAAATTAATTTATGGATTTATTATTTTTCAATAATTATTTTTATTGGATTAAGTTTTCCAAATATTAATATAACAATGAATACATTATTTTCACATATTATTGGACCTAGAATGCAAGCAACACAACAAGGAATACTTGAAATGTTTGGAGGAATGGGAAGAATGTTTGGTCCATTAGTTATTGGGTTTTAAATAATTAAAAAATTAAAATAAATTAATTTTTAAAGTTTTTTATATCGGACATATGGTCCAAGAACTATTTGGGTAATGGAATCTATTGAAGTTGGAATAATGATTATATTTTGGATTTTATGTTATCAAAGACTTGTTCCATTAAATATACCAAAAGAATTTGATGAAGAAAATATAAGGGAAAAAGAAAAAATTTAAAAATAATTTTAATTAATTAATTAGAAAAAAATAAAAATTATTTTTTTTTTTTTTTAAATTTAAAAATTTATTATCTTAAAAGCTTTTTTCGATTAATTTAATAAAAAAAAATATTTTTTTTCTCTTCTTTTTATTTCAAGTCCATATCTATTAATCAAAAAATTGCTTTACAAATTTCCCACGATTTTTATTTTAAAATCTAATTTTGATGTTTTTTTTTATTTTATTTTTGCAAAAAAAATATATTTATTTTTAATTTTTTTTTGGATATTTAATATTAAATAATTAATATTTTTGTTTAAATAATTAATTTTTTTATTTAAATAATTTAAAGGTATTAAATGTTTTATTTATTTATTATGATTTTAAAAAAATTTTATCAAAAATATTTATTTAAATTTAATTAAATTTATAGTTATAATTATTATATTAAAACAATTAATTAATTATTTTTAAATTATAGAAATTTTGAATTTTATTTAATTCAAATGTCTTCAATAATTATATATTTCAATACTTTTAATTTAATTCCTTTAAATATTTTTTAAATAAATTATTAATACTATTATTATATGTATATATTTGTCATTTTTATTTATTATTTATTTAAATAATATATTTAATACCTTTTATTTTTATTTAAAAAAAACAGTTTGCATGCCACCAATCCATCACAAGAGACTCTTCTTAAAAAACCCCCCTCTTAAATATTTTTCAAAATTCCCTCAATTAGTCAATATTTTATAACCTAAAATATGACAAAAATAAATTAAAAAAAATTATTATTAGTTCAAATAATTTATCAAAAAATAACAAATTTTTTACACTCTTTGGTATTTTTTATTAAAAAAAAAATATTTTTTTTTTCATTAATTTTACTGTTTATTTATTTTAAAAAATTAAATTTAATAATTTTTGTTAATTTTTTAATTTAAAATATAAATAAAAAAATTAATATCAATTCTAAAATTAATTTAAAAAAATTATTTTTATTTAAATTATAGACAATTTTTTAATTTTTTTGTTTTAATATTTTATTTCTTTTTTTTTTTGGCTATTAGAAAAACATTGACAATATTAAATTAAAGTGTAATTTTAATAGAAAATAAATTTGCAAAAAATAATTTCTAAAAAAAAATATTTTTTTTTTAAATTTATTATAAAAATAATTAAAATATAATTATTAAATAATATTTTATTTCTAAATTTATCAATAAATTAAAAAAAAATCTTTTTTAAGAATTAAAACATTTCCGTTTTTTATTTAATATCTCTTTGTTTTTAAAAATAAATACATCATTTTTTATATCCTTTTATGTTTTTTTTTATTTAAATTCATTCATCTTCTACAAAAAAAATGTTCCTTGGTTTTAAAATAAAAAAGCGTTAGTTGCCAAATATCAACAATTTTTCCTTTACTTTTCCCTAAGGGGAAGTAAAAAATTTTAAAAAGGAAGAAACAAATATACATATCTCTATAAAATCAACTAATAAAAAATATAAATTTATTTAATACATTTTTATTAAAAAAAAATAGAGAATTAAATTAATTAATGTTTTATTAAATAAATATTTATTTTATTAATTTTAATTTAATTTTAATTATATATAAAAGAATTAAATTTTTAACTAAAAAAAAAAAGAGAAGGTTTAATTATTATTTTATTTATATTCTACTTATTTGTTTACACTTTCTCCTTATTTTGATACTTTATTCCTTTTATTTATTTTTGGCATTTTTAATGTGTGAATTGTTTCAATTTTTAGAAAATAAATTTTTTAAAAATATAAATAAATAAAATGTTATTATTTAAATATTTAATTACATCAATTTTCTTCTTTTTGTTTCTTTACTTTCTATTATCGCTCAACATTAATATGTTAACGGTATGAAATGTTTTAATAAATAATTATTAAAATAATTTTAATTATTATTTAATTTATTTGTTTAGTTAGCTAAAGATTCATCTTCACTTCCCTTATTATTAAATAATACAGAAATACCAATTAATAATAAAATACCTAAACAACAAGAATTACTTGAACATTTATTTAAACATTATAGAAAAGAATTACGTCCTGTATTTGATGAAAGAACTGTTAAGGAAATATTAAATTAATTAATTAATTTTAATTTAAGGTAACTGAAGTAGCTGTACAATTATATTTTAAACAAATACAAAAAGTAAAGGAAAATGATCAAATAATTACTGTATATTGTTGGTTAGAGGAGGTGGTTATTTTAATTAATAAATATTCTTTTTAATAAGTATAAATTAAAGAAAAAGCTTTTTCTGTTATTCTTCTTAATTAAAAAAAAATTATTTTATTTTTTATTAATAATTTAAATTAAGTATTGGAATGATGAATTTCTTCGTTGGGATCCATCTAATTTTGGAGGTATTAAACAATTACATATTCCTGCAGAAATGATTTGGCGTCCAGATTTACTTGTTTATAATAAGTAAATAAATAAATTAATTATTTAAATTATAATTATTTATAAAAAGTGCAAATATGAATATACATGAAAGTGAAATGATGACAAATGCTTTAGTTCAAAATGATGGAAGAGTTTCTCTTTTCCGTGCTGTAGTAATTAATTAATTAAATATATTTATTTATTTATTTATTTAGATAACTGGAATTAGTTGTCATCTTAATTTAGTTAGTTTTTTTAATTTAAAAATATATAATTTATTTTATTTTAATTTAAAGCATCGATTCCCTTTTGATCAACAAATTTGTTATTTAATGTTAGCTTCTTGGAGTTATGATGGTTCACAGGTTATTTAAATATTTAATTATATTTTCTTTTATTATTAAAAATAAATAAATAAATATTTTAATTAAAATTAATTAATTTATTAAAGGTAATGGTCCATCCAGCAAGTAATGACCAAAATAATGAATATTCTGGATTAAATAAAAATAATAATATTCAAATAAATTTATCTTCATCTTCATCTTCTCATCATCATCATCAACAATCTACCTTTACTGGATTAAATAATAATTATTTTATGAAATCAGCATCATTAACACATTATATTCCAAATATGGAATGGAGTTTGTATTAAATTAAAAAATAATTTTTTAATTAATTTAAAGGATTAATTGATTTCAAAACACGCTCAAATTTAAAGTAATTATATAAATAAAAAATTAAATTTATTTTAGATGGTATGATTGTTGCCCTAATCCTTATCCAGATATTTGTTACTATTTTTCAATTAAACGAAATCCATCTTATTATTTATTTACATTAATTATGCCTTCTGCTTTAATTACAACAATTACTGTTGTTGGATTTTTTACAACACATTCAAGTACTGGAGAAAATACAGAAAAGGTTTTAAAATTATTAAATCTTTTTGATAAAAATATTTTTAATTTTAAGGTTAGTTTAGGTGTTACATCTCTTCTTTCTCTTGCTTTAATTCGTAAGTATTTAATTTTTATTTAAATAAAAATTATTTATAGTTATGATGGTATCTGATAAATTACCGGCAACATCAGACACTGTACCTGTCCTTGGGCAATACTATATTGGTAATCAATTTAAAAATTAATTTAAAATTTTTTTAGGGTTAATTTGTATTCAATTTACGGCTACTTATATAACTACATGGACATTAGTATTAATATAAATATTAATTTTTAAAAAATACTTTTTTAGCATTTACAAACAAGTGGAAATTCTGGTAGAGCATTACCTAGACGTTTACGTCATTGGCTGTTAGGGGCATATCCTAAAAATGAAAATTTAATTATGAGACATTTACTTGGAAGAGAATTAAGAACTATGCAACAAAGTGTTAGGCATCGAATTAATCGTTTTGTAAAAAATATTTATTAAATTAATATAAAAAAATATTATTTTTTTTTTAAAGGATAGAGTTCGTGTAGGCCTTCCTTTATATAATAATGATGATAGTCGTTTTCCATTTATTTCATCACTTAATCAAAGGAATGGTTCAGTTCAACAAGAGGTAAATACACAATTATTATCATCTCAATCAAAATATAATTCTCAGGTAATGATTTTAATAAATTAATTATTTAAATTATTATATTTATAGAAAAATTGTACTGTCTTTAATGAGTCATCAAATAAAACATTAAAAAACAATTTAACACAAAATGGAACAACAAAACAAACAGAGGAAAATTCAGTTAAAGATTCAATTTCAAATTCTTTAAGTTAGTAAGGAAATTTAAAATAAAATACTGTATTTGGATTTTAAACGAACTAAAAAAGACATTTCAGCACAAACAAAATTTAAATTTATTTTTTAAGAAGAAGTTTCTCAAACAGTTCAAGAAATTCGGCTTTCTCTACTAACGGAAGAACAATTGAGACAAATTAGAGTTGAATGGCAAATACTTGCTAGAATGATTGAAAAAATTTTAAAATTGGTTTTTAGTGGATTTACAATTATTTTTGCTGTTTATATGTTATATGATGAACAAGCACCTCCATTAATAACTGAAGAATGGATAAAAGAAAATTCACATTAAAATTTTGATTTAAATATTTTATTTAGGATTTTTTTAGTATAAAAAACGTTCAAAATTTTTGAAAATATTTAAATCCCAAAGAAATTAATTTCAAAGTTTATTTTTAAAGGAAATAAGGATAAATAGATTATCTACGTAACAGAAAATGTAAATTAAAGAAAATATTAAAATAAAAAAATCCAAAAACTTTATAATCACACAATAAGTTTAAAAATTATGAATGAAATTTAAATTTCATTAGAAGGTTTTATAAAAATAATAAAGAATGTTCAAATAGGAGCAAAAAAAATGTCAAAATATATTTGGTAAAAATGAATATATATTTTCAAACAAATCCTTTAAATATCTGAAATATCAACAATTTTTTCATTTGCAGGTGACTGCGGAGATTCGTCCATATGAGCAAAATTAATTTTCCCGTTCTTTAAAAGTCCCAAAGTATGGAGTTGCGGTGCCCAAATGAGATCCTCCGAATCAGATGTTAAATAACGTTGTGAAAGTCCCAAACGCTTTTCAAGGCAAAGAAGGTCATAATAAGTCTAAAAATTGTTCAAAATTAATTCAATAAAATAAAAAACTACCTGAGGGTCACGAAGCCAAGGATGAGCAATACATTCATCTATATTGAGACGTTCTTCAATCTGAATATAATTTAAACAAAAAAAAAATAAGATAAAATTAACCTGAACTTTAAGTAATTGTTGTATCAAATCAATAGATTCTCTACCAATTTCTCTCCAAGGATTTGATGGAAACATAAATTCAGCATTCTGTATTTGGTCTGTAATTTCTTCATTTTCGTTGAAAGGAAAAGTGCCAGAAAGTGTTACATAAACAATTACCCCTACGGACCACATATCCAAAGATTTATTGTAACCTATTGTTAGAAATTGAACAAGAAAGTTAAACGAAAAATACCTTTTTTCTTGAGAACTTCAGGTGCAAGATATGCTGGAGTTCCAACAATAGTTTTTCGAAACTGTGTTTCACCAATAAATCGAGCATAGCCAAAATCACAAAGTTTCGTTTGAGGAAAATTTGACTTAAAATCTGATAGAAGAACATTTTCTGAAATTAAATTTAATAAATAGAATACAAGAAATGTTATAATATTTAATTATTTAAATTACTTACCTGGCTTTAGATCACAATGTGCAATTCCCCGTGAATGGAGATAACGAAGGGCTCTAAAACGGTGAAAATTAAAAAATTTTTTAAAATAGTTATACCTTAAAATTTGCATAATCAAGAATTTGGCCGATCTTTCATTAAGCCTTCCCGATGCCTAAAGGTCAAAGAATAGATAGTAAACAAATTAGTCATAGCAAACTTGACTTAAAATTAATTCTAACATATCTCCATTCATCTTTTCCATCACGACAAAAATTTTGTCCTTCGTCTCAAACATACTTTCCAATTTGATAATTCCCTGAAAATCAACAGCTTGAAGAATAGCTACTTCACTTTTAAGTGTTTCCACAGCTGAAGACTTTTTAGAGAAACGATCCTTAGCAATCATCTGAATAAAAGGATAAATAAGTATTTAATAATAAATTATATAATAAAAAAAATGTCTAAAAATATAAAATTACCTTTACAGCAACTTCACGTTTAGAATGTCTATGTACAGCACTAAATACAGTTCCAAATTGTCCGGAGCCAAGAATCTTTTCACGTTGGAGCTTAAATTGGGTAATTTTATTTAATTGTGATCAAAAATACTTGATAAAGCTGGGAAAATTGAAGTGCTGGTTCAGGTGTTGCAGCCTCATTTCTTAAAACCGGTGGTTGTAAGGATTGTTGAAGAACCTAAATAAAAAAGTTTTGGATAACTTTAAAGAATAAACAAAGAGCAGAGGAATTACGCAATAAATAAAACCTTAGACGACTCTTCCCTCCTCTTAGAAGAACGAAGATTTGCTGCTGGGCAATCCATTAATGGTCGTTCAAACATTATCTTTCCTCTTGTCTTTTTAGGTGACCCAGTCTTTTTAATAACTGAAGATGTAGATGGATAATCAATTGATAATTTAATAAGATCTTTTTCCATCCTTGGTTCTCGAGTTTTTGATCGCTTAGGAGGACGACCTCTTTTCTTTCGTGAAACTTCTGAGTTGACATTTTGATGATTAGATTCCATGAAATGCAAACGAATTGTAAAAATGGAATAATTTATATCTTCTTCTGAGTAGAATTTAACAAAAAATTAGAACATAATTTATTTTCAACAAGAACCAAAAAATTAAAAAAATTAATGACATTTTGTCTTTTTGTCATTTTGTTAAACGCCAATTTTGGCATAAAACCTTAATTCAAACGGGTCTTTACTTGAGATATGTATATGCAATATATATTTAAAGGTTTCCTCTGCTCTCTTTAATAAATTTAATAAACACAAACCTGATACCATTGTTGCCAACTTAAAGCACCACCAACACCCACAGCTGCCAGTTTGGTGTTTATTTGCTGGGCCGTTGTTGCTCCTCCAGGCAGGAGAGCTTCTAAATTTTCTCCAACACAATAAGTTAAATTATTAGCTGTCCGAATTTCAAATGCGTGTGGTGGGTATCTTTAAATTATAAAATTATTTTTGAAAATTATTTTAAAAAATTCTAATTTATATATTTTTTATTTAATTATTTTATATGAAAAAATAAATAACGATATAATTATAAATAAAAGCGTTCAAATATTGATCAATTAATTTTAAATAAATTAAATATAACATTTTTTTCTCTCAATTTTGAACGCCTTCATTTATTCTATTTATTTTTAAATATATATTCACTTTGGATCAAGGGATGAACCCTCGTGCGGCACCAAAGCTATTATCTCCGCTAAATTGATTTGTTTAAAAACACGATTTGGATTGACACCTGCATGTTATTAGAAAAATTTAAATTGATTAAAAATTATTAAAAAGATGAATGAAATGAATAAAATTTTATTTATAAATTCTGTTTTTAAAAAAATTCTAACCATCATTATATTCACTAAATAGACTAATTACTCCATTAGCTAAAATCCAATAATGCTTAAGTCGACGTCTATCCCGTTCTTGTAATAAAAAATGAATAAGCCATCCTTCACAAATTATTTGACCTATTGGGCCTGTTGGCCTTTGTGAACGATTAGAAGCTGATCCTTAAAAATTAATATTTTTCAAACAAAGTTCCAAAAAATTATTTAATTACCTGGTAATCTAGCTAAAGGTATCATTGCATCAGAAGAAGATATATCCATTGGTTGTTGTTGTTGTTTAAATGAATTAATTTGTTGTTGTATATCTGATTCATTAAATGTAACATGTTGTTGATCAAATGTTGGTGTTATAACATTTTCTGCTGTTATTTGACAATTTGATGGAAGTAAATGTGCACATTTTTTGTGTACATTTACCTAAAAAATATTTTTAAAATAAAATAAATTTGAATATATAGTATATTAAATGAATATTCTCTTTTAGACCAATTAATTAAATATACTCTTATACAAACTATAATCAGGTGAACTAGTTCGTATTAATTAGTAAAAATATTTTTAAAAAAATTATTATATAGGTAAGATTTGTATTGAACTTTTCAAAAACAAAACAACAAACAAAAATATTTAATTTAACATTCTTACCTTACAATCCCTACAACGTAAACCTTGTTTAACAATTCCAACAAGTAATTTATCACATATTTTACAAACTGTTGGCATTTTATAATTATGAATAAGTAAAGAATGGGGCAAAGGAAATTGTTGATTTTTTAATAAATTTTGTTGATCATTAGCTTTAAAAAATAAAAAAATTAAATTAATTTTCTTTAAAAAAAACTTTCTCTTTCTCCAGTTAAATATTGTTGTTCTAAACCTCCAGTTAAAAATGTTGTGGGAAAAACATCAGCTTTTGCACAATTATTTCTTGGCGCAAAAGCACATTTTTTGTGAAAATTACATCTAAAAAAAATAAAATAATTCTCTTTAAAAAAAACTAACTTGCAAGATTGACATTGAAGTCCTTGTTTAACTAACCCCATAAGTATTTCACCACAATAATCACAAAATGTTGGAGTAACATAAGTATTTACTAAAAGAGAATGTGGACAAGTAGGCTTTTCATGCCTTTCAATACGAATAATTTCCACAACACTTCCATTATCCTATTTTAAAAATAAATAAATAAATACAAATTATATACTAATTGTGTTAATGTTGCAAGACATGTTAACATATTAAAACTTTTATAATCATGAAGAAATAATTGAATTTCTCCAACAATTATATTATTATTATTAGATAAATTATTTAAATTTGTTGTTGCTTCTATTTGTAATTGTTTTTCAACCATTTGACGTGCTTTTTGTCTTAAATAATTAATTAAATTAAATAAATTAAAACATTTATTTATTTATTTTTTAAATATTATAAAAAATATTCTCAATTTAATTTTTATTAATTTCCAAAAAAATAAAGGAGAAATATTTTATATAAAAATATTTTTCTAGCACCTAAGCATTTCAAATGCAGTTGGATCAACTGTTCTTTCAATAACAACCATTTCTTTTAAATGACCATATTGTAAAATAATTGTTATAACTTGTAAATTTTGTTGTTGTGTTATTTGTTGAAATTGTGACGTTAAAAAATTTGTTTGATTTGGAATAATTAATTGTTGTTGTTGTTGTTGTTGATTATAAAAATTATTATTATTATTTTGTTGTTGCCAAATATCACCATAAAGTATTTCTCTATTATTTCCTCCATTATTATCTCCTTCTCTTCCAAAATTATTTTGTTGAATTTGTTGTTGTTGATTAGGGAAAAAATTAGGTAACATATTTTCTACTAATTTAGAATTTGATCCTCCAAATGCTTTTAAGCCTAAGAATGTCCACATATTTTAATTAGAATTTAAATATATTTTATATTAAATTAGCGAACTTTTTTTAATAGATTAAAGTGAATAAATAGGAATTTTTAATTTTAAACAGTTTTTAGCAAAGAGGAGAAAAAATAAATAGTAAGAGAGAAACAAGTTTTATAGAATTAGTAATTAATATTAAAATTTTTGTGTTTTAATTAAATGATTTTTAATCTTTTTTATAAATTTAAAATGTTATTAAAAATATAAGGAAATCAAAATAAAAATTATGAGGTTGAAATTAAATTTAATTAGAAATATTAAAAAGCAGAGAATATGCTAAAAAGAATTAAAATTTAATTAAAGATATTTCTAAAAAAGAAATTAAATAAAATATTTTTTTAAATAATTTTTAATTAATCAAAAAATTATTTTTAAATTAATTAATTAAATATTAATTAATTAAATTTATTTAATATTTTTAAAAAATATTTTTCTTTTTTAATTTTGACAAAAATAAACCGGTAATAATAATAATCAACCAAGGTCAAGAAATATATTTAAAATTGCAACTGTTATTATTAATTAACTAAATTTTCATTTTATTAATAAAAGGAAAATGTGCAGAAAAATTTTAAAAAATAAACAAATTTTATATTAATTTTAAAAAATAAATTTTAATAAAGATATTTAATTATTTTTAATTAAAAAATAAAATAAAGAAAAATTAATTAATTTGAATTTTTGTAAAAATTATCTTAAAAATTTATGAAAATAAAAGGGTAAAATGATCGATTTATATTGTTTTGTTGTTGGAATGTGTGAGAGCCCATTTAGTATTTAAAGTAAAAATTCATATATGTGCGCATTTAGGTAGCGCAAAGGAGGGGTGTGGGTTATAAAAAGAAATATTTGGAGAAAAATTAATGAAATAATAGAACAAAACAATAAATATTTAAATAATTGTATATTTTTTAATATTAAAGCTGATCATTTAAAGAATTTTTAAAATAATTTTTATTTTCTCTACAAATTAAAATTTCTTCAATAAAACATAAAAAATAATAAGGTAATAAAAAAGACTTGGAGAGTTTTACTCATTCATCTTTTTCTCTTTTCAAAAATTGTTTTTTTGATTTTACCAAAATGAATTTCATGAAAAAGAAATATAATGCAGAGAGGATGTGACAAAAATAATGAAAAAAACCGAAGATCAGTGTTAAAATTCAATTGTTTTCTATTATATTTTATTTATTTTTTACGTAAATTATTTTAAGCATTATTAGAGTAACAAGTGTCTTTAATTTTTTGAAATATGGCTTCTCAAACTGCTGGAATTCAGCAATTGCTTGCTGCTGAAAAACGAGCAGCTGAAAAGGTTATTTACTTATTTAATTATTACTGATTATTAATTAGATTAACGAGGCAAGGAAGAGAAAAGCTCAGAGACTTAAGCAGGCTAAACAAGAAGCACAGGCCGAAATTGATAAGTATCGAGAGGTTATTTAAACCCTTTTTAAAATTTTCATTTTTAATTTTTAGGAGCGTGAGAAACGTTTCCGTGAATTTGAGCATAATTACCTTGGTGCTAGAGATGACATTGCTGCACAAATAAAGCGCGAAACTGACGAGACTTTAAATGAAATGACTCGTAGCGTAGCTGCCAATAAACAACAGGTATATAATTTTTAAATTCGGAGTCTAAATTAAAATACCAAAAATCAAGCATTTTTTTATTAATTATATAGTTTTATTTTGTTATTCATAAATAATAATTAATTATTATTATTTTTAGGTGATTGTTCGTTTGCTACAACTCGTTTGTGACATTCGACCTGAACTACATCACAATTTACAACTTCAACTTAAGCTTACAGAAAAATCTGCTTAATTTAGTGATTATTATACAAAAACCGTAAATTAAATTGAAAGAAAATGGAAGAAATTTTTTCATTCCAATTCTCATATTTTCACTAAATGTTTTCTTTAGAAAATTAATTATATAGTCCCTATTTGAGCTAAAATTGACTTCTTAACTAAAAAAGATTTATTGAAATGTTTAAAATTAAATATATTATTAAATAAAATTAAAAATCAGATACTCTTCCTTTTCGTTCCCAATCACCATATCGTGTAGGTTCTGGTCCTTTTGGTCCATTTAATTCTTTTGGTTTCTCATCATTTTTGCTTTTTGAATTTGGAGTTTCTTTGTCTGTTTCTTTGTTATCTGATTGTGAGAACTGACGAATGCGAAGGATGTCCATTCTAGCTACACAAATCTTTGAGCTAATATTATTGAACATTTTTTGTTGAAGTGACATTTTAATTAAAGAATTATTTTTTTATAATTAATAGTTGCTACTCTAAACAATAAATGTAATATACATATAATTATTTCATCGTTTGTGCCGCGGAATTTAAAGTTCACAGCGTGGCAGCTTTTATTGAATGTATCACGTTTTAACAGGGACACGTCCATTCTGTCGCGAGCCATTCTGCCGCGGCAATTCTACCGCGGCAATTCTGCCGCGGACCATTCTGCCGCAAGCCCATTCTGCCGCAAGACCATTCTACCGCGAAACTAAATAATTTTTCCCCTATAAAAGAATTATCAATATCAATCATTTTTATATTGGGTTTTAAATCTTTGTAATTATTTTTCATTTTGCAACAAAATTTTCATGATTTTGAAGATTCAACGAAGAAAATTGTCTAATTACTTTTAGTTTTTCTTAAATTTTAAGTTTTCTTGCGGAATTATCTAGTTTGGTAAGATACTGCGTAGATATTGCAAAATTACTTCTTTAAATTTAAAATTTAGATAATAAATATGCTATTAAAAATGTTTAATTTTCAAAATACAAATGTAAAGTATTAAAAAACAAAGTTTCTATGTTTGCGGCAGAATGGTCTTGCGGCAGAATGGGCTTGCGGCAGAATGGCTCGCGGCAGAATTGCCGCGGTAGATTTGCCGCGGCAGAATGGCTCGCGGCAGAATGGGCTGTACCCGTTTTAACACTTCGTTTTACCTTTCGCCAATTGAACTTTTTGTCAATACTACAACATATTATGTAAATTAAAAAATTTAAAAAAAAAATTATCTGAAAATATGTAAATAATTTTAAAATATTTCCCTATTTTCTGTACTTTTTTAATCTATTTTTTTCTATTCTTTAAATGCACAAATATTTGTATATATTCACCTAATAAAGAAAATTGTTCTCACACATTTGTTTGACTATAGAAAAACTATTTATTTTTACATTATTTTGGGGTTTTTCCTTTATTTTTGATAATTTCTTTTAATAATTAATTATTTTGAAAATCGCTAGAGAATTCTTTTCCATTTCCTCTTAATAATTTCTTGAAAAAATCACTTATTTATTTATTTTTTTAATTTATACATAGAACATTTACATAATTTATCAAATTAAAACTTATATCGATTATATTTTTATTATCAATCGAAATTAAATTAATTTTTTATTTTAGAAAAATTCGAGTATAAACATTTCCAAAATGAGTAATTCTTCGGGAGGAGAATTAGCAATTGGTTACGCTTCCCTTTTTGTATCTTGTGCTGCTTTTGGTTTTATGTTTGCTCCATTAAAAAGATTAGACTCAAAAGATGGTGTTTTTGTCCAATGGATTCAATGTTCTATTGTTTTTATGGTTGGATTAATTATTAATGTTATAAGAGGATTACCCCCTTTTAATTTAATTGCTGCCATTGGAGGATTCCTTTATGCTACTGGTTCATAAAAAAATAATAAATAAATTATTTTCTAAAAATTTATTTGAGGAAATGTTGCTTCAGTTCCAATAGTTGCTGAAATGGGAATCGGATTAGGAATGCTTATTTGGGGTTCTATACAGGTACTTTTTTATTTTAATTAAAATATAATAGTCTAATAATTTTAAGATAATAGTTGGTTGGTGTGTTGCTCATTTTGGACTTTTTGGAACAAAAGCACAAAATGTTCAAAATCCTTTATTAAATTATTTGGGTGTTCTAATAACTTTATTAAGGTTTTTTAATTAAAAATAAATTTTTATTTTTTAAAGTGGAATAATGTTTGTATTTGTATATAGTCGAAATGAAAAGGATAGGAAACTCAGTGAAAAAGATAATAGTAGAATTACTAATTATAGAAATGAAAGGTAAGAGAAGGATAAAAAAATTATTCAAAAAAAGTTTTCTAAGAAATCCATCAACTTATGGCACAGTACATAATGTTTGGGCAGTAGAACAAGAAAATGAAGGAAATGACGCTACAACAAATTTGGAAAATTTACCTCATGTGGAACAGTCAAATATAAGTCCAAAAGTTGGAACAATTGTAACTCCTCGATTGACAAAAAGAAAATTATTGTAAGTCAATAGTCGGATAATATAACAAAGAAGGGGAGAGGAGTGGAATTCCCCTTTTTTATAATACAATTTTCACACCAACACTTTTTTTTTTTTTTAGAAAATTTAATTACATTTAAATAACTAATTCCATCTTTTTCTAGCTTTATTGGTTTGTCAGTTTGTTTAGGCTCTCTTCATGGTTTAATGTTAACTCCTATAGTTTATGTACAAGACAATGATCCAATGGCATCAAAAAATGGTATAAGTATTTATCAAATTTAGAAGAAAATAATAATTTCCAGTTCTTGATTATGTATTTTCACATTTTTCTGCAGTTTTCTTCTTTTCTACTCTTTATTTTATTGTTTATACACTCATATTTAAAGGAAAACCTTATGTTCAGTCAAATTTAGTACTTCCTTCAATTTTCTATGGCATTCTTTGGTCAATTGGAATGACTTTATTTATTGTTTCTAATAGATTATTATCACAAACTGTTAGCTTTCCAATTACTGTTAGGGTGAGTAAAATTTTTGAATTTTTAAACTGAAATCCCTTAAGGAAATATTAATATATTGAAAATTTTTTATTTTATTAGTTGCCAGCAATAATAGGAGCATTAGCTGATGTTATTATATTTAAAAGCATAAAAGGAAAAATGCATCTATCATCTCTTTTTGCCGCAATTCTTGTTGGCTCAATTGGCGTAATACTTGTTGGAATGTCTTTATATTGAATTTTTGTCATCATTTGTGTAAATAATTTTCGATAATTTTAATTTTTTCAGAGATTCTAAGAAAATAAATTTTTTATTTGCCTTTGGTGTATAATTTTAGGTCTAATCGATCACAAAAAATTGAATTAAGATTACTACAAATATTTAAGATTATTGACATTTTTTCTTTTTCTTATTAACATCAATTTGTTCATCTGACATACTCTTGACTATAAAATAGAGATCTGCAAAAAACACTATTGTTGCGCATACTAATCCCAACAACATTCTTTCTGCAATATCTAATCCCAAGTGAGGATAGGCAAACTGCACACCCCAAAATCCAAAAGCGAAAGAGCCGCCTAAATTAAAGGCATTTTTAAAAATAAAATTAAGAAAGCTACTAACCAACTGTTATTAAAGTATTTATAACTGCAACCATTTGTCTATTCATTTCACGCATTTCTTGCCCAAAATTTTGCAATAATGGGTTCACACGTGTTGGATTGATTGAACTAATCATATTATCGTATTCCCGATTTGCCTTTAAATTATTTTAGATTATTTTTATGTGTGATCAGTTAAAGTACTTAAATCATAATATAAGTACCCAAATAAAGGAATTTAATTTAAAAAACCTGTTGGTTTTTTAGTTTTTGAATTCTTTCTTGATACTCGATTTTTGCAGCTTTTTGTTCTTCTGTCAATGAAGGCTCTGGAGGATGCTTATGTGGTTGCAATGAGTCAACAAACCTATAGAACTCTGTGTCAGACGGGATAGCTCTATATATTGCCTCTACTTCAGAACTGCTTATTCGATCACGCTTAAAATTTTAAGAACAAATGTCTTAAACTTCTTTGAATTTTAACGAACGGTAATTAATTCTTTAACTCTAGGCCCATTAGCTGTCGATTCATCAGTTGGAAGTCGTGTTCGTTCGCTAAGAAAATCAGTTGGGATTATTTTATAAAATATTTTCCTCTCATCTTCAGTTAATTTCCACATCTATACACTAAAAATAAGTAATATTTTAAATCGTAAAGGTTGATTAATTTTAAGTAACTGACTGTAAAAACAAAATTAAAAACAATTTAATTCACGAACATTTATTAAAAATAATACAAAAAACAAAATACCCATGCACGTTTATATAAATTAAAAAATAAGAAGAGTAGATAAGGTTGCTCCTAATTAACAATTTTTGTGGCTATTTCAGGTTAAACAAAAATATTCAAAATATTTTAAATTAAGATTTCATTGAAGTCAGAGTCAATATAATTAAGCATAAAAAAGATATAAAGTAGAAAATGAGTAAGACTATCAAAAACTGTTTAAACATGAATATCAATTCGCCATTCTCGCGATATATAAACCCCAGGTTTTCGGATTACAATCAAACGCTGGTCACGATCATGTGTATATTCCAAATCCTCAGGGGTGTAGTCTAAAACTATTCAATGAAAACTTAAAAAAATTTTAAACAAGAATAAACCTTCATAGTACATGTGAACAGCTTTAGGGTAATAACGAACACCACGAATGATGATACGTTCAACCCATACATCAGGATCAAATTTCCCATTTTTATCCAAATTTTTTGACATTATTGCATAATTGTATTCACCCGCTTTCTTGTAAACAAACCCCTTTAAATAAAAACTGAATTAAAAATAAGAAAATATACCCAATATAAATATTCATTCTTGTCTTTATAATTGTGTGATTCTCCATCATCCATATAAATTGTACCATTTGCAAATTCTCTATCCAATTCCGAAGCAATATATAAGGTTATAGGGTCATTCCGTTGAAGCATAGATGCACGTCGTTGACGTTCTCGAACCTGAAATAAATGGAAAAAATATAAAAAAATTTTTGAAAAAGAATACAGGAATTATTGTTCCTCCTCGTTGATAAACAGGTATCTTTTCGAGTGGAGTATCAACATAGATGGCCCCAGGAGAAAGATACATTTTATGTGTCTCCCAATCAAACCTAAGAAAATAACAAAATAATTTTAATAACACTCAGTTTTACCATGACTGAGACATTCCAGGCAAATAAAGTGAAACATGTGGCACATCTGGTTCAACAACAGGCCTAACAAGAATTCCTGAGCCAACCATCCATTCACGTTCCTCGTCAAAAGCTGCTTCATCTTGTGGAAATTCTGACCAGACAGGACGCATTGGAGGTGCACCAGTTTTTGTATGCTCATAGAATAATGTATACCTGAAATATAAAATGTCTTTCAAATTTGAATAATAAAGAACCAATATGGAAGGAAAATGTAACGTGTGATAACTGCCTCACGCATGGCATTCTTCTCACGTTCAGAAAATAGCCACGGCTCCCTTCTTTTCGTTTCAATATGGCCGTGAGCCTAAAAAAATAAAAATTATCAAAAATTTAAATAAAAGCAACTCTGAAGAATGGTTGAAAAGCTCCAGCTTGGTACCAACGAGTAATCAATTGTCCATCAGGATCTTTGAAAAAACCACCAACATCAGCACCAACTGAAGGAATTCCAGCAACAGAAATGGAAAGAAGCATAGGAATCGATTGTTTTAAATGTGACCATTCAGCTGCGTTGTCACCTGTCCAAACAGACGCATAACGTTGACTGCCAATAAAGAACGAGCGACTAAGAAGAAATGTACGGAGGTGTCCTTTTGATCGAAGAAGTTGACCATCAACAGTTGCCATTGACTAAAATATTATTTTCTATTAACAATAAACATTAAAAAGAAATTTGGTCACAATTGAATCTAAACCTGGACAAAAAAAAACAATTAAATTACTTGGAAAAACCCATAAATGTTGTGCACTTCGCGATGCTCCCATCCATCCAAATGTCGGGCATCCTTGTGCATCGTAGTCTCTGGACCACTAAAAACGCTCGGTTCATTCATATCATTCCATGTATATGTCTAAATGATAATTAAACAAAAATATAAAACATTAAAAAAATACTCGTTCGGTAGTTCCTTGATATTGATCTAAAGAAAATTTTTCAGCCCAGAATTTGCGTACAGCAGGATTTACAAAATCTAGCCACATGGATGCTCCAGGCCAACAGTGACCCTCATAATCAGAGGTTCCATCCGACTTTTTAACAAAGAAGTTATTGTTTTTAGCTTCATTGTAAACATAATAAGAATCATCTTTTTTAATATGTGGATCAATTACTGTAATTAGAGTGCGGTTCTTAAATAAGAATAAATAATATAATATTTATTAAAATAAAAATACCTTTGCTTCGATTTCCCTAATCATTTCAAGAGAATTGCTAAATTTAACGGGGTCCCAAGTGAAATACTTCTTTCCATCAGTGTGTTCAATATCGAGCCAAAGTACATCTAAAGGAATGTCATGCTCGTCAAACAAAGCATGTACACCAAGTAGATCTGCTCTGTCATTATAATTCCAACGGCATTGATGATAAGCGATAGCAAAAAGCTAAATAAATATTTTACACTGATTGAAAAATATAAGATTTAATAAATGTACCGGAGGAAGCGGAAAAACACCAGTTAATTGAGAATTTTGCCGGAAAACATCTTTAGGAGAAGGTCCAAGCAAAAGGAAAAGGTCAAGAACACCAGTCTCGGAAATAAAATGAACATCAATTTGTTCTTTAAACAAAATTTAATAACAAGAATTAAAAAGAGAATACCCTGAAAATGTAATTTTGTAAAAATAATGAAATAAAAATTAAACTTTATCAGTAGCAATATCAACATCAACCCAAGTTTCAGCAGCATTCAACCAAAGCGCCCCAGCAGTTCTTGCTTTTCCATGTGCAATAACAAATGGAACACTTCCATAAAGAGCCATTCCATTGTCAAGTTCATATTCAAAAACATCCAAGTTAAAAAGTCGATAAGGATCTGTATGCCTTTTAAAGTAATAAAATGCTTAAACATTATTTGACAAAATTACATTGTCGATTTGAGCGTAAATGATTCAGAATGTTCAGGTAGACCATAAAGAAATTTGTAACCAACAAAAGAAATATCCAATCCAACAGAGCTTGAACCAAAAGGCTTTGTATCAGTATGACCTTTAAAAGTTTCTTCCCAAAATCCATCACCATCTTCCGTGCCATCTCCAACTTTATTTCGATAATGTTCAAATTTTAAAAGTTGTCTAGAATTAACTACAATTATAAGTTTATCATCAGAGAAAATATTGACAAGAAACGGATTGTATTCAATAATAATTTTATAAACAGGTTTTTTTCCAAGGTTAGCAATAAAAGATGCAGATGTGTCAGAATTTTCGAAAGAAGAAAATCTTTAAGAGAATTAAATAAAATTATATAAATTATAATTCACTTTTGCTGTTTAGGTTCTCCATCTAATGCATTTATGGGATGAAAACGTTGTCGAATTGGGTTAATTTCATCAATTAAAATTCGTGCCTTTCCATCATCAAGAAGTGCAAAAACTAACTTTAGTTTATTTACGGAGCTTACAAGCACAGCCTCAACAGCCGAATCATTTGCTTTTACAGAATCCGATTGAACATAATAGAGAGGATTATTTATTTTTGCCCTATGACGTCTAAAAATTTGAAATATTTAATAATAAATTATTTAACAAACTTGCAAAACGCAGCTTGATCACAAGTCTTAAAGTTGCTTCTATCTACCGCAAGACAAATTAATATAAAATTTAAGAAAATTATGAATAGAATAAATGCTTTGATTACTTTTAGCATTCTAAATTAATCTATTACATAAATCATAAAATAATAAACCGAAAAAATTTTAAAGTCCTTGGCCTTTTTTACTAAATAAATATATTTAACAGATTAAAACTTTCTGAATAGTAAACGTAGGTTTGGCAGTGCGCAGTTTTGGTTTGCGCAGTTGTAGTATTGTTTGCGCAGTTTTGGGCGTGTCCCATTTAGCGCTCAAACTTCAATTTTTTAATAAATAAAAATTTTGTAAATTTTTTTTAAAGATACTTAAGGTATTGTTTTTCGGAAAGTTTTATCCAAAAAATTTATCGAAATTTGCCTCATGATCAATTGCATTTTCATATCCATATCGCAAAAATTGAAAGTTTCTTTGTCATCCCTTTATTTTTATTCTAATTTTTTTTTAAATTAAGTTTATTGTTAGACCTAATATATCTTACTAAAATTTTACTTTCTATTATTATCTGGATATGTTCAAATCTGGAGTTGCGCAACCAATGGACGAGAATGCTGCACAAAGGAAACATTTAGTTACAAAAAACGCAGCTAATTTTAAGCATGGACTAAAACAAGCTGCATTGGTTGAAAGGAAACCAAATATTTCGCAACTTACTCACCAGACTACAAAACCAGTAATATTCTTTTTTTATTACGCTTAATTGTTTTCTAAATTTTCTAAAGGATGACGACAAATTTCCATCTTCGACCACTTACTTTGGTGGTGGTGACACTTTGATGTCAGTTGATTGTGCTGAGGATGTAGACAAATATATGCGGTATATAGAAATTATATATAAAGTGCCTGAAGACTATTTGAAGGATCGCAAGTCTGTTACTGGTCGGATGCGTCAAATCCTTGCTGACTGGCTATTCCATGTATGCTTGTTAAAATGATTTTACAATTAAAAATTTATTTTGATTCACTTTAAGGTCCAGGCTAGATTTGACCTTCTAAATGAAACACTTAGTTTGACAATCAATTTGTTGGATCGATCTTTAATTGCAATGGCTGACTCCATTAATAAGGAAAACCTTCAATTGTTAGGTGTGACCTGCTTATTTATTTCTTCTAAATATGAAGAAATTATGGTACCTAATGTTGAAGACTTTGTTTCAATTTCTGGTGGTGTTTTTACTAAGGAGGAACTTTTTCTTATGGAACAAAAGGTTTTCCTTTTTATTGTTTATTAAATTTGTATCCTATCTAGTTTTTTTTATCGTGTTCAATCTATTTATGATGTTTGTTTTTTTCAATTAGGTTTTAAACGCATTAAATTTTGAACTTGGAGCACCACATGCCATTCAATTTCTTCGTCGTTATCGTTTCTATGTAGAGCCAGACAATCAAACGTATCAATTCTCAAAATACATTTGCGACGTGGCCTCTGTTTGTTACAGTCTAGCTCATTTTTCACCTTCCACTGTGGCTGCAGTTGCTATTTGGTTAGCTTCTTACGCTTTTGGTCGGACTCTTGATTCCAAATTTCTTTTTGATGCAGTTTTTAAATTGAGCCAAAAGGCTTTACTTTCAACTGCGCGCTGTTTTGTCGACCATGTAAGATTTTCTTATGCTTTACTCAATTTATTAAATTTAGGTGATTAATCTTGCTGACCCGGAAGAGGCTAAGATTTATGCCTTACGTCAAAAATACCAAGAACTTGCGCTTGATGACTTTACAGATGAGCATATTAGCAGACTTAATGATTTTCTTGACTATGGTGTTTAGTTAACCAAATATTACCTTAAATAGTCTCAAATTGTTTGTATTTAAATCTTATTTATTTATAAAATTAACAAAGATTTAATTGCCTTTCGAATATTTTAATATAAAAATTTTGAAATAAAGAGTCAGTTTAATAAGTGGATAACTTTGATTAAAGTTCTTTTTATATTTACTATAGAATTGTTTAATCTGTTTTATAATTGTTGGACACATTAACGTTTTATTAAATTAATTGATTCACTTTAACTCAATTTCTTCTCAATTTAGATGCAATCAATTTTATGTCATAAATTTAATAAAAATTTTACTTTAATATTTCGACGAATTTATTCTGCCAAAGCTACTTCTATTCCATCTTTTTTACATGATAAACTGATATCTTTTAAATCAATCCCTAATAGTGATTTGGGATTTTCGTTTTTAAAACAAGATGAAAATAAACAACTAAAGAAGACAATTGTTTTTGCAAAGGTAAAAACATTTTTTTGAGGTTCAGATAATTAAATACTTTAATTAATTCAAATTTTAGCTTGTCTCACTTTCAAGTTCTGCCTTAGGTATTTTTAACAATTTATTTAATATTTATTATTTTTTTTGGGCATTTGTTTTATTCCAATAATTAGTTCATCATTTGTTGAAACAATGACAGATCGACCAGGTTTGGCTGCTTTTATGGCTTTAACAGATACTTTTTTATTCTTCTTTGCTTGTACACCGTTTTTACTGCATTTTTTAACCAAACGTTTTGTTGAAAATATTTATTATAATCCACAAACTAAGGTAAAATAAATAAAATTTTAAATTAAAAAAAATATTTTAAAGATATTTACAACAGTACATTATAATTTATTTTTGAGAAAGAGAGCCTTAAGATTTACAGCTGATGAAATAGTTTGTTTAAAATAATTTTATTTTTTAAGAAAATATTATTTTTGGTTAGGTTGATGCTGCTGTTGAAGTAGAAAAAAATAAATTCTCTCTTCAATTTGCTACCTGTTCTGTACGTTCATATCCAATATTACTTTTATTGGAAGAAGATTTTTACACCGATCCAGAAGTTTTTAGACTTTTAACAAAAAATTTTAAGTCTTTAGATTTGATAAAATCAAAATAAATTTATTTACAATTTATTATTCAATTTATTTAAAATTATTTTGTTAATGTTTGTTTGGATTAACAATTTTATCAAGTGATGCTTTTTCAGTTAAAAATAAGCATTCAATAGGCAATTTCTCTTTAACAATTCTTTGTAGTCCTTTTCCCCCTTTTCTGAAAAAGCTGGCCAATTGATAGAAAGGTCTGAGAAGACCATCCTGGAATTAAAAAATAAATTAATTTAAATAAAATGTTAACTATTATTTTTTAATTACCGTAATAACGCCACCAGCTCTTGGACAGTTTTTATTTAATTTCTCTCGGAAACATTGAAGAAAACAATTGGAAGCACTAAAAAATAATTTAAAAAGTTATCAAATATATTTTTAAATTCTTTTATAATCAACCTGCAAACCCCTCCCATATTTGAAAGAAGTTGAAAAATTTGAGCAATATTAGATACTTTTAAATCTTTTTTATTTGAAAATTCAGCAATAGAATTAAGTAATTGACATTTTTGTTCACATTTTTTATTTACATTATCTAATACTTGACGTAAACATTGTTCATTTTTTTGAATAAAATTTTGTTTAGGACCTTCACATAAACTTCTAATACCACTCGTTACTGAATCAAAAATATTTGAACTTAAACAAAAACCATGATGAACACATTTTTTGGATTTTTCTGATTCTCTAAAATTATTTAATTTTTTAATCTATTTAATTATTTAATAAAAAACAAAATAATTTTTTAGAATTTTTAAAGTAAACATTATAAGTAGATTGGAAAAATATTTATAAGAAAAACAATATTGAAAAAATTTCTTTTAATTAATTTAATATATTTTAAAAATAAAAATAAATAATTATTAAAAAAAAAAAATTATTATTTTAAAAAGAACAATTAATTAAATTATTTTAAATTAAATAAATTAAATTACTCGCAAAGACGTTGAAAATTGTCAAAAGTATTATTAAATAATAAGAATTGTGTCATCTCTAATCTAAGATTAGTAATACATTGCCAAATACAACGAGGCATATCTATTGCCTTTAAATTAATAATTATAATATATAAATTAATTAATTATACATTAAATAATGCATCAATATTTACTTCATTTTTTGTAATATAATTATTATTTAAAGTATCATCTAAGAGAATAAAAGGGGTAAAATTTAAATTTAATTTTATTTTAAAATTACCTGAACAATTTGTTAAAATAAATAAAAAATTAAAAAAATAAATTATTAAAATCATTTAAAGTTTTATTTAAATATTATATTTTTATATTTTTTAAAAAATTTTTTGTAAAGTTAAACAATAAATAAATGGAAGGAAATATTGCTTAGTAATAATAAATAAATATTTAAAAATGTTTGTTTTAAACCAACATTTTATTTAGTTGATTTGTCATATTTAAAACATAAAAAAAAATAATTAAATATAAAAATTAATTTATTATTTTAATATAAAATAATATAAATCTTTTATAATTATTTATTAAAAAATTCTGTAAAATAAATAATTTAATAAATTTTTCTATAAAAATGATTTTTTAATCAAACATTAATTAATATTTTGTATTTTTTGGAATTACAAAAAAATTTTTTTTTATTTGTATTATATAAAAAATTTATTTGGTCATTTATTTATTGAAGATTTGAATAATTATTTTTATTAAAAAAAAATAAAAATAAAAACAAAAAAATTAAAATAATTTATTGGAAAAAATTAAATTTATTAGTAAAATTTTATTTAAAATTCCTCTTTTTTTAGAAAATAATAATTTTAATTAAATAATTAATATAATTTATTAAATATTTTTATTTAATTTTTAATTAATTAATTATTTTATATAATTTAATATATATTATGTCTATTATAAAAATTATATTTTTTTTTAATATTTATTTTATTTCTTTGTAATATAAATCCATTAGAAACTTTTTCTTGAACATCTAAATTTTGTAAAAAATCTGCTAATCTATTTGAATGTTTACGTTGTAATTTTTCACAACCTTTTCTTAAAAAAAGACAAATTTGTATTGATTCACTTGGTCCAATATTTGTAAAATTTTTATTTTTAATTAAATATTCTTTATTTGAATTATTAAAATTTGTTTTTAAAAAAGAAGAAAATAGATAAGGTTGTTGTTGTTGTTGTTGTTGTCTTCTTTTATAAAACAAAGTTTTTTGAACATCTTTAATTGAAGAATCTAAATTCATCATTGGATATAAATTAATTCTTTTTTGAAATTGAGATAATGGAATAAATTGTTGTTTTTTGTAAAGTTTACTTAAAATTAAAAAATTTTCATTTAATAAATTAAAATATATAATATTAATTATTTAAATAATTAATTTTATTTACAATTAATTAATTAATTAAATTTTATTAAAGAAGAGAGAGAGAGGAAAGAGTTTATTTAAAAATAATATAAATAAAAACAATTTAAATTTAATTAAAAAATATTAATTTTGAGAAACAAATAATTTAATTTAAAAAAAAATACTTAATTTTTTAACCAATTTTAAATTATTTAAAGCTAAAATTATTAAAAATACTTACATAATTAATTTATTTCTATTAAATTTTGAAATAATTTCTTTTTCATTATTTCCTTCAATAATATTAAAAATTATACAAAAAATTGCAAATAATAAAAAAATTAAATATGACGATTGCATTTTAATGTAAAAATAAAATAATTTTAAAAGTAATTATTTAAACTAAAAAAAATTTAAAAAATATATGAAGTCATTTTTAATTATTTTTAAATAAATAAATAAATAATTAAAATAAAAATAATTTAACAAAGAAAAGAATAAAAATATTTATTTAAATTAATTTTAATTTTTAAATTAAATAATAAATTATTTTTTAAATAAATAAAAAAATAAAATAAATAAAATGTTGCTAAAAAGGAGAATAAAAATAAATTGTAGAAGGGAAAAAATTTAATTAGTATTTATTTAATTAAAATAAATTAATTTCTGAATGAAATTAAAAAAAAAAAGTTTTATTTAACAAAAAAAAAATTATGTACTGTAGAATATTTTTGTTAAAAAAAAAGTTTAATTTATTTCCTTTAATTTATTTTAATAAACATTTTTTAAGCTTAATATTATATTTATTTATTTAAAATATTTTAGCACCAAAATAGAATATTTTAAAGTAATAAAAAATATTTTTCAAAATAAATTAAATGGTTGTGGGAAATTAATGTAAAAAAAGGAAGAAAATATTTATAAAAAAATGAATTAGTGCCACAATTAAATATTTTGTAATAGAGGAATATTAAAAAATAATAATAATAAATATTTTTTAAAAATAAATATAAATTAAAAAAATGATTTATATAAAAAATTATTAAAAATTAAAAATGATGCTAAAATAAAATTAATTATTAAAAAATAATCCATTAAAAAAATAAAACTTTTTATGTCTTATTAAATATTCAAGTTTAATTAATTATTTATTTTTATGAATTAAATAAAAATGGAAAAAAAAATGTAAAAATATATATAAAATATTTAAATGAAAAAAAAAAAGATTTTTTTTAGTTAAATAAAATATTTTTAAAGAAAATTATTTTAAATAATAAGAAAAAAATAAATAATTAAAACCAAAACACAAATTAATTAATTAATTAAGGCATTAAAAATTAAAATAAAGATTTAATTGTTAAATAAATTAAATTAATTCTTGCTTAAAATATGGTATTTATAATTATATTTAAATTTATTTTTAATTTTAAATAAATATAAAAAATATTTAATAAAGAATTAAATATATCAAACAATATTTTTAAAATAATTTAATTTAAAATTAAATTATTTTTAATGTTTAACTAAAAACTTTATCAATTTTTGAATAAAAATAAATTTGCAATTTAATTTATTTCCTTAAATAAAATAAATATTATGTATAATAAATAAATAAATAAAATATTTATTTTTTAATTTAATTTAAAGAAATTTTAAAAATAAATTAATTGAAATATTTATTTATAAAAAAATAAAATTTTGAAGATTTTGCAAAAATTAATTATTTTTTAATTAGAAAAAAATAATAATTTTTATTGTATTTTTATCTTTTCTAAATTTATTTTTGCAACCTTTTTATTTATTTATTTTTTTTTTAAATTAATTATTTAAATTTATATATTTGGAATATTAAATGTTTACTTTAATTTAATTATTAAATTATTTTTATTAATAATGTAATTATTATTTTCTTTAATTTAAAAATATAAAAATAATTAAATTAATTTTATTTGAAACGATAAAATATTTTTAATTTTTTAAAGGATTTTTTCTAAAAAAATTTTTATTTAAATAAATACAAAATATTATTAAAAATTTAACATTTTTTTTAAAAATTAATTTTCTTACTATAAATAATTTAAAAAAAAGGTAAAAGACGTGAACGAATGTTTAACTTAAATTAATTTTTTTATTTCCTAAAATTAATACAACAAATTTTTGTATTTTCACCTGTTTTCAGTTTAATGAGCTTTAAGGAGTTTAAAAATAAATTATATTTAATTTATTAAATTAATTTCTTTTTATTAAACTAATAAAAATGCTAAAAATATAAAAAATAAAATATGTAAATTTTATTTAATAAAAATTCTATTTTTGTAATTTTAAGATTTTCTTAAACAAATTTACAAAATTTTTTATATTATTTTTTCTGTGTTATGTTGTGAAGAAGTTCTCAAATGTGAATGTATATTATTAACAATAAAAACTGCTTTAGGTTGTTGAACTTGAACTGCTGAATAACCAAAAAATATTTTAATTTTATTCCAATGATTATTTATTGCTTTTCTGTGTTCTTTACTAAAAATTAAAATTAAAATTAAAATTAAAATTAAAATTAAAATTAAATTAAAATTAAATAAATTAAAATTAAAATTAAAATTAAAATTAAAATTAAAATTAAAATTAAAATTAAAATTAAAATTAAAATTAAAATTAAAATTAAATTAAAATTAAAATTAAAAAAATTAAAATTAAAATTAAAATTAAATTAAAATTAAAATTAAAATTAAAATTAAAATTAAAATTAAAATTAAAATTAAAATTAAAATTAAAATTAAAATTAAAATTAAAATTAAAATTAAAATTAAAATTAAAATTAAAATTAAAATTAAAATTAAAATTAAAATTAAAATTAAAATTAAAATTAAAAATTAAATTAAAATTAAAATTAAAATTAAAATTAAAATTAAAATTAAAATTAAAATTAAAATTAAAATTAAAATTAAAATTAAAATTAAAATTAAAATTAAAATTAAAATTAAAATTAAAATTAAAATTAAAATTAAAATTAAAATTAAAATTAAAATTAAAATTAAAATTAAAATTAAAATTAAAATTAAAATTAAAATTAAAATTAAAATTAAAATTAAAATTAAAATTAAAATTAAAATTAAAATTAAAATTAAAATTAAAATTAAAATTAAAATTAAAATTAAAATTAAAATTAAAATTAATTACCTAAAAAAATATAAAACAGGAAAATTAAGAGCAATAGCAATATAAGTAATATTCGTAGCTAAATTAATTATTAAAAAATTCAAAAAAGTTCCAGAAACAATTCCAAAAACAGGTCCAATTAATACACGTAAACCAACATTAAAAGTCCAACCAAATAATTCTAGAAGTAAAAGAAAGAATAAACATTTGAGAAGATGTGCTTAAAATAATTAATTTTTAAATTTAAAAATCAAAAAACACTTTGATAATCATTATAATTTCCAATAAATTTAATTCTAATCCAAACAGATAAATAAGCACAAATTGAACCTAAATTCATTCCAAGAATTAAAAAATTGACTAAAGAAGCATCAGTTTTAGGGCCAATTGCACAGACAACAAGACTATATAAATTAATATTTATTTTTAATAATTAAATGAAATTTTTTTTTAAATGTTAAATAAATAACATTAAATTAAATAAAATTTTAATATTTATTACATTTATTTATTTAAATAAAAATTAAATTTAATTTATACATATTAGGTGTTTCAAATGCAGTCATTACATCTTTATAAGTAACATAACCTCCCAATAAAATACAAATAAATAATATAATAATTAACATATTATTTCCATTACGTTTTTTATACCAAATGGGAAAATAAATTGACAAAAATCGTTCAATTGCAATAAAAAATGTTAATGGAAAAGAAAAAAATGAAAAAAATATTGGAATTAATTGCATTAAAATACAAATATAATAACGAATAAAATTTTGTCCAGTAACTAAAATACAAAAAGTTACAAAAAAAGTAAGTTGTTGAAAAATTGAACAAATTGAATAACAAGCAATTAATTTATTACATAAAGATTTCATTGATCTAAATTAAATTAAATTTAATTTAAATTATTTAAATTTAAATTAATTATTTATTTAAATTAATTAAATATTTAATTTAAATTATTTAAATTTAAATTAATTATTTATTTAAATTAATTAAATATTTAATTTAAATTAAATATTATTTATTTATTACTTATTTTGTAAAATAATATAAGCTAATGATCCATTAAATATTGAACCAATAATTGCAATAAAAACTCTAATACCAAAAAGAGAAATTAACCAAGCAGAAGGACCAGTTCCATTTAACATTAAATTAATTTCACTCTTTAAATTAAAAAATTTAATTTTAATATATTTTATTTAAATTATTTAAATTAATATTACTTTTAAAAATATATTTTTAATTTAAAAAAATATTTAAATTTAATATTAATTTTTTAAAATAATTTTAATAAAATAATCATAGAAAAATTAATTATGTTTAAATATTTAAAATTAAATAAAAAATATATAAATAATAATAAAAAAAAATAATTAATTAAAGAAAAGTCTATTAAAAATAATAAATTAGGTATTTTATTTTTTAATTAACCTTAGGAGCTTGAGTTGTAGAAGAAAATTTAGTAGAATTCATTTTAATTACATATTTTAATTAATAAATTTTAATTAAATAAAAATTAAATTATTAAATAAATTGTAATTTTATAAACATTAAAATTAAATTATATTTAATAAAAAAAAAAGTATAAAACATAATTCATGAAAAATACAAAATATTATTTAAACAAAGAAAACTAAAAATAAAACTACAAAATATTGAATAATTAATTATAAATTAAACTGTTACTTTTATTAAATAAAGGAAATAAAAAAATTGTTGTCTTAAAAATTAAAAGGAAATGCGTGTAAATTAATTAAAATATAAATTTTAAATATTTTAAGAATTTTAAGTTAGTTAAATATAATAAATAAATAAATAAAATAATTATTTATAAAAATATATTAATTTTAATTTATTATATTTAATTTAAAATATATATTAAATGTTTCTTTTAAATAAAAAAAAAATAAACAATTTATTAAATATATTTAGAATGTATTTGCAATACATATTTCGTTTATTACCTACGTGAATTGTTTATTTTAAAATTTTCAGAATATTAATGTATTTGTTAAATACAAAATTTAAAAATAAAATATAATATTTAAATATTAATTAATTATCTCATTAAATACAAATTTTAAATAATAAATTTTCTGAGAAAATAGTAAAATATTAAAAAAAAATATTCTCATAAAACCTTAAAAATATATAAATAAATATATTTAATTAAATGTTTAAAAATTAAGAAAATATTTATTTAATTAATTCATTAATTAATTTTCAAAAGTAAAGAAAATAACAACAAATAAAATATTTAAAATAATAATTAAATTAATTATTTATTTATTTTACAAAAATTATTTTTAATAAATTAATTAAAAATAAATAGGATTTTTATATTTAATTTAATTTTATTTTTTCCCTTTATTTTTTCAAAATTTTTATTTTTTTTTTACTAAAGAAAGGTCACACAATATTATTCTCTATTTTTCCATAATTTTAATAAAAAAATTTAACAATTTTTTTTATTCATATACAAATTAAATTATATTTTATAATTATTAATTAATTAACTTGTTCAATTTATTTAAAATAAAATTTTATGTTTTAAAATCATTTTTTAATTAATTAAAAATAAAATTTGAATTTTTTTATTCCTTTTTTATTTATTTTATTTAAATTCTTTTTTAAAATAATTCCAAATTAAAAATTAAAATAAATGTTGTATTAGTACATATTATTTTAATTGTAGTTAAACTTAATTGATAAATATTTTTATTTTTTATTTTTATTTCATTTTTTTCTAGCTAAAAGTAATTGACAAGTAAATAATGTTCCTGGTGGCCAACAACCTTTTTATTAAAGAAAATAATTAATTAAATAATAAAAATATTTTTTAAAATATTTTTTTTTAATATTATATTAAAATTAAGTTTTAATAAATTTTAAAAATTTAAATTTTGAGTGAATAAATAAATAAATATAATTAATTATTTAATTAATTAATATTTACCAAACCAATTTTTTTGTCCATCTAAAATATTAATTTGTTGTCTTTTCTTTCTTTTATTATACCAATTATTTTGTTGTTCTTGATTATTATTATTATTATAATTTTCACCAAAAAATTCATTACCAAAAAAATTATTTTCAATTAAATTTTGATTATTATATTGACTTATAGTTCCATCAGGAAGAAGTCCTGGTCCAATAGATGTTAATGCTTCATTTGTTTTTATATTATCTGGTGACCAATCTGAAGGTAAATATTTTGATTTTTGTTTTATCGATCCATAGGGCATTATTTGACGTTTTTTAAATTTTTTTAGCAATAAATATTTATTATTTTCTAATTTTTTAATAATTGCTCTTTTTCTTCTTTTCCTTCGTTTTCTTTTTTTAAATGGATTATTATTGCCAAAAAAATTTTCTGGTCTTAAAATTAATATTTAATTTTAAATTAATTAATTTCCTTTCATACTCTGTTTGTTGGTTTTCTTTTCCTGTAGATCCATCAGGCAATAAATCTGGACCTAAAACAGAAAATGTTATTTGTTGAATATTTGGTTGTTGTTGTGCTCCTTGTCCTCCTCCTCCACCTCCTCCAATAGATAATTGATCAATATTTCCCATTGATAATTGATTATTTCTACAACAACTACCTCCACAACAATTACCACAACAACAACCACAGCCACAACAACAACAACCACAACAACAATCACAACAACATGAACTTGATGAAAATTGAATAAAATAACAAAAAATGTAAATAAAAATAATTAAATATTTAAAAAGATTAATATTTTTACAGTTCATTTGGAAAAAATGATCATCATCTTTGATTTATTCTTCTACATTTTACTTTAAGAAGAACGAGAAATATTTAGATTAAATAAAACAAATATAAATAAATAAATAAAAAAAAAGTATAATTTATTTATTAAATTATTATTATTTGTATATATTTCTTTATTGTTCTTCTTACTTTTTATTTCCCTTTAAAATAAATAATGTAACCAACCTAAGGTAAAAGAATTCTTTTTATTAAAAAATACTAGACCTTAATTGACATAGTATATTTATTTAATTAAATAATAATTAATTGTTTAAATAGTAATATAATAATACAAATATATATAAAATATTTTAATTGTTTAATTAATTAAATAAAATAATAAACTAGAATTATTATTATTATTATTAATAAAAATTATATATTTTAAGAAAGTTTAATTTAATATATTATTATTTTTTATTTATTAAAATTTTTTTATTAATTTAACTATTTAAAAAAAATAAATAAATAAAAAGGTTAAAATAAATAATTAATAATTAAATATTTTATTAATTATTTTATTATTTTTTTTTAAATTTTAATTTTAATATCAAGATAATTTGTAAAAAAAAATTGTATAAACATGTAAGTTCAACTTTTTAATATAATTTAATTAATTTGTTAAGGGGAAAAATTTAAAAAATATTATAAATATTTTCAGGCATTTTTTAATAATAATTTTTAATGTTTTTATTTATTTAATTAAATTAAATAATATTCAAGGAAATGTTCAATAATCTTTATTTACTTTATTTTTACATTAATTATTATTATTAATCAAATAAAAGCTCAATGTGGTTGTTGTTGTGATGGTTGTTGTTGTGGTTGTGGATGTGATTGTTGTGGTGGTTGTGATTGTGGAATAATTAAAATTATGTTATTAAATAATACAAAAAATAATATAACAAGTAATAAAGGAGGAGGAATAAATAATACAAATAATAGTGGAAATAATACTTTAAATGATCAAATAATTCCTAGAATGGTTTTAATTATTTTTAAATTTTAAATTATTTAAAAAATAAAAAAAGGTAGCTGATATTATTGCAAAAGATTTAATTTCAAAAATTAATAATAATTATGGAGAAAATAAAAATAATAAAGAAAAAGAATCTGAAGAAGAAGAATTGATAAATGAAAGAAAAAGTAGACCAAAATCTAAATCTTCGATAGGAAAAGTTGATGGTGGAAAGAATAATAATAATAAAAGGTTAAAGAGATCTGTTTGGCCAATTAGTGGAAGGTAAAATAAATAAATAAATAGTTAATTATTTAAATATTTTAATTAATTAATTGAAATATTTTTATTTTAATTAATCTTACATATATTTTTTATTTTTTAGTTAAAAGAATCATAATTTTCATAAATCTTTTAACTTATGCCCTAATTTATTAACTTTATTTTCTGAAGAATAAATAAATATGAAATTGGGATTTATTTAAATAAATAATTTATAATAATAAATTAATTTTAATTTTAGTTTAAATTCATATCAACAACAATCTGGACAATCTCAATTAACAGAACAACAATTAGAACAAAAATTTCAACAAATTTTTCAATTAATGCAAAGGCCAATTACCCCAATTCAACCACCTGAACCACCAATACAACCACCAGAATTTCCAATAATAACAACAAAACAACAAGAAGAAAATGAAAATAATAATAATAAAAATACAAAAATGGGCCCTTTACGTGTAATACACGTTAAACCAACAATTATTGGTCATTTTACAACTACTAATGATTTATCTGAATTTGAAAATCATAATTTAAAACATCCTTTTGAAGAAGGATTTGAATAAATTAAATAATAAATAAATAAATATATTTTATTTAAATAAATTTTAATAATTAATTTTTAATTATTAAAATTAATTAATTAAAAAAATTGAAAATAATTTTTAATCAAATGACGTAATTAAATAAATTAATTAATATATTTCTATTAATTCAATTATTCTTACACCTGCTTCTTTGTTATTTTTAAAAAATATTTATATTTATTATAATTAATTTAAAAGGTTATAAATATAATATATTTAATTTTCCTTAATATAATTTTATATATTTAATTTTTAATTAATTAAATATATTTTTATTAAATAAATTTATATTTTTAAATTAATTTATTACTTTATAATTCCATTTAAAATAATTTTTATATTTTGTTAAAAAGGATTAGTTAAAGGCTTCTTATTACGTTTAATTTGTGAAATTTAAACTATTAGTTAAATATATATTTTTTTTAAAATTAAAATACAAAATAAAAATTAAATATAAGGAGGATGTACTTAAAAGGATTAAATATTTAAAAAAAAAAAAGAATAATTTTTAAATTAATATTTAATTAATTATTTTTATTTTTAATAATTAAATTTACAAATTATTTAATTTAAATTTTTTGATTAAAGATTAAGTAAAAAATTTAACAAAAAAAAAATTTATTTATTTATTTCTTTGTTATTTTAGTATTATTTACAAATTTGTTGAAATTCTATATACTTACTTCCTTTTTTAGAAAAAATAAAATTCTTTTATTTTTTAAATAAATATTTCATTGTTTTTTGTTGCAAAATAAACAAAACAAAGATCTCTTTTATTTATTAAATAATTAATTTATATAAATATATATAAGATTATTTATATTTTTTGAATACATAAAAGAATTTATTTTAATTAAAATAATGTTTTTATTTTTAATTAAAAGAAACCTATTTTATTTTTTAAAATTTTCATTTTTATGTACTTTTATTCAGTTTATTAAATTAATAAGATTATTTATTTTTATTTTTTAATTATTAAAATATTATATTTATATATTTTTTAATTTAATTATTTATATTAAACAATAATTATTTATTAATATTTAAGTAATGACATTAAATAAATTATTTAATCAAAAATAAATTTAAAATATAAATAAAAATATTTAAATATTCTCAGAGGATATTTTGAGAAAAAAATAAAAATGTTTTCACATTTTATTTACTTATTGTTTTAATACAAAAATAAATTATTTAAATAATTTTTTTCCTATTTTAATAAATAAAAAAAAACATTTATTTATTTATTCAATGCCAAAATAATATTTCTCACAATTTTTAATATTATTTTTACTAAATAAAAATAATAAAATGTTTCTAAAATATTTATAGCTTATTTTATTATTTACAAAAAATATAATGAGAAATTAATTATTTTATATTATTTAAATAATGAATTATGTAATTATTTTATTTTATTTAATATTTAATTTAATATATAATTTTATTTTTATATATATTTTTTTAAAATTAATAAATGTTATATTTAATATAGAAATAATAAATTTATTCAATTTTATTTATTAATTTTATTAAAATATTTAGTGAATAATTTAAATTAATTTTTAAGGATTTCCTCATCTTTTATCAGTTTTTTTTATAAATAAAATTTTCTTAGAATTTTCTTTTTTTAAAAATTAATATTAATTAATATTTATTTAAATAAAAAAATTTTTTAAATATTTAAATATATAATATTACCCTAACGAATATGTACATATATGTATTACTATTTATTATTCAAAATTTTATTTTCTCTTATTATTTTTTTTTTGTCTTTGTTTTTATTTATTTAAATCCTCATAAAATTAAGTAATAAAAATAATAATAAAATTCTACTTTTATTTAAATAATTTAAATATATATATTTTTTTTTAATTTAATATAATTAGTTATTAAGTAAAACAAAAATAATATTTATTTTAAATAATTAAAAAATAAATATTTTTATATTATTAATTTAAATTAAATTATATTTAAATAAACAAATTATTTAAAAATTTATTTTATTTAATAATAATTACAACAATTTTAAATATTCTTTATTTTAATTTAATTTAAAAAAAAATTTTAAATATTTAAATATTAATATATATATTTATGTATATATATAATTTGTTAATCTCAAAATTGAAAAAGAAAAAGTAAAAAGGAAGGAAGAGGAGGTGGAGGTGGATGAGGGGGATAAATAAATAATTAAATGAATAAATTAACTAAAAAGGATAAATATAAAATAAATAATAATTAAAATATTTGGTCAAAATATTTTTAGAATAATTCCTCTTAGTTATAAATATTTTTCCTTTCCTTTTATTATTTAAATATTTAATATTTCCTCCACTTATATATTTTTAAATATTTTTTTTTTACAAAATATCTGGCAATTGTACTTAAATTATTTTATGCTTAATAGAGCATTATAACAATACTAAATAAATATTTAAAATAAAATAAATATTTATTTATTTAATATTAAATATTATTAAATAGTATATCATTTAATAATTTAATTAAATAAAATAATTAATTTTTATTTAATTTAAATATATTTTAAATATCTAATTCTTTTAAATAATATTTTTTTAATTTTTTTTTATTTTTATTTCCGGTAAAATTAATTTATTTTTATTTTTTTCAATTATTCAATTTTTATAAAAATTGAAAAGAAGTAAAAAATGTTGCTAATTTTAATTTAATTATTATTTTGAATTATTATATAAATGCAAATAATTATATTTTATATATATTTTCCTTTAATAATTAAAAATTAATTTAAAAAATTATTTTCTAATTAAATTCTTAACGTTTCCCTTTTTTAAAACATTAAAATAAATATGTTTATTTTAAATAATTTTAAAACCGGAAATTATCCAGTATAATATTTATTTATATTAAGAATTCCTTTAATTTTCTTTCCTTTAAGTACATGCATATAATTATTATTTATTATTCTAAATATCATTTAAATTAAAATTAAAAAAAATAAATTTCAATTAGTTAATAAAAGGAAAAGGAAAAAATTTGTTTTTAATTTTTAAAAATATTTAAAAATATTTTTATAATTAATTTTAAACATTTTTTGAAATTAGAAATAATATTAAATATAAATATAATTTAATAAAATAATTTTAATTAAATTAAAAATTATTTTTAAATAATTAAATAATTATAATTTAATAATACAAAATAATAAATTAATTTATTTATTTTATTATCAATTTATAATTAACAAAATATATTTTAAATATTATTTGAAATTCATAGTATAATTTATTTATTTAAAAATAAATAAATATTTTATTTTATTAATTATTAAATTTTAATCAATTTTTAATCGGATTTGGAAATATTTTTATTTAATAAACAAAGTTCTAAAACATTAAAATTAAATAAAATTAAAACTAAATTTAATTTATATTTTTTATTTTTAAAAATAATTTAATATCTCAAACATTAATAAATTTAAATTTAAAAAAATAATTTTTATTTTATTTATTCGTAAATCAAGTACTTAATCAATTTTTACTAAAACAATTCCTTAGATAAAAAATTTAACAAATAAAATGGAATAAATCTTTATTTTTTTATTAATAAAGATATTATATAAAAATGTATAAATAATTTTATGTCTTTATTTTATTTATTAATAAATATTTTCTTTACTAAATCTTAATAGTTTTTATTTAAAAAAAAATTTTTTTTAATTTTAATTTTTAATTATTTATTAAATTTAAATAATTTTTTAATTAAAAATAATATATTATTTCTTTTTTTTTTAGATTTATTTATTTTTATAAAAATAGTTAAAACTAACAATTAAATATTAAATAAAAATTACTCTATATTTTTTTTATTATTTACATACTAGGTATGTACATATTTTTTTTTTTTTTTTGAATTTATTTTTAAATTTTCCTAATTTTTATTTTTAAATTAATTAAAAAAAATAAATATTTAATTCTTTTTTATTTTCCATTTTATTATTTAAAATATAAAATAATTAAAAAATTAATTTATATTTTAATAATTAATATTATTTTATTAAAAACAATTTAAGGAAATACGTATTTAACTAAAAATTAATTTTTACAAATTTTGTCTCTAAATATTTTTACTTTTTTTTATTATTAAACTAAAATTTTTATTAATATTTTCCTATTATTTTTATTTACCACGTGTTTGTGTTAAAAAATAATTATTTTGTTGTTTTTTCATTTTATTAAGTCAAGAAAAGATTAATTTTGATTTTTTTTTTATTATTATTTAGATTTAAGTAAAGATTATAAAATATTGTTTATATTTTTATTTAAATGATATGTATTTTTTAAACAAATCCCCCCATCCACAAAAAAAAAAAAAAATCCCAATTTTTAAAAAACAACTAAACTAACATAATACTAAAAAAAAACATTAAAACCCCCAAAAAATATTTTTATTTAAATTATAAAAAAAAATAAAAATATTTTAATAAATACTTTATGTAAATTAATTTTTTCAAAATTATTAAAAAAAAATTATTTTTTTTTTCCTTTTAAAAATTTAAATATAATCTTATTTTATAAATAATATTATATTTTTTTAAATCATTATTAAGAATAAATAAATCTTTTTTCTTTAAAAAATTATTTTATTATTAAATATAATTATATAAATTATTTTTAATTAATTTATTTTTATAAAAAATATTTATTTAAATAAATTTTATTAAAATTTATTAATTAATAGATATTTTAAGAAAATATTTTTTAACTTTTAAATATAAATTAATAATTAATATTTATTTTAATATAATTTTTAAATTAATTAAATATTACTTTTATTTTTAATTATTTTTTTATTTTAACAATAATTAAACTAATTTCATAACAGAAAAATTATTTTTTATTTACAGTATCATATTTTGCAAAATAAAAAATTTAAATAGCATTAAAATTATTATTTAATAAATTATTTTTATTTATTTCCTTATTCATAATTAGAAAAATTAAATAAAAGGATTTTTGAGAATTTATTATTATTATTATTTTAAACTCTCTTAAGTGAATAAATTAAATAAAAAATATTTTACGTAATTAAACATTTTTACAATTTAAATGTTTTTATACTTTGGTCATATTTCTACAAATTTAATAAAAAGATTAAATTTTTATAATTTATTTATTAAAATATTTTTTTTTTAAATTATGTGCAAAAAGATATATGTACATATACATATTAAAAAAAAATTAATTATTTATTTTAATTTTTTATTAAAAATTTAATTTAATAATTTAAAAAACTTTTAAAATTTTTTTTATTTTCTCTTTTCATTAAATAATTATTTTATTAATTCAAAAAAAAAAAAAATTAATTTAAAGGAAAAAATAATTAAAAGTAACCTAAAATAGTTTTAATTATTTATTTAAATTAAAAATAAATTTATTGAAAAAGAAAATCTTTTTAATTATTTAAAATAATTAATTAATTTGTTAATATTTAATTATAATTTAAATTTTTTCCTCTTCTTTTTAATTTTTATTTAAATAGTACATTTGTTCAAATAAATTATTTAAAAATTTATCATTTATTAAAATAAAATATTGATAATTCCCTATTATTTAAATTCTTTTTTATTTAAATTTTTTGTTTATTTTTTTTTATTAATTTTTTAATGAAACCTTTTAATTTTATTTTTTTTTTAGTCAAATAAAATTATTTATTTTAATAAATAAATATATTTTTCTTAATTTAATATTACTACATATATATATATTAATTTAAATTAATTAATTATTTTATTTTATTTTATTATTATTATTATGTTCTCAGCTTCTTTTGGATTAGCTCTATTTTTGGGAATAATTAACCTTCTTGTAGTATGTGGTAATTTGGCTGTTTTGTATATTATTTTAACACAAAAATCTTTACATACAAGTACCAATACTATTGTTTTTTCTCTTACTCTTTCTGATTTTTTACTTGGATGTTTAATTTTACCATTTTCTATTACACAGGTTTTTAAAAAATATTTTTAAAAAAATATTTTTTTTTAGGAATTTTCAAATTCTTGGGACTTTGGTACTCTTTGGTGTAAATCATGGCTTTCATTAGATATTTTATTAAGTACTGCTTCAATATATAATTTATTAGCAATTAGTTTTGATCGTTATATGGCAATTAAACATCCAATGAAATATGGAAGATTAATTTCTTCAAGCAGGTTATTTAATTTAATTTAATTTTAAAATTTATATTATTTTAAATAGATTAACAAAATTTAATATTAGCTCTGTTTGGTTAATAAGTGCAAGTTTAGCAGTTCCACCTTTTTTATCAGATTTATTTATGGTAACTACAAATAATGAACAAATGAATAATGCATTAATATTATTAGAGAATAATTATTCTGAAACTTTTTTACAATTTAAAGGAACTTGTACACCTGTAACTAATTCTGATTTTTATATTCTTTTCTCAGCAACTATTTCTTTTATTTTACCAATGATTTTAATGGTAACAAAAAAAAAATAAATATTTTAATTTAATTTTATTTAGGTTTGTTTAAATGCAAGTATTTTTTATACAGTTAGAGATTCAAGAAGAAAATTATCACAAGCAACATCTTCAGCATTTCCTGGAAGGAGTACTTCAATTCTTTTATCTTCTTCTTCATCAAAAAATTATCAACAACAACACCAACAACAACCTTCCCAACATTCTATTATCTCATATGAAGAAATGGATAAATTTATTAGAGTACATAGAGGGGGAAGTAATACAGGAATAAATAAATTAATTAGTACAAATAATAGAAATACATCAACATCTGCACCTAATTGTTGTTTATCTGAATTGGTAATATATTTTTAAAAAAGAATTAAAAAGGGGGGATTTTAATTATTATTTTTATTAAAAATAAAAAAGGATGATTTTACTCTTTTTAAAAATAATTTTTAAATAAATAAATATATTAATTAATTAATTAATTAAAATTATATACAATAAATATAATATTATTTTTATTTAAAATTAATTAAGCAACCACAACAACCTCAAACACCTATTTCTACAAAAAAATTTCGTCGTTCATTAAATTTATTAAAAAAGAAGGCTTTACCATCTAAACATTATGAATTTTATTATCCATTATCATTACCAATTAAAAGAGCAATAAGTCAATATGATAAACATTCAATAACATCAATTAATAGTCGAAAACAAACAAAAGAAAGTTGTACTAATTTAACAATAAATTTAAAACAAAATGAAGATAATTCAATAATTGAAAGTAAAAGTTTAGATAATGAATATTATGAAGGTATTAATAATAATTATGAAACAACATCTCTTCCTCCTTATTTTCGTGATCAATGTTTAACATGGACAATTCATTCAAATAATAAAATTAGTGCTCATCAAATTTGGATTAATCGAATAAGACGATTAAGTAAATTAATTAATTAATTAATTAATTTTTTTTTTTTTAAAGAAAATTCTCGAGAACATAAACGTAGTTATCAATCAATTTTTTCTTCCTCAACATTTGATTTTACTTCTACATTTAATGCACAAATGGCATTAAATATGAGACGATTACTTGAACAAGAACGTTTAGTTCGTTTAATTCCTGCTGTTCGACAACCTTCAATGTAAATAAATAATTAAATAATTTTATTTTTAATTTTTAAAGAGTTGAAAGAACAGCCGATCGTTCAGTTTGGTTTCCAACTGTTGTTACATCTCTTTTTGCTGGAAGTTCAAAAAGAAGTGCAACAATATGTCGTCGACAAAGTGAAAAATTATTACTTTACCCAACATTACAATTTGCAAAGATTTCACTTCGTACAGAACTTAGAGTAGCTAGAACTATTGCTGGTTAGTTAAATAATTAAAATATATTTAATTTAATTAAAACAATTAATTTAATTATACTATGTTTTAATATATTTTGTTAATTTAATTTATTTATTTTTAATTAAAAATTTAAAAAAAAAAATTTTATATATTAGTCATTAAATAAATATTTAATCCTTTTTGAATAATCCTTTAAATTAAAAAAAAAATTTTTATAAAATCCTTTTTTAATTACATTTTTTAATAAATAAAAAAAATATTATTAATTACTAATTAAATATATAATTTTGGGGTCACAATTTATTTAAAAATAAATATATTAATTTAATCATTTTTTAGTAGTTGTTGGATGTTTTACTTGTTGTTGGCTTCCTTTTACAATTATTTACGTTGTACAGGTTATTACTATTATTATTTTTTTTAATATTAAAATATAATTTATAATCCTTTTTTTAATAAAATATTTAATTTAAATAAAATTAAATATAATGTAAAAGATAAAGAATTTTCAAAACAAAATTAATTGAAAAATTAAAAAAAAAAAAGAAATAATAAATTTTAATCAAAATTATTATAAAATTAATTAATTAATTTTTTTTTTAAATTAAAGGCTTTTCAATTTTGTCCAATAGGAATATGTATTCCCGAATGGTTATTTACTTTAGCATTTTGGCTTGGTTATACAAATTCTGCATTAAATCCAATACTTTTTGCAGCTTTTAGTAGAGATTTTAGAGAAACTTTTCTTCGTCTTTTTAAGCGTGATAAAAATTTAAGTTTTAAAAGTAGTGGTTAGAAAATATTGTTTTTATATAGTTAAACACATCTTTCAATGTATGATGGATTTTGATCTCGTTAATTCGTTTTAAGAATTTTTAAAATTTTTTTTATAAATAATATAATTATATTTCCTAATTTATTTTAATAATTTGTTTATATTTTTAATTTTTGTTTTAAATAAATTTTAATTAATTAAAATAAAATATTAATTATAATGTTTTTTTCAAAATTTGTATATATTATTTAAATATATTTTAATTATTGTTTTAATTTTATTTAAAATAATTTTTACTTTTTTTTAAAAATAATATTTGACCTTATAAGATTTAATAAAAAAATAAATATTCGATCAGTCGTCCTTTATTTTTCGCCTTCAAACAAAAATAAAAGAAATAAATGTATTTTTTTATTAAACTAATAATTTTTTAATTTAATTTAATCTTCTTTATTCCTTGCCCTTTTTATTGTTGTCAGTCAGTCATGTTTTTCAAATATGTCCGATGTTTGGACAAAGCTTGTGTTTGTGGTCCTGGTCCTTCAATGGTTTCGCATCGATATTATGATACTTATATTTTTAAATTTATCGCAGCTTTGCCAAGATGTTTTTGGCAATTTTTGTTGGTTTAATTGTCACAATCCCAATAAGCAGCCAACCTTTCCTTATTCTATTATTGCTTTAATAACCAGGAGGTGTTCGTGGTTGTGGACAATGGTCACATGTGCCTGGTTCTCCTGGAGGCCCACCGGGTCCAGGTGGCCCTTGAGGACCTGGTGCTCCTGCTGGTCCTTGAGGTCCATCATCTCCCTTTGGTCCAGGTCCTCCAGCTTCATTAGTGCCATCCTTTCCAGGGCTTCCTTTTTTGCCCTGAGGTCCAGGTGGTCCTGCTGGCCCTTGCTGGCCGGCTGGTCCATTCACTTGTATTACACGTCCAGGTGTACCAATAGGTCCTGGAGCTCCTGGTGGGCCAACTAAATTAAATAATTAATTGAAATTTATTAATAAATGAAATCTTACCCGGTCCTTGCAATCCAAGTGGTCCTTGGAAACCTGGAGTACCTTTATCACCATTCTTTCCTTGCTCTCCAGGTTGACCTTTAGGTCCTCGTGGTCCTTTCTGTCCTGAGGCTCCTTGTGCTCCAGGCGGTCCTGCTGGGCAAATAATGCAAGGTTCGCGAGGTATTGCACTTCTAAGAACTTGTCCATCACGGCCATCTTGTGCATCTTGACCGTCCTTTCTAAATCAAATTATTATTTAATAATAATATTTAATAATTTATTTACCCATCAGATCCTGGTTCTCCATTATCTCCTGGTGGTCCAGAAGGTCCAGGTGGTCCTTGTTGACATGGACAACATGTAGCTGGTTCTGAATTAACAACACCATAACCACCAGCTTGACGTTTTCCTCGGCCTCCAGGTGGCGGGGGAGAAGGTTGATTTAACACGGTCATTTCAGTCCACATATCACGTGCACGTATTTTACAAAAATCTGTTTCCTGTACCAAATGGCTTTGAAAAGAAGCTACATAACTGTATAGCATTGGTAGAGTAACAATTGATGCTATTACTGCTGCCGTGGAAATTACTATTGAGAAGAAAGCTACACGACGCAATTGGCGATGCTCCTCAGTTTCGCCGCCGATGTCATCAAAAACGATCGGCTGCTTTAGTTGTTGGGAGTCCATTTCTGGACAATGTGACTTGTTGATTAACTCAATGACTTATGGCACTGACTGACAAAAGTTTTTCAGTCAGCAACTTAAATTTAAAAAAATTTTGATTAATTTAAAATATTTTTTTATTTCCTTTAATTATTAATAAATTAACAAACCTATTCGGGCTAAGGGCTTGTGACCGGCCGAAAAACTGACGACGACTGATAATTTTCAAACAATTCCCTCGCTTAAAAGGATATTATAAAGCCGGAACTGGCTTTTAAAAGAAATAATAAAAAACCAGAATTTACCCTGAAGCATTGGGGAAATAAATAAATTGGATAAAGGGGGAATATATATTTCCGCTCAATTACTTAAATTTATTTTCTCTTTATATTTTTTATTATTCTTTATTTAAAAAAATAAAAACAAGAAAATATTAAAGAAAAAATATTAATCAAAGTAAAAGAGATTTGTTAGCTAAAAAATAAATAAATAAAAAAAGAACTATCCCCAACTAAAAATAGAATTAAAAAAAAAATAAAGTAGAAAAAAAATTAATTTATTGTGAAAAGGATATTATTAAAAAGATATTTATCTATTTAATTAATTAATTTATTTATAAACAGGATTTTTAATTATTTTTTGAAGTTATTCATAAACTAAGAATTACAGATACCTAATTTAATTTTTGTAGTTTAGAACAATTAATTAATTTAAAAAATTAAATATTTAGGATAATGTTTTGAATTTTAGACAAAATCATTGCTTGTATTTAATAAATTATTGAAATTATAATGTTAAAAAAAATATAAATAATCATTCTATTGCTAATTTAACAAATTATATACTTGATAATTTTTAAATTTAATTATATATTATTTTTTAATTTTTAAGCCTTAATTAAGGTTAATTAATTCAAATTAATTATTTTATATTTTCTTTTTAAAATATTAATCTTTTTAAATTAAATTATCGTCTTTAAAATAACTTTATTATTTTCAAAAATTTAAAAAAAAAAATCCTTTTGTTTAAAAATCTTCTTTTAATTATTAATCTTTTAAATAAATGAACAAAAACCATACACTTTTTTTTTTCTTTTATCCTTTTACCTCATAAATATTTATTTCATTTTTATTTACTTAAATATTAAACAAAAAAAAAAAAAAGTCTTATGCCTTTATTGTTTAAATTAAAAAATATAAATAATAGCTAAATTCCTGTAAGTAAATAGACTTTTTTTTTTATTTTGTTAATTGCTAAATTTTAAGAGAAATAAAAATAATTGCCTTTTAGAAAAAGAAAAAAACTAAAATATTTATTTATTTTATTTTACTTAAAAAAAGTAACACGTGAAAATTAAAACAAAAACTATTATCTTTTTTTTTCAATATTATTCAGTTTTACTCATTTGACTATATATGTACAATATTTCCTTAATATATTTCCACATTCCTTTAAGTAAAATGAAAGAAGAAGAAGAAGAAAGAGAAAATGGATTGGCATTTTAATTTTTTTTTTAAAGAGTTTTGTTTCTCTCAAGTATTTCTTTTAGTATTTTTAAGTGTGAAGAATGTTAAGCTTTTTTTTTTAAATAAAATTATTACTAAAATATAAATTTAGTAAAAAAGATTTTTTTTTTGAGACTTTATATTATTATTAAGAAATTTTTAATTAAAATAATAAATAAAAATAATTAAAATTTATATTTTATTTTATAAATTTTTATTTAATTTTAAATTAATAACAAATTTTTAATTAAAATAATAAATAAAAATAATTAAAATTTATATTTTATTTTTTTAATTTTTATTTAATTTTAAATAAATAAATAAAAAAAAAAGAATAATAATTTATTATTTATTTATTTTTAATTTAAAAATGCCAAAAATGAATGTTTCCTCTTCTTTATGTTCTTCAACATCATCTACACGTCAACGAAGATCAAATAGAATTATTTCAATATTTCAAATGATTACTAGAATTTTAAATCAAAGAAAATATGCAGCAAAGCCTGTATTAACAATTTATGTTGTTAGTTTTTAATTAAAATATAAATAAAAATATTTATTTTAATTAAAGAATAATTTTTTAATTAAAAAAAAAAAAAAAATAAATTAAAATTTAATATTTAAATTAATTTTTAAATTTTATTTAGGTACAAATGTTATTAATTGCTCCTTTCATTATTCGTTCAGGTGTTCCTTTAAATTTAAATGCTTTAATGAAACCATTTCATAGAATGTATGCAAAAGGAATTGAATTTGATATTAATACATTAATTATGATATCTTCTTCATAAATTAAATTAAATAAATATATTTAAATTAAATTAAATATATTATTAATATTTATATGTATATTTTTTTTTTAATATATTAAATTAACAAGTTTTATTTTTTAATTTTAAATTGTTCAGAATTTTTTATTTACAAAAATTATGTGAATTAAATAAAACAATTAAATTTAGATTTATTTAAAATTAATTATTTATTCATAAGTTTAATACATAAAATAATTTAATTAAGAAAAAAATAAAATTATTTAAATAATCTTTTTAAAATTAATTTTTTTTTTTATTAATTATGTTTGTTTAGGTAAAAAATAAGGAATTAATTTAAGACAAGTTCCGCAACAACTAAATGCCATTTTCTTTTTTACTCTTAAATCTGTTGACTAAATATTAATTTAAATTTAAATTAAATAAAATTAATTAATTACCATACAATGACCTAATTTAGCTGCAATTAAACATATTCCTTTAAATCTTTCTACATCGTCAATACATGCTATATACATAAGTAAATAAAAATATATAAAAATAAATTGTTAATTTTTTAAAATTTATTTACGTTTTACTGAAACACCGTTAACATAAAGCATAGGTAATGTTGTTGTTGTTGTTGTTAATATAGTTGTTGTTGTTGTAGGTAAAGGTGTTGTAGTTGTAGTAGTTGTTGTTGGAGTAGGTGATGTTGTAGGTATTATAGTAGTAGTTATAGTAGTAGTTGATGTTGTTGTAGATGGTGTTGTTGTAAGTATAGGTGTAGTAGTACTTATTGTTGTGGTTGTTGTAGCTATTGTAGTAGTAGTAGTTGTTGTTGTTGTTGTTGGAGTTTCTGTTGAGAATATTACAGTTGTTGTAGTAGTATCATCCTTTCTTTTACAACATTTTCCAAGAAAACAAGAAGAACCTTCTGGGCATTGTCCAAATCCAAAAGTTGAACATTCTATTACAAAATTTTCAATAAATTAATTTATAAAAATTATTTTTAAAAATAGTTAATTTAACTTAAAATTAATAAATTAAGAATTATTTAATTATTTTTTAAATTAATTTAATAATTTCAAAAAGTAAAAATAAACATTTATATATTTAATTAATAAATAAGAAAAATAAATAAATATTAAACCTCCAACAATTTGACCACCAAATGTTTTACACCAATTAACAGATTCAGAATATTCTATTAAAATATTAAATAATAAAAAATAAATTATTAATTGAATTCTCTTCATAAAATTAATTTTAAAAAATTTAAACATTTTTAGTTAAAAAAATAATAATTAAGAAATTTTATTTGGAAATATTTTTTTATTTATAATTATTAATAAAATGTTTTAATTATTTTGTTATCAAAGGTAAAAAGCTAAATAAACAAAAAAATTTAAATTTTATTTAAAATATTTTCTATTTAATATTAGTAATTATAATTAAATAATAAATTAATTAATTTAAAATTAAATAAATTAATTTAATTTAATTCCATATTATTGTTATAATAGAATTAGGTATTAATTCAATATTTATTTCTTTATTTTCAATTATATCTTCAATATTTAATTTAATTATTTCATTATTTGGATTAATTAATACAACAACTTTTTCTCCTTTAGGAGTAATAAATGCTATATGTTCAATTTTATTAATTAAATTATTATTATTATTAATTAATAAAGTTGAATTAATTCGAATCGAATTAGGTGGAATAAATTTACTTAATTGAATTTTTAATTTAAATTAATTTTTAATTACCTAAAATGTGCAATAAAATAAAACATTGGTTGTTTATAAAATTCATCTTTATCTCCATTAACTAGTATAGGAGAATCTACATAATTTTTTACCCAATTTGGACCTCCTTCCATATTTAAACCTTTTTAAAATTAAATTAATTAAAATTAATTTAATTAAATTACAAATATTCCAATCTATCCAACCAATAGACCAATTGTTTAAATTTTGTATAATATCATGTCCATACATCCAACCCCTTGTCCAATTACCTAAACGAGGTCCCCAATCTGTAGTCAAAATTTCAAAACCTGTACAAGCCTTAAAATAAAATATATATTTTATTTTTTAAATTAAAAATAAACTTCTGTTGAAATAATAAATTTATTATTATATAATTCATGAATTTTGCTTTGTTCTTCATGTTTATCTAATAAATACCAATGAATACCTATTCCATCTATTGGATTTTTATTTTCTTTTTCAAATGTTAAACAATTTAAAAACTTTAAAAAAAAAGAATAAATTTAATTTAATTAAAAAATAAATAAAACATTTTTAGCTTCATTAATAATAAAATTTGGTGTTATAAAAGATAATTTATTAATAATAGAACAACTTTGTTCAAATAAATATTGTGATGATAATAATTGATATTCTTCTTCAAAAATCTAAAATAAATAAATATATTCTTTTAAGAAAAAAAAATTTATTTAAAACCTCAGAAACTGAATTAAATAAATGCTCCCTTACATCATCAAAAGCAATTAATTTAATTTTTGATGTATATTCTGATTCTTTTAAAATAGGTAATAATAAATATTTAGCAAATTCTCTAAAAATAATTAAATTAATTTAATTAAATTTTTAAATAATAATAATAATAATAACCTTTGTGTTCGATTACTAATAAACATTGTTTGAAAAGGAAAATCTTTTTCTAAACCACTTTCTGGTTGATTTTGAATTGTTAAAGCCCAAAAATCAATTTTATTAAAATGATATTCATCAAAAAATCTTTTTTTTAATTTAATTAAATTATTTTAAATTTAAAAACTTTTTTAAATATTTTGCATATGTTTTGTAATAATTTCCATTAATTTCCCCTTTAAGTTTACCTTCACCATGCATTTTACCATTAGTTTTCATCCATCCAGGTGATGACCAAGGTGCTGCTAAAAGACGAAAAGGGTGTTCTTTTCTATAATGTTTAGCCATTTTTATATAGGGAATCTTAATAATTATTATAATTAATTAATTAATTATTTAAATAATATTTGTTAATTAAAATTTTAAATTATTTTTTTTTTTAAATTTAATTAAAAATTATTTTTTATCTTATTAATTCAATAAAAGTATTTATTCTTCCCCTAATAAAATAATTAATTAATTAAAAAAAAAATATTTTACTTTTGCTTCAAAATCTTCTTTTGCTAATTTAAATGTTTTTAATTCAAAATCTCCTTCCTGTTCAACATAAGAATATTCTCTAATAGAGAAATCAGTACTAGCAATAGGTACTCTTCCAATAGAATAATTAATACCATTTTCTGAATCAAAATAATTACGAATAAGACTTTTACGTGTATTAATATTTAAAGAATTTAAATTAATTCCTGCAGAATCTGTAAAAGCTCCTCCAAAGCCAATAATTGTTTGAAAACGAATAGAAGAATCTATTAATATTTTTGGTAAATTAACTAAAAAATAAAAAATAATTTTAAAAATATTTTTTGAAAAAAAAATACAATTTTCATTAGAATTAATTGAAAAATATTTAATTTGTTTTTTCATTCGATTATTTAATTTATCAGTTAAATATATAGCTATTTGTTCATTAGACAATAAACCTAAAGGTTCAATTTCATCACAATATGTTTCATTACAAACACAAACAAAAGTTTCTGAATCTTCTTTAAATTTTTTAAAACATTCTTTATTTATCTAAATAAAATAAAAATTATTATTTTTTTTTTTTTTAATTAATTTTTTTTGTAAAAAATAATTAATATATTATGAACAAACAATTTTTGCAAATAATGAACTGGAATAAAATAATAAATTAATAAAAAATATTATTAAAAAAAGATTAAATAAATAAAATAATTTTTTCATATTTTATAAAATTTGTTGTTAATGTATATTTAATTAATTAATTAATATTTTTAATTAATTTAAATTTTATTTTTTTAAATATTAAAAGATTGATAAAAATAATATTAAATAGTTACATATATTTTTATTTTATTATTTTTTTTTTACCAAACATTTTTTTTTTGTTTAATCGATTTACCTCTTCAGATTATTAAACAAACCTATGTAATAAATAAATAAATAAATAAAATATGTACTATTTATGTATTAAATAATATTTAATAATTAATTTAAATAATAAAATAATATTTAAATTTTAAAAAAGTTTATTTGAATTTTTTTTTTTAAATTTATTTTTACCTTTCTAATTAAAAAAAAAATGCCGTATTATTAATTAAACATTTTTTTATAAATTTAATTATTTTATTCTTCATTAAAACAAAAAAATATATTTAATGTAAAAAAGATTATAATAAAAAATATTAATTAAGGAAATTTAATTATTTAATAATATGTAGAGTATATTAAGATATGTTTTGAGATTTTTTGGAAAAAAAATAATAGAAACAAATGTTTTGTCATTTCATTAAATTTATATTTACAAAAAATAATATTTTTAAATTTATTAAAATTATTATTTTTAATTAATAATAATTTTATAATTCTTTGATCAAAACATTTACAAAATAAAAAAAAGAAAAATAGAAAAAATTGAATGAGATCATTGAACTAAAAATTTAAAAAAAAAATTAAAAAAAAAAAAGAAATAAAAGATATGTAATTAATTATTAAAAAAATAATAAAGAGATTCTAAAAAATTAATTTGTTTATTTTATTTATTAAATAAAAATTAATATTATTCTCCACAAAAGGCAAGAATTCAATGTTTGTTTTGTTTTGTTTCTATAATTTTGTTTTTTATTTTGCACCGGACATCATTGCCTTTTATTTTATTAAAAATATTAAATAAACATGCATTCTGAACTTTGTGGATCTAAATATTTATCTGTTTGACATGCTCCAACACTTCCTCGCAGACGAACACATTTTCCAACATGTTTTTCAACCTTAAATTATTTTAATTTAATTTAATTAATAAATATATTTTTTTTAAATAAAATTATTTTCTTATTTAATCATTTGTTGAAAATTTAAAGTCCATTATTTATTTTTATTAATATTTTTTGTTTTTTTTTCTCTTAATTCCCGGTTTTCTAATTAATTAATATTTTTATTAATTTCCGTGCAAAATTTTATTTTCGTGCCATTTTTAGATTAACAATTTATTATATTTAAATATTTATTTATTTATATAATAAAGATAATTACTCCAAAAATTTATTAAATTTTAAACAATTAAATTAAATATACTATTTAATTTTTATTTTAATATTTTTAGATAAATAAAATATTTTTAAAAAAATATGTTTCAAAAATTAAATATTTTTAAATAACACCTTTACCTTTTGAACTTTTATTGTACATGTTAGTTCATTATCTTCTTCTTCATCATCTTCTTCTTCTTCTTTTACTTTTTTTTCTTTTCTTTCATTATTTATTTTATTTTTATTTAATTCTTCTTTTTTACCATTTTTTGGTTCTTTATAATTTTGAATCCATCCAGATAATCCTTGTGATATATCAGACATTGTTGTTCCATGATTATGATGATGATGATTTTCAAAAGAAAAATTAATTGTTATTAATAAGATTAAACAAGTGAAAAACAAAAATTGCATTTTTATTTTTTAAAATAATTTGTAATTTAAAAAAATGTTATTTTTCCTTAAAAAAGCAAAGAATTATTAATAAAAATAAATTAATATTTTTTATAAAAAATAAAGAAAAAAATAAATAAAACTAAAATTGGAAAATTAATCGGTCTAGGGGGGTTTTCTCAAAAATATTTTTTATAAATTGAAAATAAACGAACTAAAAATAAAAAAGAATTTTTAATACGTAAATTGAAATTAATATTTATTTATTAAGTACAATACAGTAATATTTATTATAATATTGAAAAAATTTTTTTTATTAAGATTAACAACATGAAATAATTATTTAAAATATTTTTATTAACTTTTCGGCTAAAAGGTCTAAAAAATTTAAAAATTAAATTATTGATAAAAAAAATATTTTTTTTTAAAATTATTTTTTATTTAAAAAAATAAATTAATTTTTAATTCCTTGTTTTATTTTAAAATAGAAAATAATTAACAATAAAAAATAAAAAAATAAAAGAAAACAATGATAACACAAAAACAAAAAATTAATTAAAAAAAAAAAATAAAATTATTATTTGTTCATTTCCGGAAATTAATAACAATAAAATAAAAAATAATAATAATTAAATTTAAAAATAAATAAAAAAAAAAAAAAAAAAGTTGCATTGCGCAAATAAATAAATTAATTAAAAGAAAAAGGAAAGACACTCCAAAAAAAATAAAAAAAAAACACAAAAAATAAAGGTAAAAGCACAAAAAATAATTTTTATTTTTCTAAATAAGGAAAAATAAAAAAGAATTAATTTTTAATAAATTTGGTTATTTTTGATAAAATATTGTGCATATATTTTTAAAAAATTAATTAATTAATTAAATAAATAAATATATATATGTACTAATTTATTTATAGAAAATAATAATTTCTATTATAAATAAATATATTTATTTATTATTGTCTATTCGAAATATATATTTAATTTTAATTTATTAATAAAAAAAAAAGAATTCGTTTTATAAAGTAAAATTAAAAAATTTATAAAAATTAATTAATTTTATTTAATTTTAAAAATAAATTATTTAAAAAAATATAAGAAAATTTTTAAAAATAATTTTTTAAATACAAATATATTTGATTGAAAAGTCCTAAATATTATTAAAAAATTTATTTTGAATAAACTTAAAATTAAAGTTAAATTAATTTAATTAAGTATTTTTGGAGGAATACGCGTTTTTCAGTTTGTTATGGTTTATCCAGAAAATCCCAACCAACTATAATCTAAAGAATAAAGTACGTATAACCGGGACTGAAATAAAAAAAATTTAATTCTTTAATACAAACAATTACTATTAAATTATTTTTTTTATATTAATTTAATAAAAAAAAAATATCTAAAAATTATTTAACGTGCTTTTAAATATTATTTATTAAAAAAAAAATAAAAATAAAGCTTTATTTTTCTTTTCTGATTTTTCTTTTATAGACCTAAGTTGGAACAGTTGGCTCTTTGCTTTTTTAATATTTTTGCATTTTTTTCTGCGCCGCCCATTTTTTTTTTCTTAATTTCTTCAGAAGACATTGAAGAAAAAAATTTTTTTGCTTTAGGAAATTAATTTGTTTTCACATGGCCTTTGGCAAAATAAAAAAAAAAGAACAAAAATTCTGAATAAATAAAAACCTCTTAAAAAGGCCAAAGAAAGTAATGTGGGCGTCTGTTGATTTTTTTTATTAAAAAAAATGGTCAAAAAACTTGTAAAAAATTTCTGTGAGAATTTAAAAATGTTTTTATGATCAATTGACATTTATTTATTTATTTTGTTATTTTAACGGAAGTTAAAAACAATAATATATAAAAAAATTAAAATGTTTTTAATATATTAAAAAAATAATATTTTTTAATTCTTTTTTATTTAAAAAAAAAAATATATCTTTTGATATTTAAAAATAAATAAATATTTATTTATTTTTTAAAAATAAAGTTCTTTAATTTTTTTAAATAAATGAAAATTTAAAAAAAAATATTAAAATTTATTAAAATAATTAAATAAATTAATATAATTTAATATATTAAAAAATATTAATTTAAATTTTATAACAGTTTACTACATAATAAATAAAATATTAATTTTTTTTTCTTTTAAAAATTATTATTAAATATATTCTAATAAATATTAATAGCTTTCTATTTTTAATATTTATTTATTTAATAATAATAATTCATTTTGCGCGAATAAAAAAAAAATTATTTAAGAAGAGATTAACGGTGCATGGCACTCAAAATAAAATAAATAAATAAATATACACTTATATATACCTTGTTCTTTTATTATTTAGTCTATAATAAAGACAAAAAAAACAAGGTGGTCAGTAGACATAGTATGTACAACATAACCACACATAAAGAATATAAGTAGGTGCATAAATATTTTTTTTTATGTAAAAAAAAACTATTTCATGTCTAATAAAAAATAATAATTATTTTAAAAAAGGAAAGAAATAATTTCTTTTTATTTAAAAAAATAAAAAATATTTTTTTTTAATTTTATATTATTAAGATTAATGTTCAAAGATGATTAATTAATTAAGTAAAATTAAATAGAAAATATTTTATAAAGTAAAAAATTTCAAAAAAATTATATTTAAAAATATAGTTTTTTAACGTCAATATTAGACAATAATTAGAAACAAAAAAAAAATATTTTTTTTTTTTAATACATTTTGGTTATTCTTTTGTAATTAAATAATATACATATTTATTTATTTTAATAAATTATATTTAAATAAAATAATATATGTATATTTAAAATTAAATCTCTAAAAAATATTTTTAACAATTAAACAAATTAAAGACAATAAAATTAAAAAAAAAAATTATTTAAAAAGTATTATTTAGCTAATTAATAAATTTTCTTAAAATTAAAATAAAAAAAATATTTAATAAACATAATTGAGAAATACATATATTTTTGCTAATTTTTTTTTTAATTTTTAAAATTATTTAAAAATAAAATAATTTAATTAATATAAATAAATATTTTTAAATTTTAAATTAATTATTATAAATTAATTTAATTTTTATAAATAAACTTTAAAAATAAAATAATATATTTTATTTTATTATTTAGTACATATATATAAAATATTTCTAAACTTTATCTTTTTTATATTTAAATATGTAAATAGTTAACTATTTAATATATAAATATTTTATAAAAGTATGTAAAATATTAGAAAGGAAGGCGCGGTAATGGCAAAAGTAAAAAACTTTCCAAACCTTTTTATTTAAGGGCAAGAATCAGTAAAAAGTCTTATGGCAATTAAAGGACATATATACTAGACATTTAAATAAATAATATATATTTATATATATATACTATATATCTTTTTTTTTTTTTATTTAAATAAAAAAAGTGCGGAGGAGAAACTAATTATTTTTTTTTTTAAAGGAGATAATTTTTGATAGTTCAGATTAATGAAAAGGAAAGAAACGGAAGAAGAAAAAAGTAAAATTAAAAAAGTATAAAATAAATATAGGTACTTTTACTAAATTTAGTTTTTTTTTTTTAATAGAATAAAAGTGATGTTAGTTTAATTCGTTTGATTTAATAATTATTTTTTAAATATTTAATAAATTAATTTTTTTTTAAATTAAAAGTAAAAATATTTAATTAATTTTAACAATTTTTTTTCAAATAAAAATATCGTCATTTACTTATTGTTTCTATTTTTTAAAAATTTTTTTTTCTAAATTTAGAGTTTGAGGGAGTATATTTTATTTATGTAGTTATCCTTATGAAAATTTAACAAAAGAAAAATCTAAAAAAAGATTTTTAAAAAAATTAAATTTAGACAGGTGTTTTAATTAAATTAAAATAGTATAGAGCTGCATAATAAATTTAAAAAAAAACCCCCCAATTTATATTTTTAATTTAAAAAATTAAAAATATTTAAAATTAATTAATTAATTATTAGAAGATTTAAAAAAATATAAAAATAAATAAAAAATATTTCAATTATTTTTTTTAATTAATAGAAATACTCTAAATAAAAGACTATAAATTTTGCAGAAATAAATTTGTAAATAAAAACATTAACAATTCTAAGAAATATTTTTGTAGAAAAAAAGAATATTAATTTAAAATAAAATAAATATTATAATAATAATATATTAAAATAATTATTTAATTATTTAAAATATTTATTTAAATAAATGTGCATCACCTTTATTAATTTGCAAATAACCTTAGCAAATATTTATTTTTGTTTATTTATAAATTAAATTAATTTTTAATTTCTTCTAATAATTTAAAAAATTTTTTTTAGTAAAAAAATAACAATTGTAGATTTTTAAATATAAAAAAAATTCCAGCAGTGAAATTATAAAAATATTTTTATTTTTAAAAAACAATTTATTTTATATAAAAATTCAAAATAAATTTAACTTTAAGATTAAATGTTTAAAAAAAAAATTATTTAAATATTTTATAAATTTAAAATATAAATAAACAGATGTTAATTAATTAATTAATTTGATTCTAAAAAAGAAAAAAAAATAAATAATAAAAAAAACATCTGGATATTTAATTTTTTTTTAAATAATTAAAAAATAAAATTTAAATTAATTTTGCATTAATTTTAATTTATTACCAAAATTAAAAATGTTTTTTAAATTTGAACGTCTAATAATTTTTGTAATATTATTTTTAAAATTATTACCAAATATAGCAACAAATTTTACAAATATTATTTACCCAAAAGAATGTTTTTATTGTAAACATTCTAACAGGTTGGAAAAAAACAATATTTTTAATTAATTATTAAATTATCAAATATAATAAATAATTAATTAATTTAATTAAAATAAATAATAAATAATTTAATTAAATAATAAATAATTAATTAATTTAAATAAAATAAATAATAAATAATAATTAATTAAAATAAATAATTATAATTAATTAAATAATTATTTAAAAATTAATTAATTAAATTTAATAAATTAATTTTTCTTAAGGGAAAAAGATATTCATGACAGAATGGATCAACATCCAGAGTATGTAATAATTATTTTAAATATAATATTTTCAATTTATTTAAATAAATTTAAAAAAAACTTAATTAATTTTTTATAAAAATTAAATTATTTTTTTTTTTATTAATAATTTAAATAAAATATTATGTTTAATTAAATTTAACAAAAAGTTTATATTTTACTTTCTTAAATAATTATTTTTAAAAATAATTAAATTATATTTTTAGATGTTTAAGCTACAAATTTTTTGTTAATAAAAGTCAATTTCGAAGAATATGTACTTCTTCTGAACATTTTTGTATGGTTGGTTTTTTTTAAATAATTTAATTAAATAATTTAATTGAATAATTTAATAAATAAAATTTTTGAAAAAATAAAATAATTAAAATAAAGTATTTTTTAATAAATAAATAAATATGTACATATATATTTAGTATATAGTTTATAAACAATAAAATTGCAACAAACAAAAAATTTCAAAAATCTAATAAATAATTAATATTATATAATTACTTTTTATGCATTTTTATTTATTTATTTTTCTCTTTTTATAATGTTTTTTTAAATAGTTCCTTCAATTTGTTTTAAATTATTCCAGGAATTAATTACAATAATATTTTAATTACGCATTCATCTATTTATTAAATAATATTTACAATTAATGTAATATTTAATTTTAAAAATATTTTAAAGTACTTAAAATTGATGTACTTTAATTTTTAACGTACTTTTATCTGACGTTATTGAACATTAAAGTGTTTTAATATTAAATAACAATAATATCTACATATATTAAAAAAATTTTTGCAAAAATAAAAAGAGCTTATAATTAATACGAAAATCAGCCTACATTTGCGGACATGCACCTGCGGACTGACATTTGCGGATTACAATTTTAGTTGTTAATTGGGCGGTACATTTGCTACGCCTTTAAACATTTCGGTATTTTGATATTTAAAAATCAGAATTCTGATTTTATTTAATGCAATTCTGATTCTTTTTTATCTGATTCGGTTATTTCTAAAGTTAATATTATTCTAAATATAGTAAATAAATAATAACTGCAATTGTTACTATAATGTCCGCAATTGTGAGTCCGCAAATTCCACTTAATTTAAAAAAGGAATACAAAAGAATATACCTAAATAGAATTGTCTTTTTTAAATAAAAATGTTCTGTGTATATCAGGAGTGTTACGAGATATAGAAAACAAGATGTAATTCCAAATATTTTTATATTATTTGTTTAAAAAATTATTTATATTTCAAAAAATTTTTAAAACAAAGGAATGAATACCTTTGATGTATTATATTATAGATTTATATTAAGTAATATATGTATAATAACTAAATATTTAAATATATACTACATAATATTTATTTTAATTAATTTTATTTTATTGTTCTGTTCCTGGTTGTTTTATTGTTTGGCCAGATGGTTGAGTAATAGGAAAAAGTGGAAACATATATGGGGCAATACTTTTGCAAGCTTGCACTCGCGGATATTTTGTATTGGGTCGTCGGCCTCGAGGCACTCTTAAAATTATTTTTTAAAAATTAAATATTTTGAGGAGTTAAAAAAAAAATAAATTAAAGGAAATAAATCTGAAAATTTATTTTAATTAATTTAAAAATATTTTAAACCTTGAGGCTGCCAAAAGTGAATCGACTGAGAATGTAGAATTTTTATTTAAAAAATTATTATTTGAAGATTCCCCCCAAATATTATTTAATCCATTATTATTTTCATTATTATTATTACAATTATTTTGTTGTTGTTGTTCTTCTTCTCTTTTTTCATTATTATTTTTATTATCAAAATCTTCTTGTTCTTCTAAAATATCTGTAGAATTATTTTCTTTAAATTCATCCTTTTTAGGTGAGGGAAATTGTTGATTATTTAATATTGTATTACAATTATTCTCTTTTTTACGCCATTTTGCTCTATTAAAAATTAATTTAAAAATAATTATTTAAAATTAAACTAAACCTTCTATTTTGGAACCAAACCTTAAAAATATTAATTTAAAAATATAATTATTAAAAAATATTTTTTAGATAATTTTTTAAATATTTCAAAAAATAAACATTTATTTTTATAGATAACTTTTTAATATTTTTAAAAAATTCTTAGGTATTATTTAAATAAAACTTTAATTAAAATAAATTTTTTCCCCCAAATTTTCTTTATAAAAAAATATTATTTAAAAAATTCTTTATTTTAATTTTATTTAATATAATTAATTTAAATACATATTATTTTTTTTTTCTAAATTATTTTAAATAATTATTCCTTTTTTTTAAATAAATAAATATAATTTAATTCTTTTTTTTTTTTTAAATTCTTTTTATTTTCATTTTCCCTTTTTATCATAATATCTATTCAATTACTATTTATCTTCTTAAAATATACATAAAAATAAAATAATTTATTGTCCTCATTTTCTATTTAACTAATTCTCCACTTTTTTTTCTTTCTCTTTTTATTTTTGGACTTTTTTTTTTTTTATTTTAAAGCTCATTTCCATTTATTTTTTAATTTTAAAAATTTTTCTTTGCTTATCGGTAACAATCTCTTAGCTAATAATATAACATTTTCACCCTTTTTAAAAACTATTAAAAAAGCAAATTTAGAGAAGATTTTAGTGGTTAATGGTTAGTAATATAATTCTTTTCCTCCCCTATTTATTTTTTCCCTTTTCCCTTTCCTGGCGCGATGCCCTTAACTGTCACTAAAGAATTTATTAATGTGAGGGGTAAGGGGCTAAGGAAGCGTCAAAATGAATTTGCCCATCATCCATTATTTATTTTAACCAATTGCCAAGGGAAAATGGTGCCAAAAATTTGGTATTTATTTTATGAAGATTTAATCAATTATTATTAATCAAATTATTTTAATTATTTTATAAATTATTAAAAATTTACTTGAACTCTTGATTCTAATAAATCCAAACGAAGAGCTAATGCCTCACGCATAAATACCTTAAATTAAAAATTAAAAATAAATAAAAATCTAAAAAAACAATTTATCTTATTAAAATTAATTTATTTATTACAAAACAATTAATTTATTTAAAATTATTATTAAAATTTTTTATTTTTTTTTATTTTCAATTTAAAATAAAAAGAAGTTATTTAAATAATTTTTTTTAATTGTTTTAAATTTAATTTTTTACATCAGGATAATGCCCTGATTCAAAAGCATTTTCTAATTCATTAAGTTGCTAACTAGAAAAATTAGTTCTTGTTCTTCTTCTCTTTGTAATACAAAAATTTAAATCAGAACCATCAGATAATACTCTTTTTTCTTAAAAAATAATTTTTTTTTTTAAATTTTAATTAATTTAATTAATTAATATATACTTGAAGAATTAATTTGTTTTAATTGATTATTAGTTTCTTCTATTATTATATTAGATGTTTCTGAATATTCATTAATGTTTTGTTCATTTTGTAGAGGGAATTGATTATTTGTTTGAAGAAAGTTAAGAAATTGTATTGGTGAGGAATAAATAAATGAATTTGTTTGTTGAAGCTATTAATTTAATTAATTTAATTAAAATTAATTAATTGAATTAATTAAAATTAATTTTAACTTAATTACCTGTTCATTTATTGAACAAAAATTAATAGGAGATGAAGGATTTGAATATTTAAAATAATTTTGTAATTCTTGTGAATTATCAATATTATTATTATTATTATTATCTTCAATATTTGTAGATGAAGTTGAAGCTTTTGAATCATCATTTATTGCATTAGAAATTTCAATTGAAGATAAATTTAATTCTTCTTGATTATTTTGATCAAAATTAGGTAATAAAGGAATATCAGAATCTAAAAATTAAATAAAATTAAATAATTAAATTAAAACTATTTAATGATGAAATCATTGATAAAAATTCTGGTGTAATTAATGTATTTGTTAATAAAGAAATATTATTAAATAATATATTATTTGCAGCCATTTGTATTAATGTATTAGCTATTGAATTTTGTTTTTGTTGTTCAGTTTGGTCTTCTTCAGTTAATTGTTCTAATGTTGTTGTTTGAATTGTTAAATCAGAATTAATATCCATTATACTATTAAAATTAAAAAATAATTATTAATAAAAATAAAATTAAATTATTTAAATAAAATAAATAAATATTTAATTTTATTTAATTTTTTTATTATAAAAATAATGACTTAATTATTATTATTATTTTTTAAATTGTTTAACAAAATTAATCCTTTAAAAAAAAAATAGAAAACAAATGTTTGGAGAAGTATTATTATTTAGGCAAAATAAGTAAATATATTATATAAAAATTAATACAGACTAAAAGTAGTGGCCTTTGATTATTTAAAAATTAAAAATAAATATATTTAAAGAAAAGAAAAAAAATATATAGGGAAACTTTTATTTTCTTTTTATTTGAAAAGATTATTTTTTAATTATTTTGATTATTATTAAAGAGTTTAAATAATAATTTAAAAATTAATTTGAAAAGATTAAAAAATTTTTAAAAAATATATTCATTAAATAATAATATTTAAATTAATTAAAATAAATTTTAAATAAGTTTATTTAAATTATTTTAAGTTTATTATATTATAGTATTCTTTATATTTATTAGTTAAATACAAAAAAAAAAAAAAAAAAAGAAGAAGAATATAAAAGAAACACGCCCTTTTCCTATTATTATTATATATATATTTTTTTTTTCAACTTTACTAGTTTTAATAAATAATATATATTTTTATTTTAAAAAAAGTTAAATGAAAAATATATAAAAATTTTTGGGAGATTATTGGTTAAAATATTTAATGGATTATACTCAAAGGAATTATTTAAGTTGGAGAAAATGAGGGAAATAATATGTTAAATTTATATAAAATATTTTATTATTATAAAATAAAATAAGAATTATTTAAAAAAAGAAAATAAAAAGTTTGTTAAATAATTAATAAAATTTTAATTTAAATAGTATTTAACAATTATTTAAAATAAATCATTCTCTTGTTTATTTTATACAATTCTTATCCTTATATTTAAATATTAGTAAAGATGTTAGAGATAAAGTTGGGTCTAGATCTAGATTTAAATTTTCCTTGGATTTTAAATAAATCTATAACTAGAATCCAGATCTTTAGGTTTAACAAAAATTTCGATCTCTAATAGATCTAAATTAATTTGGAATAAAATAATTTTTTTTTAATTATATTTTTTATATAAAAATTAATTTAAATAATTTTTTATTTTATTAAATATTTATTTAATTAATTAATTATTTATTTAAAAATTGAATCAAAATTTATATTTATTTGATTTATTTAAATAATAATAAATATTTTATTTAAAACAAAACATCATTTACATATACAAGTATTTATTTATTCCCCTTTTTCCCCTCCCCCCTTTCCCTTATAAAATACAAATTTTCCCGCAATGATGACAATCCCCAAAGGAATAAACCAACAAAGTTATTTCATGCCTGTTGTTGGCCACACATCTCCCAAAACAAAATGTGATTGAATGGACTTTTTGTAGTAAAATAATGGATAGGGAAGGGAAACGGTAACAAAAATAAATTAAAAAAAGAAAAAATTGTTTTACTATAATTTTAAAAAATTTTTATATTTTAAAATATTATAATATAAATATATAAAATAATTTTAATAAATAAATAAATATTTATAATTTAATTATTTGTTTTAATAAATAATTTAAAATAAAATATTCAAAAATAAAAGGAATAATTAAGGTTAAAATTGTTTAAGGGGAAAAAATATATCTACATATGCCTTTAATTTTAATTATTTTAACAAATAAACCTGCTTTATTTCGCGCATTTTTTATTTCACGGACTTTAATAAATATTATGCAAATTTAATATTAAAATTGGGGGAAAAATTGCCTAATTCATCCAATAGGCAATTTTAAACTGAAAATGGATAAATTACTCTAAGACAAAAAATAAATAAAGGGGGGAATTGCTTAAATAAATTAAAAATAACCAAAATTGAAATTGAGAGGCTTCTCATTATAATAAATAAATAAATAAATTCGTGACCACCAACCAACCAAATTTATTAATTTCCGGGAATTCTTTACCCAATTGCCGTTAAAAAATTTAAATGGTGGAATATCTCAATTACAAATAAAAAAAATTATGAAAATTAAGATATTTTTTAAAGAAATTATTTTGAAATTTGAGAAAAATATTTATTTATTTTTCTTAATAAAAGTTTTAAATAAATTTATTATAAAAATTAATTTAAATTAATTAATTTAAATATATATTTATTTAATTTAAATTATTTATTATTAATATTTAATATTTTATTTTTAAACCTTTTATTTAATATTTTAATTAATTTTTTTAATAATTTAATTTTAATTTAATTTGTTCAAGAAATTAATTAATTAAATAATTCCTTTATATAATTTAGACAAGTGTAACTTCATTAAATGGTTTTTTCACTGAAATGCGTAGAGATTGTACAGAACGTTGTAGGCCAGGATGTATGGAAAGTGGATATGGAATATTCTCTAGAACATGTTTTTAAAACTTTAAATTATTTTAATATATATTTAGGTACTCGTTGTTGTCAAACAACTTTTTGTAATAATTTTGATGGACGTAAATTTTTACTTAATGATTTAGATGTACAACAACTTGGTGGTATTTATTCAAATAAAACAATAAATATTAAAAATAAAGTAAATAATAATATATTATTTAATAAAGTAGAGAATAATTTAATAATTTTATTTTTTCTTGTATTATGTTTAATTTTATTTTAAATATTATTTTATATATTTAAATAATTATATTTAAATATATATTAATTAATTAAATTAAATTACCGTATTACCTGTAATAAAAACCCAGGGGTTACTATTTTTCAATGCCTCGAAAAAGGGGGTCACTATTACAGGGTGGGTTTCTACTACAGGGTGGGTTATTATTTTTGCAATGTATTTATTGACAATAAACAAAAATAAAAAATTTTTTAACAACAAAAGGAAAATTAAATTATTAAAATAAAAAAAAAAAGTAAAATTAGAAAACAGAATTTAACCTACAAAATTAAGCAATTCTTTATTTCTCTTTTGGGTATTGTGACTTGTACTAGCTTTTTTCTGACCCGATCAGGACAAGTGAGGTGTCATTCGAAAGAGCTTCGAAAACTGGGTCGAACAAGACATGGGGGAAGTAGGTCCGACAATTAGGGGCCGAGTTACAGACTCTTGAAAATTGAAAAAGAAAGGCAGGAGTAAGTTCAATTTTGAGTGAAAAATTCAATTATGCAAATGGTAGCTCATTTGAAAGAGCTCTTAAAAACTGAGTTGAATTAGTCCGAAAATGGCCCTATTTGAAGTAATTTTAATCTATGTGATCCATTAAAAACTTCTTTATTTTGGAGTGTATTGGGGTGAGTTTTCCCTCCAATTACGCATCAATGTCTTACAATTTTAATGAAAAAATTAATTTTTGTCTTCAAATATCGCCCAGTCTTAAAAAAGGCTCGAAAATTAAATCATATCAAAGGGGGTAAAATAATAAGAGAAACTAATTTAAATGCAGCCACGTTAATCATTTAAATTAAGCATAACCTTTTAAGTATAACTTCGTTTAATATTGTCCAATTAAGCAGATTTCGGACTAATTCAACTCAGTTTTAAGAGCTCTTTCAAATGAGCTACCATTTGCATAATTGAATTTTTCACTCAAAATTGAACTTACTCCTGCCTTTCTTTTTCAATTTTCAAGAGTCTGTAACTCGGCCCCTAATTGTCGGACCTACTTCCCCCATGTCTTGTTCGACCCAGTTTTCGAAGCTCTTTCGAATGACACCTCACTTGTCCTGATCGGGTCAGAAAAAAGCTAGTACAAGTCACAATATTCTCTTTTTCTCTCATTTTTTAATTGTGTCTAGAAAAGAGGGGGGTTACTATTACAGGGTGGGTTTCTACTACAGGGTGGGTTACTATTTTTCAATGCTTCGAAAAAGGGGGTTACTATTACAGGGTGGGTTTCTACTACAGGGTGGGTTACTATTTTTCAATGCTTCGAAAAAGGGGGTTACTATTACAGGGTGGGTTTCTACTACAGGGCGGGTTACAATTACAGGTAATACGGTATTTAAATATTTATTTATTTTTTAAAGTTGAGTTGGATTACCAAAATGTACAATATTAAATCCTTTGCTTCGTAATAACTATTTAAATTTAAATTAAATTTAAAATTTAAATTAAATAAAAATACATTTTCAAAATTGTCCTCAACACTTGTTGTTTTATTTAATATTCTTTTTCTTTTATTATCTTCATTTTTATTTTTTAAAATTTTAATTTCACTTTCCTTTTCATTTTCTAAAATAAAATTAACATGCATCATTTCTCCTTCTCCTTTTTCACAAGTAGAACTAATATTATATGAACTTGTTGTTGGAGGTAATGAAGTATTTAAAATAGATTCAGGAGAACAGCCTATTATTATTTCATTATCTTTTTCAATTTTTTCTTTGATTAAATCTGTTCTTTTTAAATCTTCACACTAAAAATAATTAATAATTATTTATTTATTTATTAAATACCTTTATTCCACCACTTGTTGCTGTTCTAGATACTGTTTGTGCTAATCCACGTATTGTTCCTGCTAACATTTCTGTTACTTTTTCACCTCTTCCTTCAGTTTCAGAAAATGTTTCTTCAGATGTTTCTTCTAATAATAAATTTCCAATTGTTGTAGGATTAATTAATATACGTTCATCCTATAAATAATTAATTTATAATTTAATTAATTAATTTAATTACTTGATATCTTCTACATGATTCTATTAATTGTAAAACATCATCATCCAAAGTTTTTCTTCTATTTTTCCTTTCTTTATTATTATTACTTCTTTCATAATATCTTTCTCCTCTAATTCCAACTTTCTTTCTACTAGGTGATCCATATAATAATCCTTTACCACTACTACTACTAATACTTCCACTACATCCAGCACCCCCTCCAATAACTGAAAATGTTCTTGTAATACGTGAACCTAAACCATTTTCTTGATTATTAAAAGCAATAGTAGAGACTTCTGTTTGTGTTTGAATATTTACACGTCTTGGACTATAATGATGATGATGTAAATGTTGAGAATATAAAGGTTTATTGTCTGATAGCTAGAATTAAATTTAATAAAAAAATATATATTTTAATTTATAAAATAAAATTATTTATTAATTTTTTTAATTAAATTAATTACTTGATTTCCAATAGAATAACTTCCAGATAAATTAGAAATTATTCCTCCCCCACCTCCACCTCCACTTCCTCCTCCACCATTTCCAATATTATTAGTATTAATATTATTTTGATTAACAACATGTAAAGAAGCAGTTCTTGTTGGACAAGAACCAGCTCCTATAGATAATGATTGAGAACTATTCCTCGTTTTTGAAAGAAAAGATATTCCATGTTTACTGTCTGTAAAAGTACTTGGTGCATTACCAAAATGGCAACGAATAAGTTTTGTTGTTGTATATGATGATCTAACATTTTTTTCTGGTCTTAATAAAATTATAAAACATTTGGGAAAGAAAAGTAAAGATAAAGCTATAGATGCTGATAAAGAAAATGTAAAGCTAGCAGTTAATGCCTAAAAAATATTATTTTAATTTTATTTAATTTAAAAGAATTAATTACTTTATTAAGTGAATTAACATAAAGTACAACAAAAGCACACCAAGTTACTAAAGTACAATACCTTTAAATAAATTAAATAATTATTATAATTATAATAAACATTGTAAATCCAATAAATTTTGCTTCATTAAAATTTTCAGGTAAATTTCTTGTTTTAAATGCATATAATGTACAAAAGAGAACATAAAGAAAAATTAATTTATTTAAAAAAAAAAATAATTAATTATTTAAAATACAAGAATAAAATTCCAAACAAAAGGTGCCATAAATGCCATAGTAGAAATTGTACAAGTAAGGACCATACGCTTCTTAAAATTTTAATTTTAAAAAATTAATTAAATAAAAATACAGGAGCAAAATTTTCATCAAAACTAGCTTTAGGAAATTCATTAATAAGTCCAAATACAACAATAATACATTGAATTCCAACAAGTGTCCAAGTAATTATTACCTTTAAAAAAAATAATTTAAATTAAAAAATTAATTAATTACTTGACTAAAAGTACTTAAAAATCTTGGTTTTTTAGTTAAAATTCTTTTTTTACTTCCAGCCAAAATTCTAGCAATTCTATTAGTTTTAGTAAATAATGCAGAATAAATACTAGCAAATGCTATAGGAGGAAGTATTCGAGAAAATAAACAAGCAATAAATGAAGGTTTAGATAATAATGCAAAACTACATAAATAACAAGCAACAATACCACCAAGTATTATATAAGATAATTCTCTTGTTGTTGCCTTTTTATTTATTTAAATAATAATTTTTAAAATAATTACTTTAACAACAGGTGTAGAATTATGTAAAATAAATAATAAAATAACTAAAAATGCACAAATAATTCCTAAAGAAGCAAAAATAATTGCAATCATTGGAGCAATTGAAGCAGTTATTTCCAAATATTCATGTTGTAAACGAATACAAACTTTTTAAATTTTAAATAAATAAATATATTTATTTATATTTATTTTAATTACTTGTTCTATTTTTAGTATCTGGCCATTCACCAAAAGGACATTTTTTACATAAATTATTTTTTACAATTTCTCCTTCAGCACAAGGTTCACAAATCCAACAACAAGCAGTTGTTTGTCTAATAAATTTATTTTTAAAAAATTATCTATTTATTTTAATTAAAATTCAAAAATTAATTCATTTTCTTTTTTTTCTTTAAAATAATATTTAATTAAATAATTTATTTTAAAAAAATATTTTCTTTAAATACCTTCTTCTTTGACCAAAATTACAAGGTTTACTACAAACTGACCTTTACAAAATAAATAATTTTAAAATTTAATTTTTTAATAAAAACTCAGGCATTTTAGATGTTTTATCATAAAACATTAATTCTTTATTTTTCATTTTTAATTTATATGTAAAAGCATTATTAATTCCAAAATTAAATTTTTCTTTTAAATTTCCAACAACTCCTTTAAATAAATTTAAAAAAATTAATAATTATTATTATTTTTATTTGTTACCTTTTTTCCAATCCCCTGCTTTTCTAAAACCATCATAACCAATATAATTTAAAATATCATACCTTTAAAATAATTTATAAATAAATATAAATAAATAATTAAAACCAAGCAGGTGGATCACCACTTTGATCAAATGATATTTCTTGTTGAAATTCATCTTCAAAACTAATATTCATCATATATCTTTTAATTATAATTTAATTTAATTATAATTAATTAATTTACTTAAATAATAATGTTCCATTAATTGTTTCCATTTCTGGGCATGTTAAACCAAAATGTTCATTAAATATTAATTGATTTGAATTATTATTATTATTATTAATTGATTTAATTTTATTTTGTTTTTTAATTAATATTTTACATTTATCATTATACATATCACGAAGGGCATAACTATTAAATCATTTTAAAATTAAAATTTAAAAACTAACCCAACTACTCTAATTGCATTCATAACCTTTTAAAAAGAAATAATATTTAAATAATTATTTTATTAATAAAAAAAAATACTTGACTAAGTTTTGGATCTTGTTCATAACCAACAGATAAATTTTGTGAATTAATATCACAAAGTTCAGAAAAAGTATCATCTTTAGGAACAGTTAAAAGACATTTAAATTTTTGTTGCCAAAATTCTCTAAACCAAGGATTTTTTACAGAATGATTTGTTGGCTCTAATGAATAATAATATGGCTCAAATTTTTCTACACGAGGAGAATGAATACGAATAGAAAAGCTACCAGCAGCTTCAGTTTCAACGCCTTCTACGACATCTAATCTATAAATATATATTTAAATTAATTAATTCTTTTAAAATTTAATTATTCTAAATTGATTCAAGTACATAAATAATTGAATTAATTTAATTTAAATTAACAAAAATATTTAATTTAAAATTAATAATTAATTAATAAATTAATTATTTAATTTTAATTTTAATTAATTAATTTAATAATTTAATTAAACCTATCAGCCCATCCATCACTTCCAATCCATTGAAATGCTTCAATTTTTTTAATATTTTTATTAAAATTTGTTGTATTATTATAATTAGATATTAAAGAAGACTGTCCCAATCTTAATGCTTTTTGTGCTTGAAATAATTTATTTAAACTTCTTCCTTCACAAAAACAAACAATCTATAAATATATAAAATAAAATAATTAATTTAATTTAATTTTTACCACTTGTGGACGTGGATTTAATTCATTAAGCATTAATAATACTTTTTCAAATTCTTCATTTTCCCCAATTGTTTTTACTTTTTGTGCTTGTGCTATACAAACATCAATACCTGGAGAATGTGTAAGTCTTTCTAATGCTTCAAATCCTTTTTCACCATAATTTCCTTATTTTTTAATTAATTAATTTTTAAATTATTAAATACCAGCACTATAAACTACAGCAATATATGTCCATCTAAAATGCATTAAAAGTTGACTTATAGCCATTGCTTGCCATGCATCTGAAGGTACTACTCTTAAAAATATTTATTTAATTTTAAATAATTAAATATACCTTAAATAATATCCAAATTGTTCTTTATCACTTAAATCTGTTGTTGTAGCTGCATAACCAATTTGTGGTATTCTAAAGACTTGAAGTAAATTTTGAACAGCTATAGTAGTTGAAGACTTTGCAGGTCCTACTATAGCAACTACTGGATTAGATTTTTTTTGACATCCAGCAGTTTGACAACAAGTACATTGAGTAACCCCTTCTCTCAAAAATGCTATTGTCTTTTTTAATTAATTAATTTAATAAAATAAATATTTTAACTTGTTCCATTGCTATTCTTTCTGTCCAACAAGAATCTCTAATACTTATTCCTAATTTAAAAGGAAGTATTTTATTTAATTCTTGTATTGTAAGTATTGCAACTTCAGCACGTTGAATACCTTTATTTTTAAAAATTAAATTAATTTATATTTTATTTATTAACCATATTGCTCCCAAATAGCACCACAACCTTCTGAACCTGCAATTTGTCGATGCATAGGGAAAAGGGCACCAATCTATGTTTAACTAATTAATTAATTAATAACTTAAACATATTTAATTAATTAATTAATTTTAAACACTACCTGAATATCACCAGGTATTTCAGCAACAAGCATACGGGCAGATTGTTGAACTGATGTTTTTGTAATAACATCCATAACTCTAAGCATTAATAAAGTAACATGACTATATAACATTATTATATTAAACTAATCTATTTAGGTACTTAAAATATATTTAAATGAAAAAATAATTATTTTAATTTTATTTTAATTAATTAATTAATAAATTAGAATATTAAATAAAAAAGTATTTTTTATATTTATTACATTATTATTAAAATAAATAAGGTGTATATGTAGAACATTCAAACAATGTTTAAATAGCCAATGGTCCCTATTATATAATATATATAAAAATGGATGAGTAAAAAATAAAAAGTGCCATATTTTGTTCACTTATCCATCAAAAAATAATTTCATTCACTTTTACGAATGTTGTTTTTTCCCCTTTTAACTAGTAATATTTTTGCTTTTTTCCTTTAAATAAATTGAATTATATAAATACATACATATAATAATAATAATATTCTAAAAAAACTCCAAGAGAAATATATACATAAATATTTTTTTAAAAATCTTGATAATAAAAAAATTAATAAATAACTTTTAACAAGAGGTTAATACATATAAGTATAAAATTATTTTGAAATAAAAAATATTGAGATAATATTAATTTTTAAAAATTATTTGTTTAAATGAAAAGTATAATAAATAATTAAAATAAAAGATATATTTACATTTAAAATTTTTAATTTAAATTTAATTATTTATATATATTTATTAATCTACTATATAAAATAATTTATTTCCTTATCCATTAATCTGTTTAACAAATATTAAAATTTTATTTAAAAAAAAATGTATTTATTTTTTACTTAGAAATCATTATAACAATAATAATAATGATGATGAAAAAAAAACAATTTTTTGTTTAAAAAAAAAAATAAAATAAAAATGATAAACGGAAAAAAATTAAAGAAAATTAAATTGAAATTAATATACATATAAACTTTAAATTAAATGTAAACATTTTATTTTAATTAAAATTGATTATTTTATTAATTTTTAAATTTAACAATATTTAATTTATTAAATATTAATATTTATAAATAAAATAAAAAATAAAATATTTATTTTTGTCTAAAAATAAAAAATATTTTTATTTTTTTTTAAAAAGAAATAACTTTGAGGAAATTATTCAAAAAATTTGTGTAATTTAATTTTTAAGTTAAAAGCAAATGTTTTTTTTTATTCGTTTTAAACTTTAAAAAGTTAAACGAATATTTGTTCTAAAATTGTTAACTTTTTTATTTTATTTTTAAAACAAAAATTATTAGCTTTTTTTTGATGTAATTTAATTATTTAATTTAATTTTTAATTAATTCTAAATTTTTAAAAAATTAAATTAAATATTTATTTATTTAATTAATTAATTTTTCATTAAATTTCTTTTATATTTGAGCAATTCTAAATTAGAAAAACGACAAAATTGTAATTGACAACATGTTCTTCCAGGTAAAAAACCTTCTAAAGAAGGTAATTTTGGTGTAGAATCTTTATTATTATTATTATTTTTATTATTAAATTCTCTTCTTTTCTCAGATTTATCTCTTGGAAAAGTATTTGAATTAGAATTTTTTAATTTTTTTCTTCCTTTTATTAATTCATTATTTGTATTCCAATCCATTGCAAAACTTGTTTGTTCTACTCTAATTCTTAATTTTCCTTTAAATTTAAATTAATTAATTAAAATATTAAAAAATAAAAAACTTTTGATGCTTTTATTTTTAATAAAAAAAAAGAGGTATAAATAAATTAAATTAATTAAAATTATTTAAATTAAATTAATTTTACCATTTCCTCCACTAAAATCAACAAAATCTGAATCAAAACTATTACTTCTATTTCTTCTAAATTTATCTTCTTCTTTATTATTAAATGGTTTAGAAAAAGTAAAAGTTTTATTTAAAGGTCGATTATCTGAATCAATTAATTTTTTTGGAATAATAATTTTTTGTTTTCCTTCATTTTTATTTAATATCATTTTCTGTTGTTTTAAATTTCTTTAAAAAATTAAAAAAAATTTTTTTTTTTATTTAAATTAAATTTTTATTAGAAACAAGAATAATATTTTTTATTAATTTATTTTTTTATTAATTTGCAAATATTCGTAAATAAATAAAAATTGTTTCTAAATATAGAAAAGAAATAAAATAAAATAATAAATTTTAAGTAATTTCATACAAATTATTTTTAATATTTAAAAAATAAATAAAATAAATTAATTAAATTAATTAATTAATATTAATTTAATTAAAAAATATTTTTAAAATAAACTTACTTTTGAGATTTTTGTGGTTCAAATGTGGAAGTAGTTAGATTAGTTCCAGATACAATTTTAAGAGGTATAAGAGAAGGAATATTATTATTAGAATTATTAATAATTTTTTGTGGCATTTAATTTAAATTAATAAAAAGAATTAAATTATTGTTTATATATTAAAAATTAAAATAATAAATAAACATTTTTAATAATACAAAAATTTTCTCAAGTTTTTTGCAGATTTAATAATTTTTTCTTAAGCTTTAAGTGTAAATGAGTGGGAGGAGAAGTGAATAAAAAAATTGTTAACAACAAATAAAATTTGTGTTATGCTTGGGTAATATTTTTTTAATTAAAAAATGTTAAGAAGGCCTTTTAATGTTTTTAAATAATAAAACTAGGTAATAATAATAAGAAAATAATATAAGCTTAAGAATTAAATATATAAGTATATTATTGTTATAACTTTATACTTAACTACATAGTATATATATAATATATACGGATATATATTCATTTTCTTTAGCCTCTCCTTTAAAGCTTTGTTTAAACAATTTACACGTCAATCTACGATTTTTGTTCGAATTTTTGTTAATAAAATATATTTGAATCCATGGAAACCTGTTCATAAAAATTTTGAAAAATTATTAAAATATATTAAAAAATAAATATTAAAGAATAAAAAGAAATAAAATATTATTTTAATTAATTAATTTAATAATATTTATTTAATTATAAATTAAATTTAAAAATAAATTTTTAAAAATATTAAAAATAATTTAAAAATATTTAATTTTTTTTAAAATAATAACAAAATATTAATATTTTTTAATTTTTTAAATCAATTAAATTGTATATTACGTATAATTTTTAAAAAATATTTTTTTATTATACATTAATATTTAATGAAGGGATTGAAAAAATTGTTTTAATAAAAATATAATTAAAAAATAAAAATAAATATTTTTTGTTCTATTTTAGTAAAATTAATTTAAATTTAGTTAATTTAAAGTAGTAATATTTAAATATATACAATATATAATTAATATTTTATTTAAATTATTTTCTAAGAAAATAAAATTTTAAATAAAAAAATTAATTAAAATTATTTTAAATATTAATTAATATTTTAATTCAAATTTAATTTTTTTTATTAAATTTAAGATATAAAAAATTACAATTTTTACATAAAAAAAAGTGTTCATAATTTGTAAAATTTAATTAATTTATTTATTGAAAAATTAAAAATTTTATTAATTTTCTTAAATTAATTAAAATTTCAAAAATAAAAATTTAATATATTTAATTGTAAATTAAATTACTTAAATAAAATTTCAAAATAAAAATTTAATAAAATAATTATATATAATTTTTAAATTATAAAAATATTTCCTTTAAATTTTTAAATTAAATTATTTTAATTCATTTAAATACTTCTTAATCCTCCAAAACCCAATTAATCCCTTTTTTTATAAATTGTACATAAATATACAAAGTATATATTTTTTATTAAAACGTAAAATTATTTATATATTTTTTTTTTTTATTTATTTATATCCTGTTGTGTATTTTTTTGCAAAAAATATTTTTAATTCCCTTTAGGGGTTTAACTCAAAAACTTTATTTTAAACGAACTTTATTTTACAAAATAAAAATAAAACAATATTTTTTATTTAAACAAAAAAAATATTTTAAATTATTTAAATGTTTTTTATTCCTTTTATTTTATTTAATTTAATTAATTTAAAATATTTTATTTTTTCAAATAAAACTTTTCCTTCTCTTTACAAATATGAAATTAAACCAGATATACTTCCAAATGAAATTTTTAATAAAACAAAAAATAAATTATTAATTTGTAAAGTAATTTAATTTAAAAAAAGAAAAAAATAATTTTTAAATTAATTTAGCAATTAATAGAATATGGAAATTGTACAAAAAAATTAATTAGATATTTTTGGAATAATAAGAAAAAAAAATGTATTAAATTTAATTATAGGTAATTAATTAATTTATTTTTAAATAATTAATTATTTAGTGGATGTGGAGGAAATCAAAATAATTTTTTAAATAAAAAAAAATGTTTAAAATTTTGTTCAAATAAAAAATATCGAAAAACTAAAATTATTGCAAAATTATCAATTAAAAATCGTAAAATATTTTTAATAAATAAATTAATTAATTTTAAATATTATTTTAATAAAAAAGGTAAAAAAATATTAAATAGAAAAAAAGAATTATTTATTGAAGAATGTAAACCTGGTTATGCTGGTAGTGGATTAAATTGTACAACTGACCAAAGTAATTTTTTTATATTAAATAATTGGAAAAATAAAATTAATTTAATTTATTAAAATATAATTAATGAAGAAAAATATTTATTAATTTTTAAATAAAATTAATTTAATATTTTATTAATTAATTAATTAATTTAAATTTTATTTTTATGTATTTGTAAACAATTATTTGATTATCGTTATGAAAAAAATAAATGTTATTTAAATAAAATTAATTTACAAGCTCGTTGGTATTTTAATATAAATTCTGGTCGTTGTCTACTATTTTGGTATGGTGGTTGTCAATTTGCTAATTCACAAAATTTTTTCTTAGATCAACAAGTATTTTTAATAATTTAAATTATTGTTTTTTTTTTAATTTATATTTTTTACATTTTTTGAGCTGTGAAAATTTTTGTTCAAGTTATTCAATTAATAAAAAACAATTTTTAAAAGAAAATAATAAAATAAATAAAGGTAAATATTTAAAATAATAATATTATTTTATTTTATTTTAAAAGTTTTAAATTTAAATTGTTTTGAACCTTTTAATCATTCCCTTAGACGACCATGTTTAATTGGAATATGGAAACAACGATATTTTTTTGATAAAAATATTTTACGTTGTAGAACATTTTGGATGGATACAAGTTGCTTTAGAGAAGAAGAAAAAGAAATAAATGGAAATAATTTTCAATTAAAAAATAAAAATTTATTTTTTAATTTAAATAAATGTCAACAAATTTGTGAAGAAAAAGAAAATAATAAAATAATTAATAATAAGGTTAATAATTAATTAAAATTAAAATTTTAATAAAAATTATTTAAACCCTCCTTAAATAAATAAATTCAATCATCTTATAAAATTAATTTAAATTATAGGTAATAGTACATAATAAACGTTATAAATTAAAAGAAGTAATTAAATATAATTTAAATAAAAAAGAAGAAAAACAAATAAAAATAAAATGGAAAAAAGAAGAAAATAATTGTCAAAAAGAATTAAATAATAATAAACAAAAATTTATTAAACAAAAAAGTGAAAGAAAATTAAAAATAAAAAATAAAAATAATAATTCAAAAAAATTATTAATAAAATAGTTAAAAGGAATTTAAACATTTAATTTACTTAATATATAATAATTCAATTAATTTTCTACTAAAATGTATTGAAAGCATTTGTATATTATTATTATGTTTTATAAAATTTATTATTAATTTTTGGGAAGAAGGTTTGCCAAACCTTCAAAAATTATTAAATTATCAATGAAAGTTTAATTAATTAAATTTCATAATTTACTTGATAGCTTTTGGATTATCTTTGTCAATTATTTTGTTTTGGTCTGATTAATCTTCATTTTTTTTTAATTTTTCTTTGTTTAATCCCAATCTTTACCTTGTATTTTTAAGTAATATTTATTTATACAAAATTATTCTTTTAATCATTTCATCTGATTAATTTATGTATTTTTGTATTAAGCATTTTTCATTTTTTAAACATTTTTGCTTAACTTTCTATTTTATTAAGATTAAATAATAAATTACAATTATTTTTTTAAAATTATTTTCACCTAAATATAATTTTATATACATATTTTCCAGAGAATTAATTTCTAATTATTTAATAATTTAATTACTTTTTTTTTTTATTTTTTTTTTTGGGTTCTAAATATTTAATTTAAAAAAAAAAAGTATTTTTTTTTTTTCTTTTAAAATCTTTAAAGATGCCTCCAATAAATAAGTTAAAGTCCAAATATTGCATTTAATTCGATTATTTTCGTTTAAACCACTTTAATATTGCCATCTTTACTTAATATTTTTTATTTTTAATTAATTGTTAAATAATAGAGTAATTTTACCCTTTTTTAAAAATCAAAAAAGATTTTTATTTAAAATTGTTTTTTTTTAAATTTTTTATAGAATAGGAGAGACGAATATTTAAATTATTTTTTTATTTATTAAAAAGTCTTTCATAAAAAAAAAATAAAAGTTTAAATAATTAAAATTAAATATTTAAATATTATTATCATTAGAAGATATAGAAGAATTATTTAAATTTGTTTGTTTTTGATCATTTAAATTTTGAGATTTATCTTGAGGTGGTGCAATCATTGCCATACTATTTAATTGGGCAAGTACAATATTTAATGGACTTCTTTAAAAAAAAAAGAATTAAAACATAAATTAAATTAAACTTTATAGCTTTTTTTGTTGGCCTTTCCCTTTCACAAGTTAAAAGTTGTTTAAATGCTTTACGAAAGTCACGTGAAAATCTTGAATAAATTAATGGATTTAACATTGAATTTAAATGTCCGGCCCAAGTAATAATTGAAAAAACGGCAGCACGGTTTTCAAAGCACTAAATAAAAATTAAATTTTAATGAATTAAAATAAAAAATACCTTTTTCTCTCCACATAAGGCAATAATTGGAGAAAATAAAAAAAATGGTGTCCAACATAAAATAAATACTCCAACAACAATACTTAATGTTCTAGCTGCTCTTTGTTCATTTAATTGTTTTATCATTTGTCTACTTTTCTCTCTCATTCCAATTCTTTTTCTTTGATTATTTTGAATAATAGGGCTACCAATTATTGTTGATTTTTTAATTAATGGAGTATTTAATTGACGATTAATATCCTTAAAAATAATTAAATATTTATTTAAATAAAATATACAAAATGTCCATTATGGCATAATTCAAGTAAATGTTGTCGATGATCTTGACTCTAATTAATTAAAATAATTTATTTAAATAATTTATTTTACTTCTCCACTACAATTAAACCAAGAAGCAATTGAACCTTTTGGTGAAGAAATAGACATTGAATAATTAGTTAATTGTGTTGGACTTCTTTTTTTATTTTTTAAAAGATTAGTAGGAGATTCTAATTTAAATTTATTATTATTATCTCCAATAATTGAAAATGAAGCTGTTCTAGAATTTTTCATTGTTGTTGTTGTTGATCCTCTTTAAAAAATTTAATAAAAAATTATTTATAAATATTTATGCAATTTATTCAAAAAAATTAATTAAATTAAATTGTTTTTTAGTTAATTTAAATAATTTATTATTTAAATAAAATTATTTTTTTTTTAATATTTTATTTAAGGTAAAACAAAAGTATATCCCTAATGTATTTGTTAATTTTTTTTATCATTTCCTTTTTTAATTAAAAATTATTTTTAAATTATTTTCCATAAATTTAAAAATTTATTTCATAAAATATTAATAATTATTTTTATAAAATTATTAATTTAAATAATATTTAATTATTTATTTACTTATTATTATTATAAGTATTATTTTGTATAATATTATTTGTACCACCAAACATTAAAGAATTACTAGAACACTTTCTATTATGTCCATTAATATATTGTGGTGTTGCTTTTAATGAATTCATTCCATTTAATAATAATTTACAACGTATTTCTGTTGCTGTAGATTCACTATCTCCAAAAAATCCATCTACTTGATCATCAGAAACATTAACTAAAGGAAGTTTATTTGTATTAATAATATTGTTCCTTTTTTGGCCAAAATGAATTCTTAATGTATCAGAACATGTTGAATTATTACGTGGAGAATCTCCTTCACCTTCTGGACTTGATTTTATTGATTTTCCACTATTCCGAGTTTTTTTACGTTTTAATAAAATCTAAATTAAATTAAAAAATAATTAAATATAATTAAAAATAATTGGGAATAAATAAAAACTTATTTAAGAATTAAAACAAATTTATTTTTAAAAAACATCTAATAAATTTTTTAAATTTTTTTTACTTTTTTTTCTCCACATTTCATAGATTTAGAATGTGTTGTAGCAATACAATAAACACGTCCATAAGCAAAAAGAATTAGTACAAGAGGAATATAAAATGAAATTAATGAAGAAAATATAACATAATAGGCATCATCGGTAAAAAGGCATTTTTTCTAAATTTTTTTAAAATAATTTTTTTTAATTTAAAAAATAAAATAATTACTTGATCAGAATAAAGATGTGGAGATGAACTACGCCACCAATAAATTGCTGGGAATGAAATACCTTAAAATAAATTAATTAATTTAAAATAATTAATTAATTTACATGCAGAAACCATCCAAACAAATAAAATACAATAAACAATTCTACGTTTAGATACTCTATCTCGATAACCTTAAATATTTAATTTAATTTTAATTTTAATTAATATTAATTACCTATAGGATCAATTCCTGCCATATAACGATCTAAACTTATTACACATAAATTCCATATTGAACTAGTTGAAGCTAAAATATCTAATGCATGCCAAATATCACAAGTTGTTAAACCTTTTTAAATATAAAATTAAATAAAATTAATTAAATAAATTACCAAGCATCCAAACATGCCTTGACATTTCAAATAATGAATTTAATGGCATAACAACTAATCCTAAAAAATAAATATTATTTAATATTTATTTAAAAATAATTATTTAATTTTTTTTTTATTAAATTATTAATAAAAATAATTTTTATATAAAATTTTAAAAATTAAAATTAATTAACTAACCAACAATTAAATCAGCAAATGCTAATGAAACAATTAAATAACCTATTTATAATTAATTATTTAAGAAAATATTTAATTTTAATTTATACCTGTTGGATTACGTAAATATTTTTTTGTAAAAACAGCAAGTACAACTAATGAATTACCAAATACTGTGGCCATACAAAATAACTAATAAAAAAATTAAATATAAAAAATATTTAATTTAAAAAATATTAATTAATTAATTTATTTATTTATTTAATAAATTATTTAAAAATAAAATTAAATTAAATAAATATTACAATTAAAATAAATGCTAAAAAAGGATTTCTCCATTGTATTGTTGTTGTTGTTGTAATTTCTGATTTATGGCTAATAATATATTCTGAAGAATTTATTGAATAATTATTATTATTTAATATATTCATTATTATTGAAGGCTGTAAAAGCCCCCAATTGGGGGAATTTCCTCGAAGACCCGTTTTTAATTAAATAAAATTATTTTTTTGAGAAGAAATTAATTTATGAAAATACAAGAAAAAAAAAATAATTTTTTAATTTTTCTAAAATAATTAATTTTATTTAAAAAATAAATATATATAATTAAAAAATAATAAATAAATAAATAATTAAATTTATATATTAATTTAATAAATAAATAAATATTTATTTATTTATAAATAATTAGTCTAAGTATTTTATATTAATTTTTAAGTAAAAAAAAATTATTTTTATGCTTATTTAGTTAATTGTTAAAGTAATTAAAAATAAATAATTATAAACGACAAAATTAATATATTACACGTTTTTATTTAAATTTAAAAAAAAAATCAAAGAAAAAAAAACTTTTTTTTATTTAATAATAATTTTTAATTTAAAATTAATTTAAAAAATATTTTTATAAATCTGTTACAATTTTTTAAAATTAATAAATCAATGAAAAAAAAAAGAAAAAAAAATAATTTCCTTGTCTCATTTACTAATTCTTTTAATAATAATTATTATTATTTTTTAACTCAAAATGAACTCATTTTTTCAATAAAAAAAAAAAAAAGATTTTTTAACCAAACATTTTTCTTTTTCTTTTGTTATTTTAAATGAAAGTATATTTAAAATAAAGACAAAAGTAATAAGATATTAACACAAACATTAAAGTTTAAAAGTTTGAGGGAATATATATTTTTTTTTAATTTTAAGAAATGAAACAATATTTTAATAAAATAAATTTTATTTAAAAAAATATTTATAAATAATTAATTGTATTTAATAATAATATTATTTTTTTATTTTCTAAAAATTAATATTCTTCCAAATTATTATGTAAAAATTAAAAATAGTAAAATAATTTAATTTAAATTATTTAAATTTATTTTAATTTTAATCCCTAATAATATTCTTTTATTAATTTTATTTTTTAGAATTATAGTGTAAAAGTTCAGGAAATAAAGTAAAATTATAAAAAGAATTTTATTTTTTTTTTATTTTAAAGGGGTTTTGTTATTTTTCAATAGTTCGTGAGATTATTGTTCATAATATAATATTTAATAATTATTTTTATTTTATAAAATATTAAATTAATAGAAAAAACACTTTTTTTATATATAAAATAATTTTTAAAAAATAAATAAATATTTTTAATTAAATTAATTAATTAATTGTAATAAAATATTAAAAAATAAATTAAAAATAATATAATATATATATATATTAAATGTATGTAATAAAATAATAATTGTTTTATTTAATCTATATATAATTATTTTAAATATAAATTAATTTTAATAATTTTTAGTCTTTTTTTATACCTTTTTATATATATAGTAATTACCTATATATTTAATAATAATATTATTTATTTTAAAAATAAATTGTTTAAAAGAATATGTAAGTAAAAGGAATTAAATATATATTTAAAATAAAAATATTTATTTATTTATTTTTTGCAAGTTAAAAAGAAAAAAAATATAAAAAATGTGATAAATTAGAGGTATTAAAGAAAGAAATATTTAGTAGCTAGTTTAAAAAAAAATATATAAAATAATTTATGCAGGTTAAATATTTAAATTTATTTAATATGTACGCATTAAATACACATAAACAAATACATATATTTAATTTTAAAAGAAAACTAAGAAAATTAATAAAACTTTAAATTAAGGAATAGAAAATATATAAAATAAATTGTCTATACAGTACATAAATAATTTTCTAATTAAATAATCTAAAATAATTAAATAGTCAATAACAGTATATAAACGATAAAAAAAAAAAATAAAATATTTTATTTTATTTAAATTAAATTAAAAAGTTAATTAAATTAATAAATTTTAATAATTATTTTTTTTTTAATACTTGATTAATTTTTTAAATAATTATTTAAATAAATTTATTGAATTTATATATTTAAATAATTAATAAAAAAAAATATATTTTCTTTTATATTAATTTTTTTATATTTTTTTCTTACTTCAATATCCTCCATTAACTAACCATTTGAATAAATTCATTATTAATATATTTACTAGTAGACAAATATTTAAATGACATAAAAATAATATTATAAATATATTATTTATTGTATTTAATAATATTAAAAAATATTTTTATAAAATAATTTAAATAATATTTTAATTTTGAATTAAATAACAAAAAATAAAATTTATTAAAACAAAAATAAATAGATAAGGTAAAAATAATTATGAAATAAATAATTAAAAATATAAAAGAAAATAATTTAATTAATTAATTAATTAATTAATTAATTAATGAGGAAAGAATATTTTATTTTATATATATTTAATATTTAATTAATAATAACTCTGTCCCCCATAACTTTAATTTTTTATTCTAACTAAATTTGATAATTCATTTAATATTTAATTCATCCCTTAATTCAACCATTACTAACTATCTAAAAATTAAATTATTAAATATTAGATAAATTAAATATTAAAATAATAAATTTAATAATTAAAACCATTAAATTATCTTAAAACTTTACAGCTAAATATAAAAAGAAATAATAATTAATAAATAAATAAATGGCTGCCTAAAGGAGGTTTTAGTGGTGGAAGGTTTACCTCTTTATTTTTTTCTTGACTAGCGGCATTTGGTTAGAATTATTTTTAACTTGTAGAAGTGACTTATTTTAAGTTTTTTTTAAATAAAATAGTAACAAATGAATGGAAAAGAGGAAAATGTTAAGTCATTATAGAGGAAATTTTAAGAATAAAAACTAACTCTTTTTTTGACAATTTTTTTTTGGTAAGAGAAAAATTTAAATAAAGAATAAGTTAAAAAAAATCATCAAAATTCATAAAAATCGTCAAGTAAAAAAAAAATTTATTTCCTAGTTCCACATGAACGGATGTGGGAATTTATGTAAAATAGTCTCTTCTGCCATCTTATTTTAACAAAAAAGAAATAAAAAATAATTTTTATAACTAAATATTTTTTAATTTAATGAGGAGGATCAAACCATGTGTAAAAATAAGACTAGAGGCAAAAAATATTTAATAAAAAATAAAAAATAAATATTTTTATTTTATTTGTGTTTTTAAAGGTAAAATAAAAAGACCTATTCATTAATTTACTTTAAAATTAAAAAAGAAATGTTTAGAAAGAATTTATTTAAAAATATAAAAGTTGAAAAGAATTAAATATTTAAAGATTAATTAAAAATGACAAATTTAAACTTTTAATATTTAAATTTAAAAATTAAATTAATTTACAAAATAAAATTATTAAAAAATAATTTTTAATAGAATAAATAATTTAATTTTTGCATTTAATATTTAAATTTGCAAAAATTTATTTTTTAAATTAATTTCTTTTTTAATAAATTTTATTTTAAAATAAATTAACAATAAAATTAATATTTAGTTTTATTTAAAATAAATAAAAATAAATATATTATTTTTAATTAATAAAATATTTAAGAATATAAAAAATAAATAAATATTTATTAATTTTAATAAAAATTAAATAAAAATAAAAAATTTTAATTCTTTTAATTATTTAATCATTAATCTTATAAAAAACATTAAATAATTTCTTGAATAAATTATTTTTTGATTTTTAACCTTTAAACTTAATCGTAAAAAAACATTAAAGTTTTTATTTTCTATTTTTGATATATTTTTATTATTTTAATTTTAGTAAGGAAAGAAGATGCTTTTTATAAATTAAATTAGTAAAATTAAAAAAGTTTGAGATAAAAAGGAAAAAGTTTATTTTTATAGGCTAATTGTTAGATTTTGTTTTATATTGACTAGACTAAAAGTAATTTAAATATTTAATTAATTAATTATTAATTAATATTTAATTTTAAGCAATATTTTTAATGAATAAATTAATTGAAAAGTTTTTTAAATTAAAGTAAAAAAAAAAGATTTAATAATTACCAATTAATTTATTTAATTTACTTATTATAAATTGCTTAAATTAATTTTATTTATTAACAACAAGTTCGTTTTTTTTAACAAATTTAATACCAAAAAATTTAACAAAAATTCTATGAGAAAAATATTAAAGGCTTTTAAAGTTTAAGTTGCTGAAAAAAATAAAAAAAAATACTAAAAATAAGTACCAATACCTCAAGGCACTTTTCAATGGTGTAACTCTCATTCAATGCCATTTTTTCACTTTTATTTTTTTTTAAAAAGCGCCTCCTTCCCATCTAAGAAATAGTTAACGGCAACTAAATTGTTTGTGAATTTTTGTGTAAACACCATTTAAATATTCTGGCACTTGTTGTGAGGATTTGATGGAATAAACAAAAATAAAAGAATTGAATAAGAAGTGAGTGGGTGGAAGAGAAGAAGGTAAAAAATAATAAAAAAAAAATAAATTATAAAAATTATATTTTTAAATAAATATTTATTAATTTTTATTATTTAAATAAAAAGTTAAGGAAATTTTAAATATTTATTAATAAATAATTAAAATTAATTTTATTTTGTTTTAAATTATTCTTTAATTTCTTTTAAATTACCAAAATAAGTGATGAAAAACCAAAAAAAAAAAACTAATTAATTATTAATTTGAAACAAAAATTTATTTAAAATAATTTTATTTACTTTAAAATAAATATCCATATATATTTAAATTAAAGAAATAAATTAAAATTAGTCTATATAAATATATTTTTTAGTTAAAAGAAAAAGTATTTATTTATTAAATTAGTATATATCACTTAATAAATAAAAAAAAAAAATCTCTAAAAACGAAATTGAATTTTTCCTGGAAAAGACAAGTAAGTTAGTATATACATAAATATATTTAGTATATCTACAAAAAGAACTTTTCTATTAAAAAAAAAAGAATATTTATATGTATATGACAAATACACCCAAAGAATTAAATAAAAGTTTTTAAATAATAAAAAAAAGTAAAATATTTATTTTTACTTATTTAATTCTAATTTTGTGAATAAAGAAGATTATTATATAATATATCTAATATATATATAATATAATTTAATTAAATTAAATATAATTTATATTTATTTTTTATTAATTTTTCTTACGTTTTTTACCAAAATGTTTTCGTCAATTTAATTAAATTTAATTGGCAATCTTTAATTATTTTAAAATTTTTATTCAAAAAAAAAAATTAATTGTTGGTGCTTTAAAAATAATTAATTAAAAATTAATAAAGTTTTTAATATTTTTGAAAATTATTATCTTTATTAAATTTATGAAGAAGTAATAAATAAAGTATAATTTATGAATTTTTTTTAAGATAATTTTTAATATAAAAATGACCGGTTATTTGTTTATGATTTTTATTTATATAATAAAAAGTAGTAATATTTTAATTTTATTAAAAAATTAATTTTTATTTTAAATTATTTATTTTAATGGCCTTTTATTTTTTTTTTTATTAAAATTTAATTTTCACGCTGATTTTCAAAAACTAGCAAAGTTTTTGTTAAAATTTTTATTCAAATTGTCATAAGCACACAACAAATATATTTATTTATAAAGTTTTATTTAAATAAAAATTAAAATTATAAATAATAAAAATATAAATAATATTTAATACATATAATTTAAGTATTTATTTTTTTAAATTTATTTACAATAAAATAAAGAATTAAATATTTAATTTTAATAAAGCTAAACATTAGTTTTTTTTATTTGTTTAATTGCTCAACAATAAAATAATAATATTAATAATAATAACAATTTATTTAATTTTTAATAATTAACACATATTTTGTGAATTAAATTTTAATTTTTAAATTAATTTTAATTTTATTTTTTAATTTAAGAAAAAAAAATGTGATCATTTTTTTTGAATAAAACTGGAATGAGAAATTATTATTTTAATTACACTTTATTATTATAACAAAAATTAAAAATAGTCTAGTAATTTATTTTTTCTTTATTTATTTATTACACTATAAAAATATTTTATTTGATTAATAACCAAATAAATAATAGTACAAATTAAATTTAATTATTTAAATAATTGAATCACATTAAAATTAATAAAAAAAAATATTATTAAACTTTAAAATACTTTTTTTTTTCAGTTATAAATAATTTTGAATTATTAGTCATTTGTTTCATTGTAATTTAATTAAAAATAAATAATATAATTAATTTAATTAATGTTTAAAAATTATTTTTTAAATATTATTTTTTATTTAATTTTTATTCAATTATTTTTATTAAAATAAATTGTAAAGAAATTAATGAAAATGTTGAGAATCCTGAAAGGTAAAAATTAAAAATAATATTTTAATGTTTATTTATTTTTATTTATAAAGAGAAGAGTTTAAATATAAATAATAAAATAAAGCTAAACTTTAAATTTTAATTGTATGTAATTATTTAATTAAAAATTAATTTTTAAAAAGAATGAAGAAAATGGGTATGGGAAGTGGTGGTGGTGGATATGGTGGTGGAGGGTTTGTTTTTTATTATTATTTTAAAATTAAATAATTAGATTAGGACACGACAGGTTATTATCCCCCGATTAACAATTAACTGGTTAATTTCCAAATAACCCAGTTAACGTAACTGTAACCGTAAACAGCCCTGTCCTACCTTAATATTAAAAATAAAATAATTGTATTAATTTTAAAGTTATGGACAACAAAGTTGTAATTGTGGTTATGGACAAAGTGGAGGAGGTAGTTATGGAATGAATAGAGGATATTGCCAATCTTGTGGAGGGCAATCAATGGGTGGATATGGACAATCAATGGGTGGTTATGGACAGTCAATGGGAGGTTATGGACAATCAATGGGTGGTTATGGACAATCATCATGTAGTGTATGTGGTTGAACAAATATTTTATTGTTAAATTAATTTCTATATTAATTATGTATTTAATAGTAAACCAGACTGTGATTTTTAATTATTACACTTTTAATAAATTGTTAAAAATTCATACTTTCAAACCATCATTTTTAAAAATTTTTTAATAAAATAAAGCTGATAACAATTAAAATAATATATACATTTTTAATTAAAAATAAAAATATTATTTAATTTAATATTTATTAATATATAAACAATTTATAAATATTTTATTAAAAATAAATTATCATTAGATTATATTAAATATTAAATTTAAATTATTTTAATTAAACGTTTACAATTTTAACTTAAAAAAAAAAATAAAATTTAAATAAATATTAAATTATATTTAATTTAATTTTAAAATAAATAAGAACTTAAAATAGCTCAACATATAAATTATATATATTCTTAAAATATTATTTTGTTTCTTAGAATTTAATTTATAATACAAAGTAAATTATTTTTTTTAATTTTATATTAATTATTGAGGTCTTATATTTGCTAAAATTAATACTAATTTTCATTTTTTTTTAAATTAAATAATAAAATATATTTTATTTAAATTATATATTTAAATAAATTAAATAATATTTAATTTATTTTAAATATTTAAAAAGAATTTCAGTTTATTTTAAAAAATTAAAACTTTTTTATTTTTACTTATTTTCAGATTTATGTAATTTTTATTATATTAGATATATATTAATTATTTATTTATAAAAATAACTAAAAATAGATAATTTTATTTAGATTCTATTAATAATTTTTATTTTTAATATTATGTATTATTTTAATGTATAACGTCAAAATATTATTTATTAAATTAATTTATTTTTTATTTTATTTAAATAAAAACCTAATTATTTAATTTTTATTTCAAAACACATTTAATATCTTTATTTTTTATTTATTAAATTAAATTATTTTTATTAAGTATTTACATATTTTTATGTTATTTACAAATTATTAATAAAATATAAAATTAATAAAAACTCTCCACACCTTTAAATTAAATATTTGTTAATTTATTTACTTTTTGAATAACTTCAAATTTAATTATCTTTATTTCTTAATAATTTAATTTAAAAAAATGAATTTATTTTTACTTTTATTTTAAATATTTTATACAAAAATTGTATAAATTTATTTAATTTTATTTTAAATTATTTTTAATATTTAATTATTTTTTTATATAAGAAAATATTATTTAACATTTATTATTATATAAGATTTTACTAAAAATTTTAATTAATTAAATAATACAAAATCTAAAAAAAAAATTATGCACTTTATTTATTTAAAAATTATTTATTCATTTAATTTTCATAGTCATTAAACTTTATTATAAATCAATTTATATTAATTTTTTATTAAATAAATATTTTAATAATTAAAGCAACAATTAAAAATTATTATGTTAAAATAAATTTTATTTATTTTACTTGATATTATTTTTAAATTTATTTAATAAATAATTTCCTATAATTAATAAAAAAAAAATTAATTTAAACATAGAGGCATTAATTATTTAAAATTAATTTTTCACAAATTCTTTTTTTTATTTTTTATGTAAAATATTCCTTAATTTTAATTATTTTAAGAAAAAAAATTTAATTATTAAAAAAAAAAAATATGGGTAATGGATGTACAATAATTTCAAATAATAATAAAATTAGACCTCCATTAAATGCAATGTATGGAACAGAATCAATTACACCAATTAATAATAATGAACAAAGAAAAGTTTTACCTGTAAATGTTATTAATGCAATTAAAGTTAAAACATTTGTTATAGTTTTACCAAAACAAATTTATGGTAATATATACAGAATAATTAATTTAATTTAATTTAATTTAAAGATGTTAATAAATTTCAAAATAATTATAATTGTTTAATTACAATGCATGACCGTGAAATGTATTTAAATTAAATTTGAATTAATATTATAAATAAATATTAATTTAAGAATAGCTCGTTGTTGGCGTCAATACATAATTACTAAAAAAACAGACATATTTCATAAAACAATGTTAAGATGTATTGAAGCAAGTCCTAAACTTAATGAAATTATTGCTTGTGGTAGATATTGCTATAGAGATTTAAGGAAATGGCCTAAACTTAATAAAATTTGGTATTAATTTTAAAATATTATTTATTTTTTAAGTATTTCTTTTTTATAGCCAAGCACAATTTAAATTCTATGAAAGGTAGTAGTATTTAATTTAATTAATTAATTATATAAATATTTTTTAACTTTTTTAATTATTTTTATTAATATATAAATGCGCTTTCTTACACAAGTAAAAATTAAAATAAAATTATAGGTTCTTTTCTGTTATGTGGCCTAAAAGTATTTTAATTTAAAAAAATAAAACAATTTGCAGAAAAAAAACTTGCGGACTTTTGTGCCACATAACCGAAAGTAAAAGTATTTTATTTTAATTAATAGTTGTTCTTTTATTATTTTAATTAATATATAATTAATTATTATATTTTATTAAGATTAATTTATGAATTAAATATGGATGAACAAAAAATGTTAGATTCTTGTATAAAATTAGGAGAAAGACATGCTGAGTATGAACGTTTTGGAATGAAACCACATTTTTTAGATATTTATCAACAACAATTTCTTGGTTAATTTAAATTTTTAAAATATAATCCCATTTTTATTTAAAGGTTTAATTGCTTGTATAGAATTTGAAACTTCAAATGAAAGAAAACAAACTGTAATAGCATTTAGTCGCCTTTGTTCTTTTATTATTAATGCATTTATTAATGCTTATGCTTTAAAAAGATCTGAATTAAAAGAAAAAGAAAAAGCTGTTAAATGTCAATAAATAATTATATATATCTATATATAATATATATATTTTTTAATAGATTTACTTATATATTTATTATTATATTTTTTTTTATTTAAATTTAAAATTTGTTAATAAAAATTAAATTAATTATTTTAGAATATTATTTATTTATATTAATACATTTTTAAAAAGATTAATCAAAATAATTTATATATTAAAAATATATGTTTTACTCTTAAAATTTAGATTAATTTTTCCAATTTTTAATTAAATCTGTAAAGTCAAATCGCAATTTTTGTTTATTGTTTTAGATATAAATTTAAATAAATTATTTTTCTTTTTACATATTAAAGTCATCTTTATCTTTATAAAGAAATTAAACATTATTTTTTTTTCTTTGCTTCTTTTTTCAATTAAAAGTATTTTTATTAGTATTTATAAACACATTTGTCTTTGAAAAAGGGTGTTTTTTAGTAAAATAAAAAATATTTACATAAATACATATGCATAACTTTTATTTTTAATAGACTAAGAATTTAATTTTATTATTTTTTATTTTATAGAGGAATTTAATTTTTAACATTTAAATTATGGATTTTATAACAATTGATTTTCCAATGCAATTACTAGATGCCTTTAAATTTAGTTTAATGAATTGTTCCTTTTTTCATGGTCCTAAAGGTTTAAATTTAATTGAAACAAAAGAATTATTAGAAAAGGATGGTGATTTTCTTATTCAGGTAATTTAAGTAAAATATGTATATTCATTAAATCTTTTTTTTTTAAAGGATTATAAAGAATTTCAATTACTTTTATCTGTTCGAGTTTATGGAAAATTACAAGAATTTTCAATTGACATTATTCAAGTTAAATGAAAATAAAATAAAATATTTTAAATAAATTTTTTAATTTTAAGAAATCTGGTCAAATATGTTTTTCATTTTTAAATGAAACATTTTCTAAACTAGAAGATTTGGTTTTGACTTTTTCTAGTGGAAGAGATACTTGTTTTATTCAAACAAGAGAAGGAGATCAATTTCAATTAATTAGACCTATTAAAAGAAAAAAATGTAAATTAATTTATTTAAAATATTTTTTTAAATAATTTAAATTTAAAAAAAAATATTCTTTTAAGTTGCAGGACGTTTTGGTTATGGAGAGCAAGTAAATATTCGTGACTGTGTTCAACCTAATAAAATTGAACCTAGTTTTGTTAGAATATTACGTCCTGAATTTGCAAGTTATAAAAATATTGACGATGATTTGGAAAAATTAATTGAACTTAAACATAGGTAATTTAATTAAATTATTCTAATCAATGACTATTTTCTTTTAATAATTTATTATTTTTCAGAAATTTAGTTAAATTTTTGGACTTTTTTATTTTACATTCATGTTCAAATAATGGATTTCCATTAATATTTATTAAATTTAATTTAATTGACTCAGCAACTTCTCTTTTTGACCGTTTATTTAATCAACAAAATATTTTGCCTTCACGTCAATATATTAAATGGGGATATCAAGTAATTATTTATTTTAATTAATAATTAATTCTTTTATACTTTTTTATTTATTTAAAGGCAGCTAAAGGTTTAAATTATTTAATGGACAGAGGTATTTTACATCGACGTTTAAGTGCTCGTTCTTGTTTATTAGACAATATGGAGAATTTACGTCTTTCTGATTTTTGGACAGAAAATGATCCTGGGGATTTAAATCTTTTTCAAAGAAATTTACCTAATTCTATTAATCAAAGAACTATTATGTATAGTGATGGATGGCGGTAAATATTTATTTAAGGATTTTTAATTATTTATTTTAGTTATTTACCTACTGAAACATTAATTAATAATTTATTTGATTGTACTTCACAAGTTTGGACTTTTGGTCAATTAATTTGGCAAATTTATACTCATCACCAATTTGGGAATAGAATTATGTAAATAAATTAATTAATTTATTTATTTTCTTTTAGTTATTCAAGTATGGAAGAATTTATTTCATTAACTGGTGGAAGGGATGATCCTTATTTTATGCCTGGATATTTAAACAAAAATGAAGCTCAACAAGGAATTCCTGAACAGTTAAATAATAATATATAATTAATTGTTAAAATTAATTTAATTTTATAAAGAAAAAGACGAAAAGCACTTTTCCTTAAAGCTTCAGAACAACTTCCACATCCACCTGAATCTTTAGCGTTTGAATTTATTTATTTATTAAATTATTTATTTTTTTTTTAGTAAAATTATTCCATCTGCTCTTTTACCTGATCGTTCTGAAAGGCCTTACTTTTCTGAAATTTTCCGAATTTTGGAAAGTGAAAAACGTATTTTAGACTTAGCACATGTAATTGGACGTTTCTTTTAAATGATGACCTTTTCTATTTAAATTTTATTTTTATTAAATATTTTTTAGATATTTTGAATAAATCTTTTTTATTTTTTTTTTTAAAATTCATAGAATATTATTTATATTTTTATTTTGCCTTTAATTCTTTTTATATTTATAACAAAATAAATTTTGGCAAATATTTTCCCCTTCTTGTTTATTCAATATTTTTTTTTTAAATTTTATTATATTTTTATATAAACATTATTTATATAACTTTAATTTAAAAATAAAGTCAAGAATTCTTCTAAGCTTTTTTTTCCAAAAAATTGTTTTCATTTCAAACAAAAAAGACCTTTAATATAAAAAAAAGTTTTTTTCAAAAATAAAAGTAAAGAATTAATGGAAAAACTAAAGAGAAAAAACAATTTGTTAACTTTTATATATATAAATAATATTTACTTGTCAAAATTAACTTGGATATGTTCATCTATTATTTTTTTATAAAAAATTAATAATTATTTTGTTTTAAATAAATAATATTTAATAAAAGAAAATATTTAATTTATTTAAAGATTTAATAAATTAAAATTAACCTTTTATTGAACAATTTTTTTTAAATAAAATTTAAATTATATTAATGATTTATTTAATGAATAATATATTAATAATTATTTTATTATTTATTGGAATAATTAATATTTCAATAACTTTAACAAATAACCAAATGTTGTCTACATGTGATACAAAAAATGAAAAAGAAGCTACTTTATGTTTAGAACCAATGTTGGGATTTGCAAATGCTATACAAGAAAGACAAAATTTAGCTCAAAATATAAATTATCAAAAGAATTTTTTATTACCAGAAGGTACACAAATTTTTAGAGAATTATGTTCTCTTTATAGTGAATTTAAGGTTTTTTCGTAATTAATAATTAAATTTATTTAAATTTAAATAAAAGAAATGTACATCAAATATAAATTGTGAAAGTATTTCAATAAAGGCAGTAGAAGCTAGTTATGGGTATTAAATAAATAAATATAAATAAAGAAATTATTTTTTAAATATTTAATTTTACTTTAAAAGTCTTATTTATGAAAGAAAAAAAAATTTTTTAATAATTAATTAAAATAAAATTAAAATAAATTTTTTAAACAAATTTTCTTTTTTTTTTTGTTAACAGTTTTATGTGTGGTATAGGAAATGAACAATTTAAAGAACATGCAGATTGTTTTTCTCGTTTAGAAAATAAAGCTGATTATATTTATTGTAAATCTATTGCTTCAAATGAAATAAATAAAGAAAAAGAAAATAATAAAAATAAACTTTGTTATACAATGAATAATTATTTAAAATGTTGTAAACCTTTAGTTGAAAGAAATTGTGGAAATAAAGCTTGGAAATTAGTTGCTAAAGTTTATTTTAATTTTTAATTAAATTAAATTAATTATTTTTTTAGATAACAAAAGATAGTTTAAATGTCAGTTTGCCTGATTGTAATTTATTTGCACTTGAAAATTAAAAAATAAATTTATTTAATAAATAAAATATATTTTAATTATTTTGTTTTTTTTTTTAATATTTTTAATTAAATAATTTTAAAAATTATTATTAAAATATTTTACTATATTTTTGATCTTTTTTAATTTAAAAATTATGTAGGTAGGTTGTATTAAAGGAAAAACACGTGACAGACAACTGCTTTAAAAAGAAATAGTATACATATATATTCGATATGTGTTATTACTTACTTATATTATTACTCATAAATATAATTTTAATTTTACTTTTATTCATTTTTTTTATATTTTTTATATAAAATATTTTAAAAATTATACAAATATTTATTTATTTACATATTTATTTAAAAAATAATCAATAATTATTTTTTATTTATTTGTTATTTTCTTTTTAACTTTATTTTCCTTTTTTTTTTTATTTATTTTAGTGTATAATAAATTTTTTTCTCAAGGACAACTGAGAAATGGCTCGGTCTTTAGTCTTGCCTTAAATTATATCCTAAAGATCGAAATAAAATGTTTATCTAAAAAATAAAAAATTATTTTTACCCAATACTTAAATAATCAATTAATTAATTGATTAAATGTCCTTTTTAATATGTTTTGAAATAAATATAAATATCTATTAATATTTAATAATTATTTCATAAAATTAATTAATTTTTTTAAATTATTTATTATTAAAATATATTTTTGGTTTATTAACATTAAAAATAATTTTTCGATCTTTTGGGTGCTATAATTTATTTAAATAATCAATTAATCCTCTTCATTCTTTTTTCATCCGAAAATCATCAAAATTATGTTTTATCAGTAAAGGTCTATTAAAATAATTTTTTATTACTATTTTTGCTGAAAATTGATAATTAATTATTTATTTATTTATTTTGATAAATTTATTTTATTAAATAAATTATTTCTTTCCAAAAATCGTTGAAGAGAGAAAATTAGATAATTTATATTTTAAATAAATATGTACATATTAATTAAAATATATTTTATGCAAAAATTGCAAAATATTAAAATAATTAATTTTAAAAAATAAATTAAAATACAAAACAAAATATTTTTATTTTTCTGATTTTATATTTTTTTTTCTCTTAATATTTTCATTTTTTTTTATTTCAACAATTTTTATTTGATTTTTGAAATAAAACTTTATTTCTGATGAATCACTAATAACTTAAATAATTTTTTTAAAATTTTTTCTTAATTATTACAAATATATTTTTAAAAAATATTAATTTTTAAATTTATAATAATTTTTTGCAAAAAATATTTTTATACTAAAAATATCCATTTTAATTTATTTTTAAATAATATTAATTTTCACATAGCAACGGTTATTTATAAAGTATACATATGTATAATTTAAAAATTAAATAATAAAAATATATTTTTTAATTTTTTATTTATTTTAAAATAGGTTATTCTAGTAATAATTATTTTAATTATATAATAATAAAATAATATTTAATTAATTATTTTTTAATTTATTTAGACTTATTTTTTATTTTTAATATTTTTTTTATTAAATTATGGGACAATTAACTTCTTCATATTTTGCTTATACTTGTGAAGGAAATGAAAATTCTAAATGTATAAATAATAATAATAATAATTCAAAAAATTTAATTACAAATAAAGAAGAAATTGAAAAAGAAAATAAAAAAAATTTAAATAAAAATACTTTTCCTCTTTTGGGTAATGGAAAATTTAATGTTGGTTGTTCTGATATAATGGTATAAAAATAAAATAAAAATTAATTAATTAATTTTTTTAAAGATTTTACCTAGTGAGGAATGTTGTTCTAATATTAATAATGAAGAAAAATGTAAAGGAATATTTGCTAGAATTTATTATCCAAGTGAAGACCAAAATAATGATAAATTTACACCAGAAAAATTAAATGAATATATTCCTTGGAAACCTGATGAAAAAGTTATTGAAGGATTAGCTGCTTATAGAGGAATGTCTCCTTGGAAATTAAATTTAATTTTTGATTGGATGATTGGGGATAAAAGGTAAAATATTTTAAAATTATTCATTTATTTATTTATATTAAATTTATCTTTTAAATATAATTAATTCCTTTAATATTTTATTTAATTTATAGAATAATTATTTTATAATTTAATTTCTCTCTAAGAATCCCAGTACGTTGGCAAGTACCTATTAAAAAAAGTGAAGAACAATTTCCTGTTATTGTATTTTCCCATGGAATAAGTGGAACTAGACATCTTTATTCAATAAATTGTGCCTCTTTATCAAGTCATGGTTATGTAGTTGCTGCTTTAGAACATAGGTAAAAAAATATTTATATTTAAAAAAGAATTATTTTATTTTTAGAGATGGCTCAGCATGTTATACATATGAATTAAATAAAGATAAATCAACAGGTGATTTGATACAAAATCCAATTCAGTTAAAAAAACTTCCACATAAAGAGGAAGAATTTGAGAGTAGAATAGCACAGGTTTTGAATACCTTTTAAAAGTTTTTTTTTTAAATTAATACTTTTTTTTTTTACTCTCTTTTATAATTAAATTATATTTAACATTTTAGATAAAACATCGAGTAAAAGAAACAATTCAAATGTTAAATTTATTTAATAAATTAAATGAAGGATTACGTAATTCTAATGTAGAAATTGTTTTTGGAAATGAATTTGATTGGGAACAATTTAAAGTTATAAATAAATTATTTATTTTTAATTATTTATTTTTAGGGAAGATTAAATGTAGATAAAGCAATTTCTATTGGTCATAGTTTTGGTGGTGCTTCAGCACTTACTTCCTGTGCTGTTCAAAAGGCTTTTGAAGTAATATTTAAAAATTAAAAAATAAAAAGTTTTTTAGTGTTGTGTTGTAATGGATGCTTGGCTATACCCTTTCGAAAGTAAACATTATGAAGAAATTACTCAACCAGTTTTAATGCTTAATGCAAGCAAATGGCAATGGCCTATGAATGTTAAGGTTTTTTTTTTAGTTTTTTTTTTAATATTTAAATTTTATTTTCTAAGAGATTATTGCATTTACAAGAACAGAATGGAGGAAATGATAAATATATGTACACACTGACCGATATTGTCCACCAATCATTTTCAGGTTTTCTTTTTTAGTTTATCCTTAAAATCTTTTTAAAAAATAAACATAAAATTTAGATCTCGGTTTGCTTTATCCAGGCAGAATTGGAAGATATATGGGCTTTCAAGGCCAACATGACCCTGAATACTTGGCTAATATAATAATGCAATTAACTATTAAATTTATAGAAGACCCCTTTAATTCTAAGGAAAAATTAAAAGAACTAGTTGAAACACTAAATTGTCCCGTTTTAATTGAAGGAACTGATATTCCTAAGGAAAAATTGGATGAAATATCCTTTGATTTAGCTGAAAATCATTCCTCAATGATTGGAGAGAATGAAGAAAGAATACTTCATGAGGGTGGAGAATAATATATAATAACGCTCAAATTTGCAAAGAATCAAATTTTTACAATACTTATTTTTATTTAAAAAATTGATTCTTTAAGTATATTTAAATAAACCATAAAATGTATTTCCATTCAGTTAATCGAAGAATCCTCAGTTTCCTCTTCATCTTCGTCATTAACCAATTTCAAAAGAAAAGGTCTTCGTATACAACGAACAACTTGTTCAGGTGGAGAATGAAATGCTGCACAAAAAAGAGAATCATTCAAACTCAGATCTGCCAAAGCAATCTATAAAATGATTAAGGAGAATTTATATTTATTTCCCTTAAACTCCTTTATTTCATTAAAACGAACATTTGCAGTGTTTTCCTTGAAAAATTTGTCAGAGGACTCGACACTATTCTTGCGTTCTTCGTCTTCTAACGGTTTCCAATCAAGTTTTGTTGCTTGTTCCTTGCATTCGGAAATAGTACGACATCCTCCAAGGGATCTAAAAAATTGTAAAAAATTGATATATCTAATTTTAGATATGTGTATATATATACTTGGCAATTCTTTCCCAATGTTCATCAGTTGTAGGATTAACTGCGGCTTTGAGGGCTATCTAAAAAATTAAATGTTAAATTTATTGAGAAATTTTCAAAAAATGAGGAAAGAATGTACTAGCTCTGTCACAATATTTATCATCTTACTGGTGATCATGTGGTACAAAGATTACAAACCTTTAGCTTATTAGATTCATCCTTTGTCCAACGCTTCTTTTTAGTTATCTTTTCTTCCTTATTTGAATTTTTTTTAGCAAAAGTTTTTGTAGCAGATGAACAAGCTTTTGGAGGTTTTATTGGCTTTTCAAATTTTTCGAATTCCTCATGCGGGCTAGAATTTCGCTTAATAGGTGTCTCATTCTGTTCTTTTGGAGAAAATATAATTCTGCGAAATACTCGCTTTCCACGAAAAATGACAGGAGTTGGCGTGTTTCTAGGAGTTTTTTGTTCATCATTCCCTGACTCAGATGAAGGTGAGTAATCCACAAGTTTTAAAACGTTCATTTGTTTTTTAATCTCTAAAAATAAACCAATTTAAAAAAAATATATTAAATCTAAAAATTATACATAAGCAATTTGTTTTCTTTTATTCAATCGATTATATTTAAATGAAGAAAATTTTGGGGAATATAGCCACTTTGTCGCAGCAGTGAGGAAAGATAAAATTCTTATAAAAGAAGTTACTGGTTATAATATTATAATTTAATACTTGTTATTAAACTCCACATAAATAAAATCATAATTTGATAAATAAAGAGGGAAGGTCATAATTTTTTCAAAAAACTTGGTGTTTTCGAAGAATTATGAAAAACTATCTTTAATTCTTTACAAAGAATTAATATACGATATGTACATATTCGTTTAAATTTAAATTTTTAAAAAATTGTACAAAAATATTCATAATAAAAACATGATAAACATTTACTGATAAGAAGTAATAATGTATGTACATAAATATACATATCTATAATTGTTATTATTGTAAGACATTCACAGAAAATACCGATTAAAAAATATTTACATTATGTATTTAATAGATTTAAATAATAATTTTAAGGAAATGAATTATAATCTATTTATTATTCTATTGTTTGCGTTATTTAGAATTTTATATGCCAATTCTAATGATTATTTGTTTGTTACAGATGAAGAACTAACACCTGTAGTGATTTGGCATGGAATGGGTTTGTTTTAAAATAAATTAATTGAATAAATTTAAATTAAGAATTTATTCTTTAAATTTGACATAATTAAATACTTTTTATAAATAAAAAGGTGATTCTTGTTGTAATCCGTTAAGTATGTCTTACATTAAAAAATTGATACAGACAAATATTCCTGGAATTTATGTTTATTCTGTAATGCTTGGAAATAATATAGCTGAGGATATTGAGAAAGGGTTTTTCTCTAATATGAATGAACAAATCCAAATTGTTTGTGAAATATTGAAAAAAGATCAAAATCTTATAAATGGCTATAATGCTATTGGATTTAGTCAAGGAGGATTATTTATGTATATTTCTTATGAATAAACCTAAATCTAAAATATTTAGGCGTGCAATAGCTCAACGATGTCCATATCCTCCGATTAAAAATTTGGTTAAATTTAATTTATAAGAATAAAAATATTTTTCTAAAGATCTCAATTGGAGGTCCTCAACAAGGAGTTTTTGGGTAATAATAACATTAATTTATTTTTTAATCTTTTAATTTATTGTTTGCCTCACTGTTCTGGTTCTGTTCCTATTTGTGACACAATTAGACATTTATTAGATTATGGAGCTTATGAAATGTTTATTCAAAAAACGTAAAAAATTATTTTTTAATAATAATTATATAAAAGATTTAAATATAAATATTTTTCAGCATTGTTCAAGCTCAATTTTGGCAGTAAATATTAGTTTAATAATTTTTTAAAATTAATTTTAAGTGATCCAACTAGAATTGAGGATTATCGAAATAAAAATATTTTTCTACCAGAATTAAATTGTGAAATTGTAAGTTTTTTTTTAATTAAAATTTATTTAATTAATTTAGAAATGTAATTCTACTTATAAGAAAAATATGTTAAAATTACAAAATTTTGTTCTTGTTCAATTTTTAAAAGACGAGGAAATACAACCTAAAGAAAGCGCTGTATATATTTTAATAAAAAAATTTATTTATTTTTAGTGGTTTGGTTTTTATTCTGAAAATGATACAGAAAAAATAATTCCAATGGAACAGACAAATCTTTACAAACAAGATTTAATTGGGTAAACTTATTTTAAATTTTTATTGAATTAATTTTAGATTAAAAACATTAGAAAAGACAGGTCGACTACATTTTCTTTCTATTAATGGAAAACATCTACATATTACATCTGGGGTAAAAAAAAAATAGATTTAAATATAAAACTAATATTTTACTAATACATAAATTCTTTCTGCTTCCAAGTCCTCATAAAAAATGACCTTGTTTTTAAATTTTAATTTTTTAACAAACTTTAATTAACAATATTTTTCTTTAATTAAATTAAATATTCTAAGATTTTTACTGCTGAAATTATCAATAAATATTTAAAAACTGAGACAAAATTGTCTTCTAATGAATTCGAAGAGGAAGATGATTTATATTAAATATTTTTTTAATTTTAAAATAATATTTTTTAATTATTTTTTTAATTATTAAATAAAAGATAAATTCCACAAATTTTCTTCTTTTAATAATTAATACTCTATAACATATATATTTTTGTTTTGTGCGTAGTGATAAAAATAAAATTAAGGTCATTTCCTTAATTTGTGTACGTGATTGCCCTAAATTAATTATTTTAATAGATTTAAACAATAAATAAATTCATTTGTTTTCAAAATCGTTAATTTAGACTGTTTAAAATTATTTTTTAAATATCTATTTTTGTTGTTGTGGGTAAATAAATACAAAAATAATGAATTTTTAAATTTTTTTTTTAACCTAAAAGAATGGCTCATGTTTGGACCACTAATAATAAAGCCCCTCAGTTATCTAGTATTTCAACCCTTCCATTTGGTAACGGAAAAACTTCACATGAAGTAAATCAAAATGAAGAGGAAGAACGTCCACGTCGTTCACTTCGTTTATTGGCATTTGCTTCTGTAGCTTTTGCAACAGTTTCAGTACTTGGTTGTGTTATAACATTACCAATTGTGTATAGTCATGTACAAAGTATTCAAGCATTTATGCAAAATGAAGTAGACTTTTGCAAGGCAAAATATTTTATTAAATTAAAAAAAAATTTTTTTAATGTAGACCCGTTCTAGAGATATGTGGCGCGAAATATTACAAATCCAATCTGTAACTGGTGTATCCGTTAATGAAACAACTGAAAGAGAAAAGCGTCAAAGCAATGGTCGTTATGATGCGCAGGCCATTGGTTCTCCTCCTGGAATAGCCGGAAGTGGAAGTTGTTGTAATTGCCAATTGGGACCGCCAGGTCCTCCAGGCCCTCCAGGTACATTTTATATAATAAAAATTAACACATTTATTTTTAAAAAATAAGTTAAAATTAAATCAATTCTTAATCTTTTATTTAGGTCGAGATGGACGGCCTGGGCAAGTTATTTTTTAATTAAAAAAGTTTTTTAATATTATTTAAGTGCTCCAGGCAGACCTGGAAATCCTGGTCCACCCGGCAGAGATGGCGTTCTATTGCCAGGACCAGTTAGTTATACTTTATTTTTTTAATATCACTTTAGCCTCCTAAACCTCCTTGTCAAAAATGTCCACCTGGACCTCCAGGCAAGTTCAAAAAATCTTTTAAGTATTGATCTTACCTTATTATTATTGCAGGTCCGCCTGGACCTCCTGGGCCAAAAGGACTACCAGGACCTCAAGGAGAAGGTTTTGTCAATTTATTAATTATAGAAATGTTTTTCAGCTGGAATTACCGGTCGAGATGGAATTCCTGGCCTACCAGGTCCACCTGGTCCTCAAGGTCCGCAAGGACCGCCAGGATTACCCGGAGATAAGGTATTTTTATATTTATTAAATCAATACTTAATTATTATAAATTAAAAACTTTTCAGGGACCACCTGGTGAACCTGGAAAGGTAATTGACATTTAATTTTGAAATTATTTTCTATATTACTCTACAGGTAATTAACGGCGCACCACCTGGCCCTCCTGGTAGAATAAATGTCTTATAAAAATAAAATTTATTTTTAGGGCCCCCAGGAGCTCCAGGACCTCAAGGGCCGCCAGGACCTCCTGGACGAGGTTTATTTTAAAATATTCAAAAATAAATTCGTTTTATTATTCAAAACAGATGGACAGCCCGGAAAACCAGGACCACCTGGTCCTCCAGGAGGTTATTGTTCTTATAAATTTATTTTTCATATATTAAAATATAGATCCGGGAGAGAAAGGTGCAGATGGACTGCCAGGTCCTCAAGGACCTCCAGGGCCAAGGGGACCTCCCGGCCAACCAGGCTCATGCGTATGTCAAAAATTTAATAAAAGATTAATCCAAAACTAATTTATAGGATCATTGTCCTCCTCCAAGAACCGGGCCAGGATATAATCGAAAATAAATTTTTTTATTTGTTAATTTAAACCTAAATTCTATTTTTTAAAAATTTTACTGTAAAATAGTTTAGCCAAATAAATGAATTTTAATTACAAATTGTTAACGTGATTTAATAGAAAACATTTAAAATATTAACAAAAATTAATTTCCCAAATATATATAAAATAACACATTTTTATAAAAATAGAATAAATAAACGTATTTAAATTACTAACTTTTATTTATCATCATCTGGTTCCGAAATTTGTATCCATTGATTAGGCAATCGTTCTTGAAATAGATTCACCTTAAATTTTAAAATATTTTTGTAATTTTACGTTTAACAAACTTTATTATCTGCTCCAGAAACTGCCAAAACAGTAGCACAAAGTGACCAGCTTACATGCCAAAGAGCTAGAAAATGTTTAAGAAATTAATTCAGACCCTTCCCACTTACGATCGTCATATTTACGGAGTAGTCTGCTTGTCCATTTCGCACCATCATCTGCATCCAAATTTGGACACCGCCAAATTATTACTTGTCCATCAACTCCACATGAGGCAATTGTGCTTGTTAATGAATCAGATGGTGACCAAGCCACATCTCTGACCCTAAAAATGAAGCAATTTAAAAATTATAATTATCATGCTACTAAAACATTGTAGAATATAAATTAATTATAAGGCAAGGAAGTATAATAAAATAAACAAATAACTGTGGGATTAAATATTCAAAAAATTTTATATTACAGCATATTAGATTAATTTTTAGGTATTTGTACCAATATCTATTTTATTCTATAAATTTTTTATAAATTTCTTTTTTTATGTAAAAAGTAAATGTTTTTGAAGTTATTCTGAAAAAAATTACCAATTTTCATGTCCTTCTAATTCAGCCTCAATTATCCAATTCCCTGGAGTTTCTTCTCTAACAAAATTATTTATAGTTGTAATAATAAAAACAGAAAAAACCTCCAAATCTTCACTAGCCTATCATTTCCACCAGTTACGAATCGCTTTGGATCGATTTTTTCACTTTTATCTAAAACGGAATTTATCCGCTTAGCCGGTGCCCAGCTGATAGAATTACACCCCTTAATATAAACTATATAGGTAACTTCATTAAAAAATTCAACCTCCTCGTGAGCATTAGAAATTTTAACGGGAGACCAAACGTCACCCATAAATTGAACAACAGAAATGGCACAATCAGTTGAACAACAAGCAAAAGTTAGCCCATATTCAGCGTATGCCCAACTAATGCTATTAATGCTTGCTTCATGTTGATTATATTCATACTAATAAAAAAAAAACCAATTCTTTTTATAAAATTAAAATAATTACCGATTTTTGCCATTTTCCATTAACTTCTCTCCAAATGATTGCTTTTCTTAATTTATTTAAAAAAATATGAAAAATCTCTTAAGATCACGATTTATAAAGTAATCAAATTTTTTTTTGTTAATAATTTATTAATATTTACCTGTCATGGGAGCAAGAAGCTAATACATTGTCAAACTTTGGAGGCGCCCAACTTACTTGCCAAACCTAAAAATTATCATTTTTTTAAAATTTAATTTAAAGATTTTTTAAGAAAATGTTATACTTTCAAATGATAAATCCTTTAACAAAATTAAAAATAAACCGGTCCGTCATGTCCAGTAAGTTCCGCCATTGGTAAACTTTGACCGTTGGATTTTATTTCAAAAATTTTAACTAAGTGATCACTTGAGCATGTAGCAAGCCTAGTTCCATAATAATTCATTTGTGCATCATGCTGAATTTCGAAAAATTTTTTTTAAAAACTTGTAATTACAATAATGTCGCGATGTCCAGTTTCAACTCTTGATGTGAGCGATACCTTAAAACAAAGAAATTTTTACTCCAAAAAGTTTACCATTTAAAAAATTGATTAAAATCTTGTTTCAATAAATAAATAAATAAATAAATATTCTAATAAGATTTAGTTGAAATATATGAGTATTTTGGCAATGATCCAGCCTCTTCCTTTAGTGATGAAACGACATTAAAAAAATTTTTTTTGAAATGAAAAAATTAATTTAAAAAATAATTTATGTATAGGAAGGCTTCACTTATTTTTGACCTATTTAATTTGTATAATAATATTTATTATATATATTTTAGAAAGTGCCATTTTCTTTTTAGAACACTTATTATTTTAGCTTTATTTATGCATTTTCAGCGAACACCACAAACTGCATCTAGACCTTCCATTAGTCGTACACGGTTTTTTTTTTAAAATTTAATTGTTATTTTTTTATATATAGAAGTTATTTCTAACATGTATTTTTTGTTATTAATATTTTAGTATTGACGGGATGAGACTTACTATGGGAGGATGCGGACGTATTAGTTTGGCGCCTGATGCACGCTATAGTATTGCTTCTGGGGCACCGTCCAATTTCAGACCGAGTGCTTTTCCTGGTGCTTCTTCACGTCGACTTGTCGCTGTTCCAAGAGTTAATAAAGTAACAGATAATCGAAATTTGCGAAATAGGGTAACACATTGTGTTTAATCGACTTTAAAATGATTTAAGGACGTTCAAACTGGCATGATAAAGAAGATTGTTACTTATCTTGAAGACTGTGTAGAACCCTCGCCGAAATTTAAATTCGATGATCGTGAATTTTTGAAGACGGCTAACAGAAATGACTTTAAAAATGTTTTCGAGTTTGTTTTTAAATGTGTCCAGCCTGATTTTCAACTTCAAACCAATCCTCCTCAAAAATTTTATGAAGACGTTTGTTTTCTTCTCTCAAAATTTATTTGTTAAATAATTTTACAGATTGTTAAACTACTTAACGGTTTGGGATATCCATATCACCTAAAAATCAGTACAATGCAGACAATGACTAGTCCCACAACGTGGCCCACAATGCTTTCTATTTTGGAATGGCTTGTTAATTTTGTAGAGGTTAAATATCACAACTTAGTTCATGTATCAAATTTTTTTACTCAGTTGGAAGTAACTATCCATGATGACCGTCGTGTTGGTGACCAAGAAAAATGGAAATTATATGTTTCATGTTATAAAAAGGTGTTAGAGATTAAGGCATCATCTACACAATCAGCAAAGCTTGAATCTTCGCTTTTTAACTCTGAATTTGATGCTTATCGCAATTCAAAACTTGGCATTGATGGCGATGAGTCTTTTACTGATCTTCGGAATAAACGTGTAGAATTTGATGCAGAATTGGAAAGAATTAGGGCACTTGTTGTGCAAGTATCACTTTTTATTCATTGTTAGATAGAATTAATTATCTTTAAGGAGGAAGAAAAAATTTCGGAATTGAAAAAAAATATTTCCGGAACTGCTGAGGACATTAAAACTATGGAGAAATACACTGAAGACTTGATGGCTACATTTACACGAAACAGCGAGTTGAAGGAGGAATACGATTTAAAGTTGGCTTCAGTTGTTAAAAAGAATGAAGATTTGGAAGCAAAACGTCTTAGTAAAGAGCAACAAATTGCTAATCAAAAAATGAGTGGTGATGAGGCTCGCCAACTTCTATCTAATCGACAAATGGTAATTCTTGTATAAATATTTAATTAAATTAACAATTTTAGATAAATGAGAACATTTCAACAATAACTAATAATTATCTCTTGGAAGAACGGAAACGTGATGAATTACAACCAAACTTTTTTAGAGCGTCTTCTAAAGTTTGGATTTATAAAGTTTAATTTTTATATTTGTTCAATAGATCCATTCTGACTTTAAATCTTTCGTTGGACGTCTTAAACATGTTAGTAAAATATTTTGTCAACCGGACGAGCTTCCACAACAAATTCGTCTGATTGAGGAATATTCGTTTTTACAAAACATTTCCGATTTTAAAAAATCTTCTGTTGACAATAAATTGGCTCAATTAATTGACAAATTAAAAGAAAATGCAGAAGTTGAGATGGTTAAATATCAAAACTTTGTTGAAGATGCAAATAAAAAGAAATCGACTTTAACCCAAGAAATTGATGAATTGAACACAGATATTGCGATGGTATTGATAAATCATTACGTTTATTTGGGACTTATATTTTAGTGTCTAGAGGGTCAGAAATTGGAGAGTGAACGTTTTAAACGTGAACTTGGTGATGAGTTACGTCCCACTCGTACGGCAAAGCATAACTTGGATATTGCAAAACAGAAACATCAGGCAATTTCATCAGAATTGGATAAATACAATGAATTATTGACTAAAGTTGGGGAGGAAGTTGCAAATAAACATAAAAAAGTAATTAAATTTTTCTTTATCTTTTCTGAATATTTAAAATTTTTAGTATTTACAATACAAACAATCACTTGATGAATTATATGAAGAATTTCAACCTGTAATTATGGATACTGTTACCAAATTTTGTATTCTTTTTGAGAGACAACATGTTTGTTTATAAATTCATGCTTATTAATACATAGTTGTATGATTTTCAGAAGCAGAAAATTCGTCTAAGTGAATTGGCCGATGTTATACTCAAGGAGAATAAGGTGATGATCGAAAAATTGGATTCCGAGAAGGAGAATACAGTGAAATAAATTTATCTTTTCTCAATTGTTTTGTGAAGATGGCTTTTATTTAATTGGATAAAATTAAAGAAAAGGATCCTGAAAATTTTACTGTTAGATAATTGAACATTGTAATAACAATATTTTAAATAAGGGAAACATCCACTAAATTTTTAGATTCATAGACTTGTTCTAAAATTTTTCTCTTAATTTTGTCCATATGCTTCTCATCATAATTCTGCATAAAAACTGGTGCCCACTCAAAGTCCTCAATGTTAAGGTTTAGAGACGCAAAAGCAAGCGAAATTATCTTTAAAAATTATTCCATTAGGTATTCATTTAAAATTTACAGCAACAGCAAGTGTTCTAGGTTTATGATCAAGCACAATTTCTGGATTAACGTATAAATCCTGTAAGAGCATAGCAGTAACACGTTCAATGTTAGTTCGCTGGTGAGTAAATATATTTGAGTACCAATCCCGAAGAAGACGAATTATTAAAATAACATCCTAAAAATAGCAGCAAAAAATTAACTTTAATATTTACTTGATGTGGATGTTCAAAATTTAATCTAAAACGCAAAAAACGAAGCACTAGCAATTCAAGTTCAATAAAACCTTCTTTAAGAGAATAAGAAAGTTCGCCAATGTCTAGTGGAGGTGCATCGGAATGAAGGATGCTAAAAAGAAATTTTTTAAAAAAGGAATTAGTATCACTTATATATAAATTTAATCATTTAAAAACCTGTAAGAAATATTCATTGCATCTCTGGTGTTAATTTTTGTATCGCTAGTCACTTTCCCTGCTACAAGCATACAAGCAGTTGCTACCGAATAAAAAAGAAAAAATATTTTTGTTAATATTGTAGACAATCCAACAAACATAAGGACAAACATGGCTCTTTGGGAAATCTTTTTGGGTAAGCACACGATGACAATAAATAGAAGAATATCCAATTGTTAAAGAGTCTGCTTTCAGACGAATTCCTAAGATTATTTTAAAAATAAGAATATAAAAAAACTTCTTTAATATAATTATGTAAATATATTTATGCTTTGAACGAGCGTAAATGATTAAAATAAAAAAAAAGTTACTAAATATTGACAACCTAGATCGATTAAAAAAGTGAACACATCACGCTTTGTTATTGAACTGCCTTCCATTCTTGAAATAATATTTTAAAAATAAAATGAGTATCACTTTAAATATTTTTTTAAAGTATAAACAAATAAATTATTAACAAAAATGAAAATTAACAAAATAATTTATTCAAAATTAAAAATAAACCCGTAATTCACAGATTTTTACAAAAATTATACAAATCTAATAATGTCACCATCTTCAAGCTCAAATTGTCTTAAAAGATTGTCTTTTGTCCGTGCTATTAATTCAGAAGGATAATTAGAACGTTGAATTTCAACACCTTAAATATTTTAATTATTTTTATTTTTTCTTAAACCTTTTAATTGATCAGGTTCAAAATCAAATAAACGAGCACCTAATCCAACTACTTTATGAAGAGGTAATGCTAATGAAAGTGAACGGATTATGGAGCGTTCCCCATAAACAAGGAATAAACGGCAGCTCTGAATACCTGAATATTGGCACTTGGTAGTTGAAGAAGGTTTTCCATTTATTTCTGAATTTTTTTTTGAAGATTATTAAATAATTAAAATTAAAAAACCGTCTGATAACCCGTAAATTGATTGTAAACGTTCTAAAGCACTCAAATGTTCCTTACAAATGGGATGAATAGAAAATCGAGAGAAAAAAAGTAATTCGGCCGATTGGCGCGAAGAAGGAGAAATGTCACATTTATCCAAATATATCTGAAAATAAATAATTAAACATATGTATTTGTCCCATGGAAAAATTTCGGCATGACTTCAAAATTGTTTTATCACTAGATTTTTTCTTGAATAACAATAAATCTAGATTCTATAAGATGTTAAAAAATAATACAAGTTTAGGCAATTTAGCAATAACAATTTCTCTGCTTTCCACACCTCTAGAACCGGACAACAGAGTCCCTCTTAAACTTAATTTTGTTAATGAAGGCAAACGCCCAAGTTGATCAATTGACTCCCACTAAAATGAAAAGTTTGATTAAAAAACAATAAATAAAAAGTAAATCCTAATTGTCTAAATAAAATTAAAAAGAAAAACCTCTCTAATTGGATTATCATTTAAAATAAGCGTTTTCAAATTAGAAAAAACTTCACATAAACCATCACCAAAATGAATACATTCAAATTGACAAGATGAAAGATTTAAACATTCCAAACTTAATTATTTAATTGTTAAAGAAAATGAAAGCGCAATAAATAATTAAAAATAAACAAAATTTTTACTTTGTTAATGTGAATAATGATTCCAATTTTTGAAATTCTTTGAATGGATTTCCTTGCAAATCCAATAATTTCAGATTATTCAGATAATCAACATTTGGTGTAAATTCATTTAAATAATTTTTTGCTAAATAAAGTTCTTCTAAGGATCTAAACAGTTTAGGCAAATGATTTACCTTAAAATTGAGAATGTTAATTAAAAATTGAAAATATTACAGTTTGCAAAGTTAATAAACATTCATTAAGTGAAAGTTGTTTAATTCCTCTGAAAACATGCAAGTATTGATCTATTCTTGCAATTTCTTCTTCAGTACATTCTTCAAAATGTTCGATTCGATTATAACTTAAATTAAATAAAAATATACAAATGCTAAACAATATAATAATTTACTTATAAAACTAAATTGCAAAAATGAATTTTAAAAAACCTACTCTAAATGAAGAGTTTTGAGAACAGGAAAAGCAGACAAAATATTTATTAAATCTGTCCATTTCCCAATTAATGTTGAACATAAATCCAATTCAGTACATAAATTAAATTTTAAATTTTCAGCTATTTCAAGATTGAAATGAGAAACTTTTGAAAAACTAAAAAATTTTTAAACTAATTTATAATAAACCTTAAGACAATGCATTTAAGTTGAAATATTTGTTTCTGTTTTTGAAACGTTTTCTCCATTTTAACAAATTCAAACAATTTCGCATCTGGAGAGTCTTTAATTTTTATTTCATCCATTTTTAAATCAGAAGCATATTTTTCATTGATTTCATCTAGAAGGTCAGTACCAAAATCCAAATCATTCTCACGTAAAAAAGAACCAGAAGTATTTGAACTAAATATTTTAATTTATTAAATAATAAAAATAAATAAATTTACAAAGCTTTAAAATATTTCTTTCCTTTATAACTTCCATCATGTTTTCCTCTATATTTATCGTCCCAATCAACACCAACCCAAACCCCATTAGTACCTTCTACTTCTCCATAATATTTAACAACACCTTTTGAGTTATTTAACAAAATTCTTTTGTTAAGTTCAACCATTCTTTAAAAGTTAAAGAAGAATAATAAAAAAAATTTATAAGGAAAAGACGTTTGAGCAATCCGTAAACACGAAAAGTTCAACCATTCTTTAAAAGTTAAAGAAGAATATAAAAAAATATATATCTTATCGAAATTATTTTCTTACTCCATACGTAACCTTTGACCTTTAAAATTAAATTTTTATTAATTTTTTCCATTAAATTATTTGTACATATTCACAAAATAAATAGTTTATTTCATATAATAAATTTGCAAATATTTTTATTTGTTACCATGGTAAAGAATATTTATTTGATAGCAGAATTAGAAGGTGAGGGTGGAGGATTAAATAATAAAAAATATATTATATATAAATAAATAATGAATTTAATAAAAAAAATATTTATAAAAAAAAATATATGAAATTTTTTTTATTTTAAATGTGAGAGTTTTTTTTTTGTTAATTATTTTTTTAGAGTACTGTTTTTTTTTATTTTGCCAAGGTTTTTATAAAAAGAAAAAAATTTTATTTTGAATTATTATTCTTTTTAAAATGAAGTAATTTTTGATTGATTTAATTAAACAAAAAGAATATTAAAAAAAAATATTATTTAAATTGTTTTGTTTTATAAATAATTAAAAGTAATAATTACATATTTCGTGCCAACAAGATAATTTTTGTATAAATTTTCCTTTTTGTTTTTATTGCACATTTAAAATAATTTTTTTTTCTTATTGTTAAATATTTATTTTTTAATTTAAAAAAAAAATTATGGGAACTGTGCCAAGTTCATTTTTTGGTTATCAACAAAAAACTGCAGTACAACCAATTTGTATTGATCAAAATAGTGGACAAATACATCAATTAAAGTAAAAATAAATGTTTTCTATAAAATTTAATTTTTGTTAATAAATTTAAAGCAGAGATGACCAACCAATAGCAATTCGTCGTAGATTAAATTCAGCACTTGAATGTGTTGGAGGAAGATTAAAAGTAATTAAATAAATTTTATTTTTAAATATTTTTATAAAAAAAAAATAATAAAATTTAGTTATCAACATCAACCAATAATAGAAGAAGAAAAACAACAGAATCTTCAAACTCTAGTAGAAGGTTATCAAATTCTGCCCAACAAAAAATAGAACAAACACAACAACAACTTAATAATTTATTTTTATCTAATAATAATGACAAACAACAATTTTATTTTGAAGATTTTAAAATTCCAAATAAATTTAACAATTTAAATATAATAAAGGTAAATATTTTATGGAAGAATTTTAATTTAAAAAATAATTATATTTTTAAAAGAAAAATGAAGAGGAGAATATTTTTAAAAAGATTAGCAATTCAAAAAAAGAAAAAAATCAATTTAATTTAGCTTCAGAAGAAAATTTAGGTTTAATTTTAAATATTTTTTAATTTTTTAATTATTTTAATTAAATATTTATATATTTTATTTTTAAATAAAATTTTATTTTAAAAAAAGATCAAACAACATCAACATTAGAACGTCATAAAGAAAATAATAATTATTTATTATTAACTAATAATAATAATATACCTAATAATTTATATCAAAAAGAAAATAAATGTGACGATAATAATGACGTAGAAATTTTAATTAATGTTAAAAATGAAGAAAATAAATCTGATTTTGTTGAAAATAAAAATATAACTTTGGTAAGTTTTGAAGTCTTTTAAAAGGAAGAAAAATATAAAATTTAAGAGTTTTTAAATGTTTTACTTTAATAATTATTATTATAATTATAATTAATTTAAAGGAATTAATATCTCAACAACCATCAACATCATTTCTTCCAAAACTTTCTCCAATACGTAATCGACTTTGGACTGCACCAATATTAGAAGATAAAAAAATAATACAACAACAACAACATTGTAAAGCAATTTTTAAAAGTGCAAGAGGAATTAAAAAAGAAATACCTTCACTTTTAATTGATTTAGATTCTATTTGTTTTAATGAAGATTTAATTGATAAAAAAGAAGAAAATGAAGAAAAAATTAATAATTCATTTTCTTAATTTATTAATAAATAATTTAGAAAGGAAAAAAAAAATTAAAGCTTTTGATTTTATTAAAAAAGAGGATATTTAATTAAATTATTTTTTAAATCTTAAGTCTCTACCCAACAAAATTTTAATTGCCTTTATTTTAAATAATAGGATCTCTGATTTAGAATGGATTTTAATTATTTTAAAATTATTTTTATTTGTATTCAAAAAATATATTTATTTTGATAAATAAAATAATTTTATTATTATTTTTTATTCTTTAGTCTTTTTATTTATTATATTATAATTAAATTAATATTTGACGTAATTAATTTAATTAATTATATTAATGTTCTTTGGCTAAAAATTAATTTTTGTTTAGTTGCTTTAAAGGTTAAAAATCTTAAAATTTTTTATAGCGTACACTGTTTCGTTTTGTATTTTTTTAAATTAAAATAAATTATTTTTTAATTTTTAGTTTTTTGATTGTTTACTGTTTAATAATTATTAATTTTTTACAAAATTTATCTTTTTTTTTTTTTTATTAATCTGAATTATTAATGGGTTAAAGAACAATAATTTTTAAATTATTATTCAATATTAAATATTTAAAATTAAATAAATAAAATTAGTAATAGATTTCTTCAATTTTTTTCACTAAATTAATTGTTTAATTAAATTATAATATATATTTTAAAAATTAATAAATATTCATTTAATTGGATAAAATTTTAAATTTTTGCAATTCTTCCAAATCTTTATTTTATAAATCTTTAAAAATTATAAATTTTCTTTAACATAATAAACTAAAAATTAAATTTTTAAATAAATTAATCATTTAAAAAAATCCAAATAATATATAGAATTAATGGTTTTAACTTCAAAAAAAAATTTATTAAAATAATATTTTTTCCTTTTTATCGATGATTTTTACAATAATTATAAACATTTTTTTAAAAGGGGAAAAAGTTTGTTTCAGTTACGCAAACTTAGAACTTTGTTAAACGCCCTCAATATTTTTGTTTAATTTCTGTATTTTTTAAAAATGTTTCTTTCATTTTAATTATTTTTAATATTTGTTTTATTTAGTTTATTTTCAAAAAAAAAAAAAAAAAAAAATTTTATTTAAATAATTTTTAAATAATTTAATTAATTCAAAAAAAATTTTTTTAAGTTTTAATTTATTTTGTTTTATTTATTAAAAAAATTATTTTTAGATGATTAAAATAATTACTTTATTATTTCTCTCCTTATCACTTTTTAATTGTTTATATGCTGATTGTATAGAATATTGCTTTGTTCCACCTCAGCAATATGCTGGATGTAATATATGCGGGGGGTATGGATATGGAAATGGATATGGATATAGTTGGGGATATGGAAGTTATGGTGGAGGAAGAGGTGGTGGTGGGGGAGGATTTGTACCTCAACAACAACAACAACATTATGTTCCACAACAAGTAGTACAACAATCTAATGGTGGTGTTGGAGGAAGTGGTTATCCTTCTGGACAAGGATATATTCCACAAAATGGGTAAAATTTATAAATATTCCTCAATTTCTAAAAAAAAACTCTAAAATAAATTTCAGAGGAGGAATTATTCAAACAACAGTAAGTGGTCAAAATTATGGTGGTAGTAGTAGTGGAGGGATTGCTGGAAACACTGGAGGGACTTATGGAGGTGGAAATATTGGAGGAACTACGGGAGGGAATAATTACGGATCTGGATTAGGTGGAAGTTCAGGAAGTAATGGAGGAACATCTGCTGGGAATAGTTATGGAGGAGGTAGTGAAGGTGCAGGAGGAACAACTGGAGGAGGTACTTATGGAAGTGGATCAAGTGGTGGAGGAGAAAATACGGGCGAAACTTCTATTGGAGAAAGTGAAACCAGTAAAGGAAATACAGGAGAAGGAGGTAATGGGGGATCTGAGGGTGGTTATGGAGGATCTGGAACTGAAACAGCAAGTGGTAGTTTGAGTACTGGAGGAAATGTACCTAGCAATTTAGGAGGACAAATAGTTTCAGCAGGAGGCAGTAGTTATGGCGGAGGACAAATAGGAGGTTAAAATTATCTGTAAGAATAAGTATATTGAAAATATAAAACTGTAGGACAAGCTGGGAGTTATCAGACATCTTCCACACAGCTAACTAATGGAGGGTCTACTCAAGTAGCTAATGGAAATGCTCAATGTTGTTGTTGTGGTAATGCTGGTGGATACCAAACGGTTGTTCCACAACAAAGTGGAGGTAGTGTCAGCATTGCAAACGTCCCATCTGTCCAACCACAAGCAACAGCAGTTGGCCAAAGCAGTATTCAACCCCAAAAAGGATATGGAGAAGTTCGACGAAAAAAACTTTCTTCTCGGCATCGACAACGTCAAATCTTTGATATTTCACCAAGAGGAACTATGGGATACCACATGATGGTTAAATTATAAAATTAAAAAAATTTTATTTTTCATTAGATGCTTAACCAATTACCTCCAATTCCACCAGTAAAGAGAGAAAAAACAACAGTTTCAACAAAACCCAAAAATGGGTTTTTAGAAAAATATCCAGTTACTGCAATGAAATCTAAATCTCCACAATCTTTTGAAGAAAAGCCAACAAAACTGAAACACTTTTAAACAATAAAGTTGTTCAATAAAGTTTTGTAAAAATATTGTTACTACAATCGCTAGAGATTTTTGATTTTTTTTAACGATAAAATGAATTAACATAAAAACTATATTTGATTGATTTTAGAATATTAATAGGAAATTTATTAACAAATAGTCTCTTAACTTTTATTTATTTTAAATTATACTCGTACATAATCATTTTAAAATAAATTATTTTATCAAAATGAGAAATTTGCCTAGAGCTATCAAAATGTAGCCTTTCTTTGATTTGACTTTCCTTTCAATTGTCTTCACTTTATTGCGGAGAAGCAAGTCCAATGACACCACAAGCCAAACGCGGTCCAGCATTGCCAGTCTTCTTGCTCTCCTCAGCCTTGTCATCAGTCCCGCGGCCTAAATGAAATTATAAATTGAAGGCTTTAGCAAAATAAAAAAACCGAGATCATCCTCCAAAGCATGAACAACCAAAGTACGCCCAATAATGTTGGTTGCACCAACAAGCGAAATTTTGGAATCTTCGAAGTCGATTTTGGCCACCCCATCTTCCTTCGCATGAACATTGCCCAAATCACCTACATGGCGAACTTCATCCTGAGGAATAAAATTTTCTACTCATATTTAAGAATATACCTGAGGACCACCATGAGTCATATTAGTCGGATTATAATGAGGCCCAGCAGAAACGCAGCCATTGGTCAAATCACCATAGGCATGGACATGGAACCCTTAAAAGAAATTTAAAGCGAATCGAATTGTGCTTTATACCATGAAGTCCAGGAGACAGACCAGTGATTTCACCTTCAATTCGTGTTGGCGATCCTTCCTTTTCCTTAAAAGAATTATTGATTGTAACAATAAAATTGTTACCTGTCGGAATCGGATGGTGCCCTTAACATTTTTGTCAGCGTCACCATTAAGAACACAAACAGCTTGTTGAGTAGTCATTATAAATAAAATAAGTAATTATTTATTTTTTTCTAAAAAATTTGAAAGTTTGGAATAAGAAAAAATTGTTAAGAAAATGAATAAAATAAACAAAAACAAGTCAATAAATAATGCAAGAATTGGGGAAAAGAAAAAACAAAATGCCAATTTTAGTATTTATTTAAATAAAATATGAGTGGTATTTCATCATTTTTTGTTAAATTAAAGAGAGACCAAGGACAAATAAATAAAACTGAAATATTAGACGAAAAGTTTTTCATTTGAAGTGGTCATAAGACCTTTATTTTTTGCTTTTTCCATTGATTATTAAATTTATTACTTAAATTAATAAGAAATTAAAACTTTAAAGGATTTTAAAATCAAATTATTTTCTACTAAATTTTATTCAAAATTTTAAATTATTGTAAAATATTATTTAATTAATTGTTTAAATATTTTATTTACTAAAAAATAACATTTATTTTATTTTAACAAAGGAGAATGTATTATTTATAATAACAATTTATTTATATTTTAATTAATTTACTATTTTAAATGTATATAACATATTATTTTATTTTTTTCACCTTTTTTTGTTTTTATACTTCACATGGTAAATATTATTCTAAATATTTTTAATATAAAAATTAATAGCATTTAATTGGAAATGTGCTGGGTGTAAAACTGGAGTAGAAGTACTTCGTTACCTTTATGAAGTATTTTAAAAATATTTAAATTAATTCTTGTTTAAGCAAAATTATACAACAACTGAAATTTTGAAAACAGCAGAATATGTTTGCAGACATTTTGCTGATCAAGATTCTTTTGTTTGTAGAGGAATTACTTCACAATTTAAAGTTTGTTTTTTTAATTTTAAAGAATTAATAATAAAGGACGAATTTCTTTACGTCCTTGGAAAATTAGTTTTCCAACCGAGTCAACTATGTGGTTTAATTTTAAATAGTTGTGGTACTCCAATTAATCCATTTGATACAAATTGGTATATATTTATTTTTGATTTTTATTATATTTATTTAATAGGAATATTTCTTTACCTCCTTCTTCTTCTATAAATTTAAAATCTTCCAAAAAAACAACAAAACCTATTCGTATTTTACAATTATCTGATATTCATGTTGATCCAGATTATTTAGAAGGAAGTGAAGCAGAATGTGGAAAACCTGTTTGTTGTATTAAAAAACCAAGTAAAGGAATGCCTATAAAGAAGAAATCTGGGTATTGGGGAACAGCTGCAAAATGTGATATTCCTTTAAGAACTGTTGAGAATTTATTAGGACATATTAATAAAACACATAAGGTTATTTGGAATTTTTACGAAAAAAAAATTAAATAAAACAGGTTGATTTTGTGCTTCTTTCTGGTGATTATGTTCATCATAGAGATTGGGGTAATTTTAATTTCTAAATAATTTTATTTTGATATAATTGTTAAATAATTATTTAATTTGTTTTAGAATATACACATGAAGGACATATTTCTACTATAGCTAATTTAAGCATTCTTCTACAAAAACATTTATCAGAAATTCCAATATTTTGGGCCATTGGTAATCATGAAGCTGTTCCTGTTAATGCATTTGGTCCAAACTTTGTACCTGAACGGTTTAGACCAACTTGGATATATAAAGCTATTCTAAATGAGGCACATAAAACAGATAAAGGTAAATTACCTGTTGAAGCAGATGAAAGTTTTATTTAGTTAGTTATTTTCTTTATAAAAATATTTAAATAAATATATATTTATATAGTAGAGGATCTTATTCAATTAATTATGGAAATAATCTTCGTATAATATCATTAAATAATGGGTAATTAATTAATTAATTAAAAAATTAATTTAATTTAAAGTTATTGTGACAATACAAACATGTTTATTTATATTAATCAAACAGACCCAGATGGATCTTTAACTTGGTTAGTTAATCAACTTTGGAATGCTGAAAAGAACGAAAAAGTTTAAATTAAAAATTAAAATTTATTTTCTAATTAAAGTTTGTTTATATTTTGTCTCATATTCCTCCAGGCGATGAGGAATGTCTTGAAAGTTGGTCACGTAATTATTATCGGATTGTTATTAGGCATGTTAGATTAATTAAAAATAATTTATTTTTTACAGATTTGAATCAATAATTCGTGGTCAATTTTTTGGACATACTCATTATGATAGTTTTTCCCTTTTCTTTACTGATATGAATAATAGAAATACTGCACCCCTTTCTGTTTTATATACAACTCCAAGTGTAACTACTTTTGAGGATGTTAATCCTGCATATAGAATTTATATTGTAGATTCTAATGATTGGGAAATATTAGATTATGAGGTTTATTTTTATTTAATTAAAGATTATTTATTATAATAAGAGAAAGGGTTGAGAAAATAAGACTAAATATTTCATTTTTATAATTTATTAATAAATATATATTTAATAGGATATAATTTTGTTGGTTAATTATTTTCTCTAAAAAAATTAATTTATTTATTTAGACTTATTTTTTAAATTTATCTATTATAAAAAATGCTAATCAGTCACCTAATTGGGAATTTCTTTACTCTGCCAAAGAAGAATATAAATTAAATGATTTAAGTGCTTCAGAATGGAATGAATTAATTAAAAGAATTGAAAGAGATCCAGAAATTAAAAGAAAATTTAATAGGCAATTTTTAATTAAAAAAAAAGAAAATTTAATTTAAAGAAATTATGTTCGTCGTGATGATCAACTTTGTGATAATAAATGTATGAAAAAAAGGCTTTGTTCAATTCGTGCATCTCATCATAATGAAAAAGAATTATGTAAAGAAACAAAAAATAAAAACAAAAAAATAAAATTAAGAATGAAAGCAATAATGAAATTTTTTAATTTTTAAATAAAATATTTATTTATATATTTTTAATTTTTTATTTTAAATAATTGTATAAATAAATTATTTATTATTTGTTACTTTTAATTTTTAATTTTATTTGGAAATATAATATAAATATATTAATTATAAAGTAATTTATTTTTAAAGTTATTATAATTAATAAAATTTTATTAATTTTTTTTTAATCTATTAAAATTATATAAAATATTTTAGGTAAGGACATTAATAATTTAAGTACATATAATAACTAATAATTTTAAATAAATTATTTAAATTTATAAAATTGAATATTTTTTAACCTTTAATTATTTATTATATTTAAATTAATTAAAATTATATCTTTAATAAATTTTCAGTTTTAAATAATTACATAGTACATATAAATATTAATAAATAATTTTTAATTATTTATTTTAATTTATTTAATAAATACATCATATATGTATTTAAATATAATTAAAATATAAATTATAATTTTTATTTATATTTTAAATATTTGTTAATTGTTAAAAAAAATCTTAAAAATTTTTTGAAAAATAAAAATTAATTAATATTTTTATTATTAATATTTTTGTTAAATTTTAAAAAAAATATACATTTAAATAATTTTGTCATTTCCAGACAAAAATATTTCCTTAATTTTTTTTTTTAAACAAAATTAATTTCTTTTTTTCCAAATGAATAATTTTAAATAAATAAACATGTTTTTTTTTAAATTTTTATTTTATTATGAATAATAATATTATTTAATATATTAATCATTTAATTATTTTTATTTTACGTAAAAATTTTTTCCCAAGAGTTTAATTATTTTATTTTAACATTTAAATTTATTTATTTTTTTATTAAAAATAAATAAAATTAAAATATTTATTTATTTGTAAAAAAAAAAAATAAAAATCTTTGACTTAATTAATTCTAAATTTTTTTAAATAAATTTAATATTTAAATTATTTTCTAGAAAAAGAATTCTTTATTAATATTTTTAAAAAGGTTAAAAATAAGTCTTCTATTTATTTATTTATTTAATATTTTTAATATAAATTTATATGAATTCTTTTGTTAAATTAATTAATTTATTTAATCTTTTAATTTATTAATATATTTATTTAAATAATAAATAATTTAAAAAATATAGTATGTAAATATTTATTTAATCTTTATTTTTATTATTTATTTATTTTTTTTTTTAATTTGGATTTATTGTTAGGAAAAAAATAATTTATGTTAAAAAAATGACACCTTTTTTTTTTTTTAAAGAATTTTTAATTTATTTGTTTTGACTTATTATTGAATATTTTTATTTTTTAAATTAAATTATATATGTATAAGATTAAATTTATAAATAATTATTTTTGTAAATGCTTAAAATTTTATTTATAAATTAAATATTAAGATTGTTTTTATTTAAATTTTTACCAAAAACAAATATTTAAAAATAAATTAATTTTATTTATTTATTTTTAGAAAAAATTAAAATAAATTAATTAAACCTATTAATTAAATAAAAATATTTTTGGAAAATATATTTTTGGCAATATTTTAAATTATTTATTTTATTTATTAATAATAATTATATTTATTTGCTAAAAAATATTTAAAAATAAATTTTTATAAAATTCTAATTTTTAATAATAATTAAATATTAATAAAGTAATAATTTATTTTATTTTACGTATATATTTAATTGTTATATATATATATATATTATTTTAATTAAATAATAATTAAAGGTTATAATATATTATATATATATATACTATATAAATAATGCTTTCATATTTTAAATTAAATTATTTTTAAGATTAAAAATTTGTAAAAAAGAAATATATTAGAATATTTTCTTTAAATAAATTAATTATTTTTAATTTTTTGAATGATTAAATTATAAAATTTATGATTCTTTTAAATTTCTTTTAAATAATATATTTTTATTTTTTTTTAAAATAAATTAAAATTTTTAGGAAAATCTAAAAAAAGCTTTTTCTTTAATTTAAAAAAATGGGAAATAATTCAAAAATAGTATTAAACCTCATAAATAATTAAATAAAATAACTAAAATCCATTAGTATAATTTATTAAAATAATTTAAAATATTTAAATAAAATATAAAATAAATAATTTTTTAATTTTAATAAATTTAAATTAATTTATTTTGTTTTTATGTTATTTAATTTTAAATTATTTTTATTTATTTTTAATTAAATTAAATTAATTTATTATTTAATTAAAATATTTGAATTAAATAAATATAAAAACTTAAATAAATAATTAAAACTTATTTATTTTATTTTATTTAATAAACTTTTTCAAGTTAAAGTTTATTTTTTCTTTAAATTTATTTTTTCCTTTAAAATAATTTGTTTATGAGAATATATAATAAATATATTTATTATACTTATTTTTCCTTTTCTAGCTAAATAATAAATAATTACTTTTTTTTTTCTTCTTAAATTTCAGAATTATTTGTTTGTTCTAATAAAATATTATTTAATTATTTATTTATTTATTTATTTTTTTTTTTTTGTTTTCTCTCCATTGTTTTTTTTTTATTTATTATTTATTAAAATTAAAACTTTTAAAAATTAAAATAATTATTAACTTACTAATTTTACTAAAATTGTAATTTTTTTTTAATTTAAATAAAATTTTAAAATTCATGGGAATTTATTAAGTTTTAATAATAATTTTACTTTATATAAATAACATAATTTAAAAATTAAAAAATATATTCTTTTGTGAAAATTTTAAATGTTTTAAATTTTGAGAAATTAAAAAAAAAAAAAAAAAAAGATTTTTTTTTATTAAATTTGATTTTGTTTCGGAAAAAAATTTTAAATAATTTTTTTTTTCATTCGAAAAGGTTAACAATATTTCTAAGAAATTATTTAAAAAATTATATGTTTATATTAAAAATTAAATTTCCGTTTATTAAAACGTGACTTTAGTCTTTAATAAATAAATACACAATTTTCTTTTTTTTTAATTTGTTTGTTTTTTAGCATGAAAATTTTTTATAAAAATAATTTAAATAATTTTTGTTTAAAATTAATTTAAATTATGTATTATTTGAAAATAATTAAAATAATTATTTAAAAATAAATTTAAATTAAATAATTTAGATAAATATAATTAATATATAAAATTATATATATTTTTTAAATAATGTCTTTAATAAAGAATTCATTTCTTCTAAAAACAATTTTTGTTCTTTTAAATTTTGAACTTTTCTTTATTATTATAAATGCTAATCCATTAATTTCTGTTGGAAATAAAAAGTTTTATTTTAATTAAATTAATTAATTAAATAATTTTAATTTAATTGTAGTAATGCTTTGAAAATTGAAGAAAAGAGAACAAATAATGGTTGGGCACAACATTCACCTTTTTTAATGCCCTATTCTAATGGAAATGGTTTTGTTTCCCCTTTTCCTTCAGGAATTAATGATCGATGGTGAATAAAATAAAATTTAATTAAATTAATTATATTTTTTTAGGGCTGGATTTTTAGCTGATCAACAATTTGGTGGTGGGGCAATTAAACGAACATCTGAAGGACATTTTATGGAACCTTCTGGATGGTTAGCACTTGAAGAACCTGGGCGATTTGAATGGAATTTTAATAGGTAAATAAATTAAATTAAATTAAATTAATTAATTTAGACTTCGATAAATCAAAGAAGAATGAAAAATTGTTCATAAAAAAGAAAATTCTTTAATTTTTAATAAATAAAAAAAAATTAGTTATAATATTTTTGACAAATTAATATTTTAATTTGATTATTTTATTTTATATGAGATTATTTAATTTAAGAATATATATAAATAATCTAATATATAAAATTTAATTTTTAATTTTCATAAAGAAAATATTATTATTATTACCTATTATTAAATATTTTATTTTTAAAAATAATTTGATCTCTTTTTTTTTAATTTTTGAATAAATAATTTAAAAAAAAAATAAAATTTTTATTTTTTACAATTAAATTTAATTAGATATTTTAATTAAAAAAATTATATAAAAACAAATAAATGTTGAAAAAAAAAAGAAAATTTCTCAATTATTTAATAAACTTCAAATAATTTTTTGAAATTAAAAAAAAATATATTTAAAGATTAACAAAGATAAAAAAAACAAAAAAAAATAAAAGAATTTATAATTTAATTAATTACTACTAATATGCTTTTGAAAATAATTAATTTATATACAAAATAATTAATTGGTTATTATTTAAATAAATTATCTATATATATATTAAATAAATATATTAATTTTAAATAATAACCAATATTTAAAAATAAAATTATTATTTTATTTTAAAATTTCCTTTAAATTCAGCTGATTTTAATCCCCAAACTTCTGAATGATTTATTAATGAAAGATCACCAGAAAATCGAATTCTACTAAATTTTTCTGTACCAGGAATTCTAACTGTTCCTTTAAAAAAATATTTATTTAATTAAGTAAAAATAAAAACCTGTCCATCGACCTCCATCAGCAAAAACTTCAATTGATCCAGTATCTAATAATATCTAAAAATAATAAATAATTAGAAAATAAAGGGAAATAAAAAGAAAAATAAATAAAAATATATTTACTATTAATTACTTTAATTTTCTTTTAAAAATTACAATTACCTGTACTTCACTTGGTTTAGCCCCTAAGGCAATTAATCTTTGTTGTGGTTGTTTAGGTGGCCCATTAAGTATTTCAATGCCCTCAGGGGAAATTTCAACTCCAACAGGTTTTAATTTTGGGTGTTCAATTTCTAGTCGAATAAATGTAGAATTTTCTTTATTTCCATTAGAAGAAGATCTTTGATCATTAGAAATTGGTTCTTGAATATTTAATTGATTTTTATTAAGAGAAAATAATATTTGAGCAGTTCCATTAGGTAAATTAATAAATTGTCCTTTTTCAAGTTGTTTATTTTGATCCAAATTTTGATTAATTAATTTATTTATAACCCAATCAATTGGAGGAGTTAATAAAGACTTTAAATAAAATATTAATTATAAATTAAATTAATTAATTTATTTAAAATTAATTAAATAAAATAAATTATTTATTTTTACTTTTTTATCAGAACTAAGAGTTAATTTTCTTGGTAAAATCATTGCAGTAGGAAAATCAGGTTTTGTTGCCCAATTCCAATCCTTCCAATTAGCTAACCAAGCAATAACTAAAGTACCCAATTCTGAATTATATAAAGCCTAAATAAATAAATAAATATAATTTTAATTTAAATTATTTATTTACTTGAAATGCATAAGCATGTGTCCCAAAATCCATTTCTTGTTCAAATAAAGGATTAAAATTAATTCCATCAAAATTTCCTACAAGAACAGTTGTTAAATCACGTCTTCCAGTTGCTGTGTCATTACTATTTAATTGGGCATAAATTAATGCCCAAAGAGTATTTGGGTCTTGGGGATTTCCATCAATTGGTACAAGACCTTATAATTAATTAATTAATTAATTTTAATTTAATTAATTAACCAGAACATTCTGCTACAGTCATTCCAAGACGATTATCTCTATAAAGAATATTTAAAAAATTCCATCCATTTTCAGCTGTTGGATTATCTGTTCCGTAAAGAAGAATTACTCCACCTTGATTATCTCTACTCCCTAAAATCATTTTCCATTTTCCATCAGGGCCAAGTATAACTTTAATAAAATAAATAAATTTAAAAATAATTTTTTAATTAATTTAAAATTTAAAAAAATTAAAAATAAATAAATATTTATTTTTTTAATTTAAATTATTATTTTATTTATATGCCTAATATAATAATTCTACCAAAAATTATTTATATCTAATTCCATTTTATAAATATTTTTAATAATTACCATTTGGATCTCTAAAGTCTTGTGTTAAATTTAAATTTTGAGGACCTTCAGGAATAACTAAAATATTATTATATAATTAATTTTAATTAATTAATTAACTAGTTTTAGATAATCCAGAAGGATTAATTCCATTAATTGTTGAAACCATTCTTTGATATTCCATTGGATTTCTTCCCAAAAAAGAGTCTGTATAGAACACTTTTAAAGAATTTGAAAAAGGTATTGCAGATCCAGAAAATATTCCTCCTGTTTGTTTTTTGTCAAAAGAAATTTTTGGATCAGGTAATAAAAATAGTGGAAGATGTATCCAATTTACAAGGTCATGACTTACTGCATGTCCCCAATGCATTGGTTGCCATTTTAATGAATGAGGATAATGTTGATAAAATAAATGAAAAGATTGACCTTTTAAATTAAAGAAATTATTGCCTCAGGCAAAATAAAAATTTAAATAATTAATTAATTAAATAAATTAACTTTTATTTAATTATTTAAATAATTACCAAATTTACTAAATCCATTTGGATCATTCATCCAACCAAGAGGAGGGCGGAAATGATAATTTTCTGGAATTTCTGGATTTCTTGCAGCATTAGAAACAAATAATGGACGAATACCCAATTCAAGAACAGATTCTGGTTCATAAACATAAATATATGATACCCAAGTATCTAAAAAGATATTTTTAAATTATTTAAAAAATAATTGAATTATTTTTAAAGAATTTAAATTTTAATAAAAATAAAAATATTTATTTTAAATAATTAATTTAATTACCTTCATCAGACCATTCCAAAAAAGCATTTCCTTCAATTTTTGGTAACATTTCAAAGAAAATAAATTCTTTAAATTGATTAGTTTCTGCTAAAGTTATATTAATTCCTTGTTCATTTTTAAGTTTTATATTAGCTAAATTTAATTGGTTTTCTTCTTTAATTTTAAACCAAATATGAATAATTGAAGTTTTATATAAAATTAAAGGTAATAATTGTTTCATTGAAGAAGAAGAAGATGAAGATGAAGAAGAATTGTATCTTTAAAATAAAAAAGTAATTTAATAATTTATTTTAAATAAAATTTATTTAATAAAAATATAAATCAATTAAATTTTAAAAAAATAAATAAAAATTGTTAATTTATATATTATTTTTTAATAGAAAATAAATGTGTTTTATTTAATTTAAAAAAAAAAATAATTTTTGGTTTTTAAAAGTTTTCTTCTTAATGGACCAAAAAATAAATTAACTAATTAAAAATAAATGATAAAATCATATTCTTTTTTTTTTATTTAAATAAATTTATAATATTATTAAAATTAATTAGAAAATAATTTTAATTAAATTTAATATTAATAATTTAATTTATTTATTTAAAAAATAATTTAATTAAATTAAAAAATTACTTAAAAACCATAAAAGCACTTATAATAGCTAAAACAACTAAAATTCCAATAATAATTAAAGTAATTGTTGTTCTTTTCATTTTAATATTAAAATAATTATTTATTTCATTTTCTTTAGCAGAATTATTATTAAAATATTTTTTAGTATTAGATAATCCTTTTTCAACAAATAAATCTATTTTATTATCTCCTATTTTTTGATCTATTGTAGAAATATATGTAATTGTCATTATATTTTTATTTTATTTAACTATAAAAAATTTAAAAAAAATATTTATAGTTTAGTTTATTATCAAAAATTCTTTTAAAATATTTAATTGATAAGGCACATGGTAAAATTGACATTTTATTAAATTTTGTTTTAAAAGAAAATTATTATATAAAAAAACAATAAATAATGTTATTATATATATATTTGTTAAAATAAATAAATATTTAAAAATTAATTTTTAAAAATATTTAAATAAATTAAATTCATTCTTTAAAAAAATTAAATTTTTTTTTTATTAATATTCAATGATTTGTCTAAAAATAATTTTTTTAAATATTTTCTTCATTAAGTCTGTTTTCTAAACAAACAATTTAAACAGAAAAAAAAAAGAAGGAAATGTTTGGATTTTTTAAGTTGCGCATAGACACAGTGACAAAATACTTAAAAATTAAAACTTTTATTTATTTATTTACTTATTTTATTTAAAAATATTGGTTAAAGGTCGTATTCAGTACACTTAAATATTAAAAGAAAAAACGAAGAAAAAAAAAATACTTTTTTTTTTTATAAATGATTACTAAAATTAAATTTTAAAAGAAAGTTAATAGTCTAAACATTATAATTTGGATAAAATAGGCGCTTCTTTAAAAAAATAATATAAACAAATAAATAAATAAATAAAATTATTCTTACAATTAGTCATTTAAGCTTATAATTTTACATTAAAAATATTAAAATGAATCATTAAAATTTTGAAATTATTTTTAAATTTAATGGGAAAGTACATTTATTAATAATTTATTATTTATTTTTTATAAAATTAAATTTAATAATTAAAAATTTATATAAATTATTTAAATGTGAAAAATTAGGGGAATTAATGTTACTTTAAAAATTAAGATGATTATTATTTATTGTCGAGTTTTTTTCAGTTATAAATATTATATTTCTTATCAAATTAATTAATTAATAAAATTATATAAATTCTTTAAAGATAATAATTTGTAATAAAATAAATATTTTAATTCTCCATTGTTCAATAAATTAGTTTTATTGTGTAAAAACATTAAAAATTTAAAGAATTTATTTTGCTTAATAAATTTTTTTATTGGACTATAAAATATAAAAATCACTTTATTGTTTTTTAATTAAATGACTCTAAGAAAAAATATTTAAAAAAAATTTAATAATAATTGAACAATTCTTTCTTCCATTTTTTATCAAAAATCAACAATGACAATAATAAAAAAAGAGAAAATAATAAATCAGCATATCACAAGAATTACATTTTTTTAATTAGGAAAGTCAAACAGAATAAATTATAAAAAATAATTATATTTTTAAAGTTAAAATATATTTTTGTAATATATTTAATTTTAAAAATATTTAAAAAAATAATTACTAAAAAAAATTATTTTATGTTCCTATTATGCCAACTCATATAATATAAATAAAAACATAAAATCATGCTCAAAAAAAAAAAAAAAAAAGAAAGATTAATTTAAATAATATTCATAAAAAGGATATATAAATAGAAAAAAAAACATAAACAGTAATAGTAATTAGCAACCTAAGAAACAAAAAATAATATAGAAAAATATTATGGAAATAAAAAAAACCCATAAAACACCTCAAAATTACAACACATTTTTTTTAGTAAAATTTAGCTTTATCACTCTTGCTTCTAAAAAATAAAATAAATTAAAATTATTTTAAAATACCTTATGAAAATAAATATGAACAAAGCAACACTCTGTAAGGCAACTTAAAAAAAAATAAAATTACATTAAGAGAAAATTCTGTCAGATCTGATGAAATAATTTCTAAAATATGAATATTTCCTATTGCCAATAAAAATATTTATAGATAAAATCCTCACCAATAGATAAAAAGATTGTTGTTGAAATACAATTCATTGGACAATCTATAACTGGTGCAGGCTGCACTGGTGGAGGATGTTGAACTTGAGAGACCTGACTAGCTCTAATTTGCCTAATCTCTGCCTGCATTTGTTCCAAATAATTACGCGTGGCTTGATCCAATTGCTTAAAATCTTAGTTTATTTAATATAAATTATTAACCATTACTGTGGCAGTACCACTTGCAGGAGGAATTCCATGTTGAATTTTTTGTTCAACATTATAAGTACGAGTATAAATTTCTAAAAATAATTTATTAAAAATAATGAAAGAAAATACCGTTGACATAATGTTTCATATCTCGTAAAGAAGCACTCAATTCACGAACAACTTGGATTAATTCATTCTTTTCATGAAGTAAAAATCCACCGCCAGCTAAAAATAAATTATAATATTAAATAATATTAGAATGAAAACGCAATAAAAGTAGTCAAAATTAATACCTGCTGCCTGTTGTTGTTGACCTCCTTGCGAAATAGCAGCACCTCCTTGTAAAAGATTTGTATGAATAGTTTGTTGCTTTGCAATATCTTGTAATCGCTGCTCCATTGTTTGCAAAACTTTATATATTTGAGATTGAGCTTCATAAATTTGTCGTAATTCCCGCATTTGAGCATCCTCATAATATTGAGATGCTTCATCGTGTTCTGCTGCGCGAGCTTTCTCTGGATGCTGTTCTTTATATTTCTCGCGTTCTTTCTCAAATTCAGCTTGCTGTCGCTCAAACTCTGCCTCAGCACGGGTTTTCTCCTCTTGGGCCAGTTGTTGTTTGGCATGTTCCATTTGTGCGGCATCCGTGAAAATAGAGAAAGTAGAAAAATCCAGAATATCATGATCGTCTAAAATTTATGCAAATCTGACCATAATAAGAAAAAATTAACCTGCCAATCCACCAGTAGCCGCAGAAACACCAAAAAATCCGGCTTTCGGCAGGAAAACATTTTCAACACGAATGCAAAGCTCATATCGTGGAGTAGGCACAATTCCATCAGAAATAAGAATTGTTAGAACATTTCGAAAGTATATAGCCTTTAAATGAATCGGAAATTGCTTGTTTCGAAAATCCTTGTGGCAAGCTAATAATAATTTAGCAACTTATTTTAAAAACTTTCAATTACTTACAGCCTAAAACTTGTGAAGAACCATCAGTATGATGATCAAAAGAACGTGTTCCTAAAAAATAAATTATGGAAAACAATAAAAATTAATCCAAAAATACCATCATTAATCATTAGAGAAATGGATGGATTATTTTTAGCGCCATCATTGTCAAATGAGTCAAGCATAATTCCCATACCAGTCCAATAATCGTTTGCACCAAAAACGGGTCCTAAGGTACCTTGTTGGGCTGTATACCTAAAATTAAATAAGAATGAAAAAAAAAATTAAAAAACCAGATTGCCAATCCATCCGCTCCAATTCGTCCCTGGCCAGTTACTTTAAAGGCAACTTCAATTTCGAAGTGATCACTTGCCACAAATTGCCGTTTATTCCAAGCCTAAATTTTTAAAATTTTGGAAATAGATAAACAAATTAATTAAAAACATACAAGCCCTTTCATGCTTCTCATTGAAGGGGCTAATCTCAACTGCTCGCCACTTGCAATTGCATCTCCAGCCACGGTCCAAAATGGAATTGTTCCATCTCGTTGTGCAAGATTTGGTGTTCTAAAAGAATGCTTATATTCAAATCGCCTTAATTGTTGAGGTTGTTCAAGTTGCGCAAATAAAAATGAAATATTGAATAAAAAAATAACAATAATTTGTAAGGACATAACTAAAAAAGAACAAATTATTATATACATATGTGGTGTGCACGTTTATAAATAAAATAGTTAAAAAATAGTGAACGTGTCAAACATTATAAAATCCCAAAATTAAATCATCCTTAACGTCTGCTTGAGTAGAATTTATTTTTTATTAATAAGGAAAATTTTTTCAGACTCAAATGTAATTTATTTCGGATTAATTATTAAAAAATTTTTTCTGACATCTGGATATTTCATTGTGTGGAGACAAAGTGCAGATTTTTTAAATTTCTTCCTTTTTAAGCTTATAATTTAAATTTCATTACCTTTCTTTTATTTTCAATAAGAATGAAATTTAACTATGAAAAACTGCCTGAAATTGAGCATCAATTTCAAATGAATGATGCGCGGCCTCCTGTTATCGTTTCAGATATATTTGCTGCCATCTGTGCTGCTCCTTTATTAATTTTATTTTTTTTGGTTTGTTCATTAATCTTATTATTTATTTTAAATTTAGTGGTACCGTGTTGGCCTTAGCTTCGGAAATATAAAATTTCCATGGACATTCGGTCTTCTTTTCTAATAGTAGTTCTTATTTTTTAACATTTTTAGGATTTCATATAGGTCTATCTGCCATACTTGGTCTTTACGCCTCGCATTGGCTTCGTTCTGATACAGGTACTGTTTTTAACGATCTATTTTATAAAGTTCCTTACGAAATTTTTTGTTATTTTCGCTCTGTTACAATTTTTTTATTACTTTATATTTCAAGAAATTTTATTTATTTAGATATGTTCGAAACTCTTAAATGGCTTGTCATCATTGGAGCCCTTACTCTATTCTGTGGAAATAGACTTTTGAAACGAAGTTAGATGATAATTCCTCGGCAGAATAAATTATAATAATGTTAAATATTGGACATGTGTTAATATATTTATTTTAATTACATAAACTTTATTACTTATTTTAATAGCTTTAATATTTGTTATAATCCAACTTCAGTCTATTTTCTGTATTCAGTTCTTAGTTTTTCTGTTTTTAGATGGCAAAACGTTCAGCGACCGATTCAATTCCTCCTGTCAGTACAGAAAAGGCTTCAAGAGGCATTTGGCTTGTTAAAGTACCTCGTTACCTGTCTGAAGTATGGGAGAAGAGGGCAGGTGAGGTTGTTGGCAGATTAGTTCATCAAGTTGGAGGAGAAACGATTTTTCATAGCAATATTACTGAACTACCTAATACTAAATCGGTATTTTTTTTTTTTAATTTGCTATAACTTAGAGTTTCAGACAAACGGAGGTCATAAACCTTCTCAAAAGATTATAGATATTCCCCAACAACATAAATTTATTACTAGGTTTGAATTTAGTTATTTTACTAATGAAACTATAGAGATGTGAAAAATCAATCGTTTGCTGTTTTATCTGAAGACAAATCAGGTTTAGAAGAGGATTCAGAATTAGTTACTGGTAAATTAAGCATCGAAGGGAGGGTACGTATTTTTGTTTAACTTTTAATTTACTCGTCCCTCTTTCTTTTACCATTTAATTTTACAATTTAAGGTTGTTATTCGTGCTGAATGTCAGCCACCAAGTTCTGGTGATTATATGCAAATGAAAATTCGGCAAATACAGAATCATAGTCAACCTAAAAAGACTGTTTTACAAGTTGATAGAGCTGTAGTCAAATTCAAACCAATTAATGTACATCAAGAGCACATGGCAAAAGATAAAGCTAAAAAGGAGGGAATACGTGCTGTTCGGTTGGAAAAGGATGATGTTGTTAAGCTACTTTTCCATGCATTTGAGAAACATCAATTCTATAGGTTTGGATTATAATTATAAGCAATTTAAAAAACAGTACTTATTAACTGATTTCTTTTCAACCTTTTTGAATTAAGTATTTATTTTTAGACAGGTTGATCTCCAAAAATTAACAAATCAACCAGCCAGTATTGTGAGAGAAGTGGTTTGTTTTTTAATAAAATTATAAGGCTTCTTACTCAAGAATTATTTTTTTAATAATTTTTTCACTAATTGTTAGGGAGAAACATAAATTGAAAAATTCCATTTCTTGGATTTTTTTTTTTATTTTAAAAGTTAATACATATAATGTTTTTTAAAGTTGAATGACATTGGGTTCTATCATGATAGTGCACCTCATAAGTCAATGTGGGAACTGAAGCCAGAATATAGAAATTATAATGAAGAGTTAGCCAAAAATGTTGAAAAGAAAAGTGCACAATAATATTTTATGATAAATATTTTTTTACAAATTCGATTTTTTAACAAGTTGTTTTCTTCTTATTTTCTCTTTATTATTATCTATTCGTTTAATATTAATTCAGGGAATGTTTGCTTTGGTTAAAGGTGTTTATGAAGAAATGTCAAAGCGTGACGAATATTTTATTATAATCGTAGGACTGGAAGGAGCAGGGAAAACGGTTAGCATTTTCACGAAGTAACTTATTTCACTTCCGGGGTCCTGTATTTTTTCGTCCGTGTGTTAAATTGTGTTTTTAGACATACCTGGAAATGGTGAAGAGGTTATTAGATATTAGGCACAATGTTCGTGGTTTGGACAAAATAACAAGCACTGTCGGATTGAATCGTTTGATTCTTTAATCTTCATTATTTTCTAATTTATAGATTCTAAAATTGTACTGAGTGATTTTATTTTGAATTTATGGGACTTGGGTGGCCAAACAGAACTCAGATATATTTGGATTAATTATTTAAAAGAATGTCATGCAGTTATTTTTGTTGTAGATTCTGCCGATAGTCAACGCTTCATTGAGGCTATTGCATGTTTAGGTTTTAATTTTAGAATACAATATATTTTTGACAATTTTAGAACAGATTTTGTTAGTCGAAAGCATTAAAAAACTTCCTTTTCTTGTAATTCTGAACAAATGTGATAGTGACATCGATTCTTTACAAAATGCTTATAAAGAAAATACTGTTAACGATGATGTAAATATGGGTGGCTTTAGCAAAGAAAAGGATGTACACAATATATTCCAATCAACATCTTCTGGATGGCAAAGTTTTGAATTGGATAATTCTAATTGTGAGGAAATTAATCGCGAATGGGACAACAATAGTGATTGTTGTTCTTCTGTTTCTTTGCCAATCCCTCTACTTACATCAGAGGCTGTTTTGATAAAATCTGAAATTTACAATCGATTGGAAAATGTTTTACAAGGAGATATGGCAATCTTCTCAGTTTCAGTTAGTTTTATTATTTTAACTTAATAAGGTAGTAATTTTTTAAACGAGAATTCACACATTTTTAATAAATTTCCATTTAAGGCCAAACAAAATGTCGGTGTAAAAAAGAGTGTCAATTGGTTAATAAATGCCTTAAAATCCAAAAAGAAAGAAATTGTCCCAGGTTAACATTTCTACAAATCAAGAAGATTTATTTATACTTATCTGTGATGATATTAATATAATAATAATAATATTTTTGACTTGAAATTTTTTTTTAATATTAATTTATAATGATAAAAATATTTACTTTATATATTTTGTTAATAATATTTTCTTAACTTTAATAATTTGAATATTTTTCCTTTAATTTTATATTGGATTTATTTATTTTTAGCTTGCATAAATATGATACATTATATGTTGTTATTTTCTAGACAAGGTAAGCTTCGTTTGCAAAAATGGTATGTAGCATACCCTGATAAGGTTTTTTTTTAACTATTTTTATAAATGAATTAATAGGTCAAAAAGAAAATTACCCGAGAATTGGTTACAACTATATTGGCAAGAAAACCAAAAATGTGTGCTTTTTTAGAATACAAAGATTTGAAGGTTGTTTATAAAAGGTAACATAAAATGTTATTATATTAACTAAAGTTTTATTTACTAAGGTATGCATCGTTGTATTTTTGTTGTACAATTGAACAATCCGATAATGAGCTTATCTGTTTGGAAATTATTCATCGTTATGTGGAATTATTAGATCGATATTTTGGAAGTGTTAGTTTAATTAATAATTATTTTTATAAATATGCTTTAAACAGGTCTGTGAACTAGATATAATTTTCAATTTTGAGAAGGCATATTTTATATTAGATGAATTTTTGTTGGCTGGAGAAGTTCAAGAAACTAGTAAAAAACAAGTTCTGAAGGCAATAAGTGCTCAAGACCTTTTACAAGATGTAAGTAATTATTTAATATTTATTTACTTCAACAATATTCCTTGATTCAGGAAGAGACAACACAAGGATTTTTTGAGGATAATGGTTTAGGCTGAAATAAATATTGACATATTTCTAGACATTTCGAAAGTTCTTTGTGTTATTTAAAATGACTATTTAAAAATATTTTAAAGTTTCTTACTTAAATAATTTGTTTAGCAATTTTATACTGTTATTTAACATTTATTGAATATCAAATTGTATATTTTAATAGTAATTCTATACTAACTCATGGAAGAAGGTCAATCATGTAATAGAACATATACAATTATTCCAATCAATGGAATGGAGGCGAATTAATTTATAATTTTTTAATTATTTTAAATTTTAGGCCATTCAAAAAAACTTCGCTTCCTATGGAATGGATGGCGACCTTGCTGCTGAGGAGTTCATGCAACAAAAAAAGGTTGATTTAAATATTTAATTTTTTTGTAAATTTTTAGTTAACTTTGGCTCGAAGATTTAAACTAATTGAACGCGGATATGCATTGGTTTTTAAGGAAGATTGTCGAAAGACTTGGTTTGATAAAATTAAAGTACAAATTAGTTTTGGTGAAAAGAATGCACGAACAAAAGATGACAGCATTGAAAGTTCCAATAATGACAAAAATTCAGACTAGATCTTTTTACTCGTTGTATTTTTTTACACTTTTTAACATCTCATTTTATTTCAATAAATTTAATAATTTGAAAATATTGTAAAATCATCTAATTTTTCTCAAATGCTCCTTTGTAAATTTGACGTTTGTGTAACTATCCATTTTATTTGCTATTTCTGGATCCCATGGCATTCCTGAGAAAAATATTTACACCTTTAAATTAAATTCATTCAGTTAAACCTTTCGATAACTTTACATCGTGATCAAAATTTTGTTCCTCATAGTCATACCATTCCTTTTTAGGTTTATATTCTCGATAAATTCTTTTATTCCTAATTGAATAAACTGTCCCCCCTTCACCTGGAGTTGCAGTTATGCCTCCATGTAAAGCTGTTTTGTCATTCGGATGAAAACGTCGGGGATTCTCTAAAATTGCATTTATTAATTTTTAAATTAAAAATTACCCATTATTGCAAGATTTTGTGGCAATTTTTCATTTCTCGCAAGTTCAGCGTATTTTGTTATATTTTTCACTGGTTGTTCGTAAAACTCAATCAAATTATGCAAGTTTCTCATCTTATGAAGTTTTGAATTTGGAACAAAATGGTTAAGAGAACGTCCGAGATCAAGAAGAAGCTGGCATTATTTTAAAAATAAATGAATGGAAAGTGTTAAACCTTTGATTTTCTATCATCTAATGGTATTTCAGTATTTTTCCAATTGGATGGATCAATTGTAAGTCCATGTCTCTTTGCTGTATTTTCAATAACTTCATCAACGTTGTTAGGCGGATCGTAAACATAAGAATGTTTAAGCAAACTAATTTGACTAGGTCATAAGGGTTTTTAACAAATAATACCTTCTTGCCCGTATTTTATCCAATCCCTCAACCGTAGTTGAATCTAAAATTTAAATATTTTATTGAGTCTAGAAATAAAAAATTACATGACGAAGCAAAGGACTGGAAGGAGATTCCACGCAATATTTTTGTTGTCAACATTTAAATCTAAAAATAGGCTAACCAGTTTAATAAAACCTTAATTTTGATCACTTATAGAAATGTATATAAAATAAAAATTTTAAGTAATAAGTAATTATAATTTAAATTACAAAAAGAAAATATTTTAATTGTAAGTTTTATATTTATTAAATATTTAATAAATAATTAATTTGCGTTAATTTTATAAAAAAAAATGAGATTTAAATAAAAACTATTTGAGACTATTTAAGGTAATATTTGGTTAACTAAACACCATAGTCAAGAAAATCATTAAGTCTGCTAATATGCTCATCAGTAAAGTCATCAAGCGCATGTTCTTGGTATTTTTGACGTAAGGCATAAATTTTATTCTCTTCAGGGTCAGCAAGATTAATCACCTAAGTTTAATAAATTGAGTCTAAAGCTAAAGAAAATCTTACATGGTCGACAAAACAGCGCGCAATTGAAAGTAAAGCCTTTTGGCTCAATTTAAAAACTGTATCAAAAAGAAATATGGAATCAAGAGTCCGACCAAAAATGTAAGAAGCTAACCAAATAGCAACTGCAGCCACAGTGGAAGGTGAAAAATGAGCTAGACTGTAACAGACAGAGGCCACGTCGCAAATGTATTTTGAGAATTGATACGTTTGATTGTCTGGCTCTACATAGAAACGATAACGACGAAGAAATTGAAAGGCATGTGGTGCTCCAAGTTCAAAATTTAATGCACTTAAAACCTAATTGAAAAAAAAAACAAATATCATAAATAGATTGAACACGATAAAAAAAAAACTAAATGGGATACAAATTTAATAAACAATAAAGAGGAAAACCTTTTGTTCCATAAGAAAAAGTTCCTCCTTAGTAAAAACACCACCAGAAATTGCAACAAAGTCCTCAACATTAGGTACCATAATTTCCTCATATTTAGAAGAAATAAATAAACAGGTCACACCTAGCAATTGAAGGTTTTCCTTATTGATGGAGTCAGCCATTGCAATTAAAGATCGATCCAACAAATTGATTGTCAAACTAAGTGTTTCATTTAGAAGGTCAAATCTGGCCTGGACCTTAAAGTAAATCAAAATAAATTTTTTTTTAATTGTAAAATCATCTAAATAAGCATAATACATGAAATAGCCAGTCAGCAAGGATTTGACGCATCCGACCAGTAACAGACTTGCGATCCTTCAAATAGTCTTCAGGCACTTTATATATAATCTCTATATACCGCATATATTTGTCTATATCTTCAGCACAATCAACTGATATCAAAGTATCACCACCACCAAAGTAAACGGTCGAAGATGGAAATGTGACGTCATCCTTTAAAAAATTTAGAAAACAATTAAGCGTAATAAAAAAGGGATATTACTGGTTTTGTAGTTTTGTGAGTAAATTGTGAAATATTTGGTTTTCTTTCAACCAATGCAGCTTGTTTTAGTCCATTCTTAAAATTAGCTGCGTTTCTTGTAACTAAATGCTTCTTTTGTTCATCATTCTCGTCCATTGGCTGTGCAACCCCAGATTTGAACATATCCAGATAATGATATAAAGTAAAATTTTAGTAAGATATATTAGGTCTAACAATAAACTAAATTTAAAAAAAAAAATTAGAATAAAAATAAAAAACAAGGGATGACAGAAACGCTCAATTTTTGCGATATGGATATGAAAATGATGCAAGAGTCAAATTTCGATATATTTTTTGCGACAAAATTTTTTGAAAACAATACCCCATGTGTATGTATTTTTTAAAAAAAAATTTAGATTTATTAAAAACTTGAAATTTGAGCGGCTAACTGTCTCCTTAATCGTCTTCACGGTGGGGTACACCAGAGTATCGCCGTCTGAGTATCGCCATTTATTGGCCGTTTGAGTATTGGCCATTTTGCCGTCTGAGTCTCGCCATCTGAGTATTTACTAAAAATGGCCATCTGAATATCCATAAACTTTCAAATCATTTTTAAAATACCGTATTACCTGTAATAAAAACCCAGGGGTTACTATTTTTCAATGCCTCGAAAAAGGGGGTCACTATTACAGGGTGGGTTTCTACTACAGGGTGGGTTATTATTTTTGCAATGTATTTATTGACAATAAACAAAAATAAAAAATTTTTTAACAACAAAAGGAAAATTAAATTATTAAAATAAAAAAAAAAAGTAAAATTAGAAAACAGAATTTAACCTACAAAATTAAGCAATTCTTTATTTCTCTTTTGGGTATTGTGACTTGTACTAGCTTTTTTCTGACCCGATCAGGACAAGTGAGGTGTCATTCGAAAGAGCTTCGAAAACTGGGTCGAACAAGACATGGGGGAAGTAGGTCCGACAATTAGGGGCCGAGTTACAGACTCTTGAAAATTGAAAAAGAAAGGCAGGAGTAAGTTCAATTTTGAGTGAAAAATTCAATTATGCAAATGGTAGCTCATTTGAAAGAGCTCTTAAAACTGAGTTGAATTAGTCCGAAAATGGCCCTATTTGAAGTAATTTTAATCTATGTGATCCATTAAAAACTTCTTTATTTTGGAGTGTATTGGGGTGAGTTTTCCCTCCAATTACGCATCAATGTCTTACAATTTTAATGAAAAAATTAATTTTTGTCTTCAAATATCGCCCAGTCTTAAAAAAGGCTCGAAAATTAAATCATATCAAAGGGGGTAAAATAATAAGAGAAACTAATTTAAATGCAGCCACGTTAATCATTTAAATTAAGCATAACCTTTTAAGTATAACTTCGTTTAATATTGTCCAATTAAGCAGATTTCGGACTAATTCAACTCAGTTTTAAGAGCTCTTTCAAATGAGCTACCATTTGCATAATTGAATTTTTCACTCAAAATTGAACTTACTCCTGCCTTTCTTTTTCAATTTTCAAGAGTCTGTAACTCGGCCCCTAATTGTCGGACCTACTTCCCCCATGTCTTGTTCGACCCAGTTTTCGAAGCTCTTTCGAATGACACCTCACTTGTCCTGATCGGGTCAGAAAAAAGCTAGTACAAGTCACAATATTCTCTTTTTCTCTCATTTTTTAATTGTGTCTAGAAAAGAGGGGGGTTACTATTACAGGGTGGGTTTCTACTACAGGGTGGGTTACTATTTTTCAATGCTTCGAAAAAGGGGGTTACTATTACAGGGTGGGTTTCTACTACAGGGTGGGTTACAATTACAGGTAATACGGTATCTATTTTTTTTTTATTAATTAACACAAATTTTACTATTTTAAAGTTTTTTAGATATTAAATGTAAATAAATGAACAATCCAAAAGAATCAATAAGAGGAAAACCAAAATTTGAGCACAATGGTGCTTTATTTTTGTTTCACATGTTCAACAAAAATGAAACAAGGCGCGAAAGGACCTCTAGATGTGTAATTTTCAAAAAGTTATAGTCGAAAAAAAACCGAATTTTTGCCCATAACTTGTTTATAATTTACCTAGAATTGTGAAATTATTTTACTCATTCTAATTTATTTTAGATATTTTTATTAAATGGGAAACTATATCTCTAAATATTTTAATAATTTGTCTCTACAATCGATCAATACTGACTCTGAAAATGTGAATGATACGGGTTCAGACGATTTGCAAACTTCGAAATGCCTTCAGAATGAGCAAGAATTATTAAATATTACACAAACAATTAAATCCGATTTAAATTTAACTCCAAAAGTTTTAATTTCTTTCTAATATTTAAAATTTCTATTTTTAAGCTAAAACGTAATACATCAAAAATCTTCGCTGCTTATGTTCCAGACTCGCCTGAGCGTTATGCATTTCATGATTTTAAAGAATTAAAATCATTTCTAGATTCTCCAGTTGGTAAAATAAAAGGTTTATCTGATATTTGTGCTAGTTTAAATGTATTTAAGGAACACGTTTTAAACGATGCCAAAATGATAATGACTTTGATAGTTTCTACAATGAACAACTCTCTGCCAGTACTTGTACGGAAGATATTAACTCATCTAGTTCAAGTATTGAACAAGATTTGCCTTACAAGGAAATCCCTGCGAGAAGATTAACTGATTTCAGAATAGCCATTGAAAAGTGTGACCATGGAATATTTGATGAGTTGGTGCATGAAAATCCTCGTTTTCTTGTAAATACGTCTAATGATTTGGTTAGACTTTTTATAATTTTAATTACTTAGTTTATCAATTTTAATATTATCGAAAATTTTTTTTTAATGTTATCTAAATTTCCTGACTTTTATTTATTTAAATTCTTTTAAAGATTAATTTTGCTTTTTTAAAATTATAGCCAACAATTTTACAACTTGGTTGTCGTTATAATGCTCTACATTGTGCTTGTCTAGCTTCAAATTTTGTTGCGGTCTATTTTTTAATCGTTGCATAAACCTATCATTCGTTTAGGTCCAAAAAATTCTCAACCTCATTCGGGACAAATCTTGGCTTACTAATGCTTATTCAACCGATAAATGTGTTATTGAGCGTTCAGAGAATTTATTAGATGCTATGTTAAACACGCCCGACAAATTAAAAAATAACACTCCTCTACATTATGCTTGCATAAAAGCTAATTTTGAAATTGTTGATGCCCTATTGAATTTTCGAATATGTAAACGAGAACCATTAAACAGGTTTAAAATATTTAGATTGTACATTTTTAATTTTTTAACTGTAATTAAAATTAAGAACAAATTATGATTTTTAGTTTCACGTTGTCAATTTTACACCTAATTTTCAACTTTTATTATTTTTAATTCAGAGAAAACAAAAAACCACTTGATTTGGTAGGGAAAGGAAGCAACGAGGCTTGTAATAAAATTAAATGTGCCTTCAGAAAGGAATCCTCTTTATGATGAATTATTTCACTTTTAATTATTTTTTCAGTGTATTATATTTGATAAAATTTTAACAATAATTGAAATTGACAATTAAATGATTTTAGTTTATACCAATTTATTTTTTGTATATAAAATTTATTTTCTTTTTTTTTTGTTGGAGGAAAAATGTCAGATATTAACAATTTAACTAATTTTAGTTTCTGATAAATTTAAAAATTTGACGAGTCTGGGAAGAATGGTTATTACTAGGTCGAAACGAATTCATGCAAATGGCCGACTTACTCTTGCTGTTGATCAGTGTGGAAATGATAAAAATAATGTAAAAATTTGTTATTAATTATTTTTTTTATTGTTTAAGGTTTATTGCTGTAGTTCTGATGATACATTTGGCGTTTGGACTTGTAATGAACGGGGTTCACTCGATGTTGATATTAGGAATACCGCTGATAAGTGCCATGGCGTGCTAGCTGTCTTTGTAAGTTTTTATTGTTATTCGTGTTTTAGAATTAACAGGGAGAAGATGTTTATTTGGCTCAAACAACTCAAGATGTAATTACTGGTGTTGATCAACAAGTGGTTGTTCGATATGGCCTCTCCTCATTTTTACCTTCACATGCATTGTTAACATTTTCTCTTGAAGTTACAGCTTTAGCAACAAATGGAGTTTATTTAATTGCTGGTTCAGGGTTAATTTTAAAAATTCAAAAAAATATTTTAAAATTTAATTTTAGAGATTTTATGGTTAAATCTATTCGACTGGATTGCCTTGGTGGTCAATTAACTATTGACCGTTATGAATGTGATGGTTAGTTTATAATTTTGATTTATTTAATTAATTTAACTTTAGCTGCAATTTTAAATATTTCAATAAGTCCAAATGGTGAACATTTTGCAATTTCCACATCTGATGGGAATGTTCATATCCGTTCAACAATGAAGAATTCACAGGCTAAGAAACCAATTGCTAAGTTTAAGGCATGTAATGAATTCTCTATTTCAAAGTTAGTTTTAATTAATTAATTTTTATAACAATTTAGAATTCAATGTCCTCGTATTTATTGTGCATGGGATCCGCAATGCAAATATTTGTTTATTCCTAGTAGAGGAGGTATTATTGTTGTTGATTGTTTGACATGGGATAGAAAGACTTTGCTTACACATCCAGATGTAGACTATGTTTGTCTTTTTTTTTTAGATTTTTATCAAAAATTTTTTAATTTTAGGAAAATTTCTCAGTTCTGTCACTTCAATCATCAGATAAAAATTTTCTGGTCGCTAGTACTATTGAGGGTTCAATTATTACCTGGAAGCATGTTTCTGACTCAAAATTTCAATTAATAAATATTTACAAAAAAATTCAAGCAGATATTGGAATCATTACTTCAATTGTTTTTCACCCAAATATTTCTGATCTTTTATTAATAGCATTTTCAGATGTTTTTTTTCGTTTTAACATAAATCTAAAAATTATTTTTAGGGCTACGTTTGCTCGATGACTGATTGTCAAACGGCTGATGCTCGTTTTGAACAATTTTGCACATCGTTGTCGAGAAAAGATAATACAATTTCAAATAACAACGATGACATACTTGACATTGAAGCAGTAGAATCTGATGGTCTTTTGGCTGAAGTTAATGCTAATGAAAATAATAATAAAGTTTTTACCCTTGAGAATGATGATAAATTTGAGGGTTAACTATTTCAAACTTTTATTATATAATCTTAGCATTTTAGAAATGGAAACTGATCTTGGATTAATCAAAGTATGAATTTCCAATTTTTTTATATTAATTGTTTGTTGTTAGTCTCAATTTGGTTTTGGTCAAAACGATGTTCTACTTAGTGAGAAGAAGTTATTCAACACGAATGATTTGGCGACTATGTTAACGGATAGAGAGCCTTGCACAACTATAAAAGGAATGAGAGTACCAAAATCATTTTCTGTTGGGTCTTCGCCAACTTCTGATGATGATGGACGATTCTTGGTATTTTACTTAAAAATTTATCTTAAATTCTGTTTAAAGGCTTGGAATAGTTTTGGTATAATTAAAAGTTTTAATGGCAATGATGAAGAAAGTTCAATTGAAATTAATTTCCATGACTCAAATGTCCATCATGAAATAATAATTGAAAATAAAAATTCAAAATATATATTTGGTAGTATAAGTGCTCATTTGATTGCATTAGCTTCGAAGAAAAATTCGGATGGTGAAAGTGTGTTATTTGTTAATAATGTTACTTGGTAATATTAAAATTAATTTTTTAAATTAAATTATAGTTGGGATCACGATGCTCGTCAATGGATTCAAACAACGGATGAAGGTGAGCAGATTGAAGGACTTTGTATTGGTGGGTCTTTTATTGCCATTGCAACCAATCTTCGTTTTTTGCGTATTTTCACCCCTAGTGGCACACAACGTTTTGTATTTTCTATTCCAGGTTATTTGAACTAAAAATAGCATTTTTATAAAATTTTAAGGCCATTTTCATACGCTTTGTGCACAGGAAAATAAGCTGGCAGTTGCTTATGCTACTGGAGCTGTTCTTGTTGTCACAGACGACGACTATGAACATCAGGTAAATTACAATTTGTTCTTTCTTTATTTCTTATCAACTACTAGCTTGCCATTAATGTGTATAATGTAAATTCTCTTTCTGGTGAATGTGCACCTTGTTTAGAATATACTGTGCCTTTGGCTATTTCTCTTTACTCAAAACTTCACTGGCTTCAGTTCTCAAATTATTGTAATTTGATTTCAATGGATGATGGTTGCAATTTAAGAATGTTGTTTAATTATTATTCCTTCAGAATGTAACTTTCGCATCTATCTTCACTCTAAAGGTGTATGGATTCCAATACTTCTTGGTATTGATCTGTTGAAAAATCCTGATGATGATTTTATTTGGCCTATTTCGTTATCTGAATTCCCAAATCCATATCTTCGATATTTCTATTGCCATAATTCAAAATATCCACCAATAAATAAGTCTTCTTTACCAACAACTACCGTTCCTTTTAAAATTCCAGTTATTAATCCGGTGATTTAAAAATATTTTTATTTAATTAGATTTAAATTTAGAAATCAGAAAAAGGAAAATTGGAAGCTGAATTGTTATCTATCGAATTACAACGATTTGTTTATCAAGAAAATTCATTAATTAGACCAGAACTTTTGAAAGAAGCTGAGAAATTGACAAATAATTATATTGCAAATTTAATGAAACTTTTTTCAATTTCTTGCAAGGTTTTTAAAGTTAATTTGTTTTATTATTATTTAATGTTTGTAGATGAATAGAGAGAATAGAGCTGTAGAAATTGCTCATAGATCTATTAATTCAAAGAATGTTCAGGGTTTATGCAACTATGCATCAAAAATACAAAGGTCAACTTTAAGTGAAAAGGTGTTAAACATTTTTGAACATTTTATTTTAATTTTTTAAGGTAGCAATAGTTGGTCGTGAACGTCTTCAAGCAATTGAGAATGAAAATGAAAGAAGACAATTAAATCACAAACAAATACCTTCAACACTTATTCCCTCCTCATCATCCATTAATGAAACTTCTTTGCCTTTAATTGCACCTTCAAAAATTCTTACGCATAAAAGAAAGATACCATCTTCAGTTTTTAATAGTAGTACAACTAACGCTGCAAATGCTGATTTAATGTATTATTTTAACAATTTTTTTTTAACAATGAAAACATTTAGAGAAGACGTTGGACGAATTCAGACAATTACTGAAAATGTTGAAAATACTGACAAAGTCTTTACAGTCTTTGAATCAAATGGAAAGGATAGAACTGATTTTCTCGATGAAAATGAAAGCCTTCCAAGTGATGGAGAAAATGAGAAAGGAGAATTGGACACAAGCATTGCTAGTTCAGCATTAGGATCTGCATTACTTTCCGATTCCTTTCTACTTGATAGTAGTACAACCAATAACCCATTTAAAGTAAAATTAAAAGATAATTCTGAATAAAATATTTTTTTAAAGAAAGCAAACAAAATACCTTTAAATACTGGCTCAATAATATCAAATAGCCGTGGTTTTGCAGAAAAATCAAAGGATGGAAACGTCGCAATTCCTGACTTTTTTGACACACTTTTGCCACCAAAAAGAAGGAAAAATTAATGCAATTTTAATCATTATAAATTATTTTTGCAACTTTTATTTATTTAATTTTATCATTATTATTAATTTATTTTTTCATTTGATTAATTACTTAATAAACATTTCATCATAATTTTTGTATTATCAATATTAAATTTTATCATTTAATTTAAAACCATCTTTTTAATATCTGTCAACTATTTGTAATTAATTTTTATTATTTTTAATTTCAGTTAAATAATTGTGTTATCGAAAAGTTTATTGTCTTAATGCAATTTCATGATTTGTCTCCAGAGATTTTGGTTTGAATGTTATTAACATTAATATAATAATTTGTTTTTAAGAAACGTATTTTTGAATTTCTCGAATTCCATGAGAGAATTAGAATTGAAAGGGTAAGTAAGGATTGGAAGAATTTATGTTGGAATTGGGCATGGTTAGATTGTCAAGATTTAAGATTCTCACGTAAAGATTTGTTTTTAACTGAAGATTGGAAGGATTCTGATGAAATTAATAGAAAAATTGAAGAACTGAATGTAGTCCAGACAACGGTAAGAATTTTTTGGAATTTAATATTAGAATAGTTGTTTTATTTTTTAGAACAAAATTTAAAAAATAAGTAATAAAATAAAAACTTTTAAATATTTAGATAACTCGACAATTAATTAAAGAACGAAATTGTCCTAAATTTGAATGTAAAGTTTGCCTCCTTTTAAAACTAATAATTTAAATAATTTAGCCTTTTATGTAAAACAAGAATTTGCAATACAAGCAAAAGCAATGGATGAATACAAAAAATTGTTTAGTAATCCAAGTCTTTATAAAATGAGAAGGCCTTCTAGAAGTGTTTGAATTATTATTAATTGTTTTTTTAAATTAAATCAATTTTTTAAGTTGGGTCTATTAATTGCTTTAATTCGTCGTTGTTCTAATAATTTAAAATGTCTTTGTCTCGAAGATGGAATTAATATTTCTACTCGTATTGGCCGTTATTTTCATTATTTGAAGCCTAATCTTACCCATTTTTCTATGGAAGAACCAATTGATTTGTGGCATTTAAATCAAATTGAAGAACATTTAGCTCCTTCACTTTTATCGTTAGGATTAAATTTAAATAAAAAAGTAATAATTTAAAAAAAGTTGATTATTTATAATTTATTTTAAAAACAGAAACAAACTCTCAATGCATTTCTTTCACTTGTTTTAAAATGTAAAAGACTTAATTGTCTAAGAATTAATAGAATAAATGATATTTTTGAGAGATCCACTAAAATTGGGCAAAAACAATTTTTACCTTTAAAATTAAAATATTTATATGTTAATGATGATTGTTATTATATAAAATGTTTATTTGAAATTACTAAAATTTGTCCAAACCTTTATTTTTTATTATTTAGAGCTGAATATTCTTATTATCATGTTTCTAATGATGTGATTTTAAATAATTTAGATTATCCTAGGTAAATAGTTTTTAATAAATAAAAATATATTTTTTTAAACAATTTATTTTAAACAATTTATTTTAAATAATTTATTTTTTAGCAAAATTAAAATTTTAATAATTTTTAGATTTTGTTCTCCTATTTTTTATGAAACAGATCCAAGATATTTAGATTTACATCCAAATTTGTATTCCTTACAGTCTTTAAAAATTGAATTTGATGAACTTACACAAGTAAATTATTTAAAAATTAAATAAAAATATTTTTTAGTCTGATTTATTAAAAATTGCTTCTTCTTGTCCAAATTTAGAACATTTAGATTTTATTTGGAAAAATTATGTTGATGATTTATATGGACCAGTTAATGCAAATCAATTAGAAGCTCTTTATTTATTTAAAAAACTTTCTTCTATTTCAATAGAAATATCTATAATTTTGAAGGGTTGTATAAATGAATCAATGCCTTTTCATGAAGTATTTTTAAATTAATTAATTTAAATAAATTTTAGTTATTTTGTGATTATAATCAAAATATTAGGTTTGATGATTTTCTTTTTGATATTCTTATTAATTTAAATTCAATTACTCCATTAAAAGTAAGTTTTTAAATTATTTTGAATTAACTAAATTAATAATGTATTTAATTAAATTATTTTTAATTTATCTCAGAAATTAAACTTTTTATTAAGTAAAAGTATTAATTATATTTAATAATTCTTTTTTTTCTTTTAGAATTTAGAGTTTCGTTATTATAATTCTTTTAGTTTTAAAAAAGAATATGTTCTGAAGATTGTCAAGAATTTAACTGTATTGTTTATTTTTATTTTTTATATATTTTTTTAAATTAAGAATTTGGAAACATTTTTATGTACTTTAATTTCATCTATAAAAATAAATGAATTTTTCCAAAATCTTGATAAAATATTAAAAGAAAATTTAAATAGATCTTCTTTTGCTTCTTTTCGTTTTATGGTTATTTTTAATTAAAAAATAAAATTATTTTTTAATTTTTTAGTTTGAAGAGTATCAAAAACCTAATATTATTTTTAAATGGAAAAAAGGATATCCTTTTAAATTAATTAAAATATCTAGTCCTTATAATACTTTTGGGCAATCACTTGTTTTCAAAAAAATATCGGATGAATACTTTGGCGAAAGAAATACGTTAGAAATTTAATTTAAAATTTATTTTATTTTTTTAATTTTCAGAAAAATTCTCTTTGGAATTTTTTAATAAAAGAATAAAAGAAGAATATTTCGAGATCTTTATTTAATTTAAAAAATATATTTAATAATATATATGGCTATTAAAATAATAATAAAATATTTTATTTATTTTTAATGTCTAAAAGGCAATTCTTCAATACTAATATTTCCAATCTTTTTTGTTTCTTGAATAATATTTTTGTCATGTTCTTTTAACTAAAATAAATAAATTAAAATTAATTATTTTATTTTTATTACCATTAAAGCCTGTGGAAGACATGAATTTTCATATTTATTTTTTTCACACAATCCACAACTTTCTCTACAATTTTCTTCAAGAAATAATCTTTTTAAATAATAATTTTTAATTTAAAATAATTATTTTATATAAACTTTGATTTTCCTAAACATTCTCCATTTTCTTTCCATTGTTTACAACTTACATGTCTATCTAAACATTCATTTGTTATATTAAATGTTGGAGTACAAATTTCACATGAAGCTTTACCTTTAAATTAAATTTTATTTAATTAATTTATTTTTTATTCAAGGTTATTAAGTAAGGTATTAATTTTAAAATATAATTCTAAATTCTTTACAATATTTTTCCATATATTTTTTATTTGTTTTGCATTCATTTTTCTCTGCCCAATGATCACAACAAGGATTTAAATTAAAACAATTTATAAAAGGTTTATGTATTTTTGATGCCATTTGTCGTGTTAAAAACCTTTGAGGAATTGGTACATTTGGTCTTCTTAAACGTCTACGTGTAGTAATACGAGGAGGTGGAGGAGGGGCAATACGTCTTTGACCCATTTGTCTAAGTTGAGGGAGAGGTGGAGGTGTTGGACGCCAAGGCTTAAGAATATGTTTTCTTTAAAATAAATTATTTAAAATTAATTACTGGAGGTGTTGGCCCTTGTTGACATCTTCCAAAAATACATTGTCCATTATAACAAGCATCCATTCCATCAAATCCTTCACAAATTCCACCAAATTTAATTTTAGCAACGCAATGCGGCCATCCATGATTAAAGTCACAAAATAAATATCTTTAAAGTTTAATTTAATTTTATAAAACTATATTTTAAATAAAATTTATTTTTTATTAAAAAATTTACCTAGATCCACATGTTGGTATTTGTGCTGAACATGTAGGACGTTGAGCATACTTTTAAATAATTTTAATTAAAATAAATAATTATAAAAATACTTACACGATATAATTGATCAGTATAAGCATTTGAAAGTCCTCAAGTTTTTTTTTATTTAATAAAACATTTTTATTAAAATTTATTTTTTCTTTTCTTTTTTAATTTTATTAACAAACCATCTTGATTTGAAAGAAAATCAAAAGGACGCATCCAAGCATAGGAAAAATGATATTCATTTCCACATGACCATAAATCTAATATTTTTATTGAAAAATTATTTAATAAAAAAGGAATTATAACTTGGTGTATAAGCCCATTCACGAACATCTCTTAAAAAAAAAAAATAATTATTTTGAATTAAATTTAATTAAAAAACTTTCTTTGCTGCCGTTGACGCCAAATTTCAAAAATTAAATCAACAAAAGAATGGTGCTAAAAAATAAATATAAAAATAAATTTAAAAATTAAATATTTTACACCATGTAGAAAATTGGATCATTTGCTGAAGTTTCTGGAACCTTTTTAATAAATAATTAAAAATTAATAAATAAAAATACCCTCATATCGCCGCCTACCCAAAAATGCTGAAATTTAATTTAAATTTAATTTATAAAAACTTTTAAATTAATTAAATTAAATATATTTTAATTATTTAATTATTTATTTTTTACAATATTTGAATGTGTATATTCTAGTGCATTGAAGTTTGTTGGAATTGGACAACCTGCGAGAGGTACTGTATATGAGAGTACCTATTTATTTATTTATTTTAAATAAATATATATTTAAATTAATTTAATTAAAAAAAAATAAAATTTTATTAAATTAAAAAGTTTTCTTTTTAAAATAATATAAACTGTACATGCTCAATATTTGGTTCATTTGCAACAGAAGCTAATTGTCCTAAATAAATAAATAAATAATTTATTTATAAAATAATTACCTTCAGTAAAAAGACCACCCTCACCAGAAAGTGTTCTTTTTTTATTTAATTAAAATAATAATTAATTAAAATATTTAAAATATTTAATACCTCCAAATTGTATTTCTTCCTTCTAATGTATTCCAAAAACTAAAAGGTCCATTAACTACTCGTCCATTAAAATCAATTTCTCCAGCAAATAAAGGAGAAAATATAATTGAATCTCTTGGATCAGGTAAATAAACATCAAGAACTTTTAATTAATTAATTAATAATTCTTTTTTTTTTTTAATTTTTACCAGAATCCCAATAGGGAAGGGCTACTGTAGGATCAATTAATCGAAGAGCAATTTCTACCCTTTTAATAAATTCTCTGTGCCAAGGAAGAAAACCAGGTCCAGAATGAGCACCTCCTTGGCTAACAGATTGATGTTCACGAGCAAATCTTGAATATTCTCCATTAAATTTTAATTGATTAAATGCTGAATGAAAACGTTCTCTTTCATCATCAGTCATCATTCTATACTAAAATAATTAATTTAATTAATTAATTAATTATTTTAAATAATTTATTTACTTCCTTTCTATATGCCATAGGTAAAGGTTGTCCATTAGGTAAATAACAATAACCATCATCTCTTATTATTCCCTAAATATTTTTTAAAAATATATTTAATTAATTAAAATTTACTCTAAAGAATGGACATAAACATTGTAATGTCATACAATCATAAGGATTCCAAGCAACCTGTCCACGTGAATTTGAAGAAACTGGGAGAGGTCTAAGCCATACAGGTGATCCAGGAACTGATGGAGGAAAAATATCATCAACAACACGAGTTAATGCTTGACGAGCTTTTCGATCAATTTGACGTAACTTTAAAAATAATTTTAAAAATTAAATTTTATTTAATTAAAAAACTTTAAGGCAAGTTTGTTTAAGAACATTTGTTGGTGCATCAGAGCAATCAGTTATTATATTTTTTGTTTTATTATTTAATAATATTGGTGGTCTTTGTATTTGTTGTGCAAAATTAAAAAATAAAATAAATAAAAATAAATAATAAAATAATAATAAATATTTTATTATTCTTTTTCTTTTCATTTAAAATACTAAAAATAATTAAATATTTAAATTAAATAAAATCCCTATTATTCTCCATAATTAATTAATTGTCTTTTTATTAAATAAATATGGTAGAAAATGAATTAAATTCATTAATTTAAAGTAGAATATTTATTTTGATTTTTAAAAAATAAAATTTGATAAAATTTCTTTAAAGAAAATTTTCTTTTATTTGAAAATGAAAGAGGTAATAAAATATTTAATTATTTTCTAAATAAAATATTTTTTAAAATAAATAATAATAATTATATATTATATATGTATATACATATATAAATTAATTAATTTTATTAAAAAATTTAAAAATAAATTTAAAGCAAATTTATATTTATTTTAAATAAATAAAACAAAGAGAAAATAATTTTTTAAAAATATTAAAAGAATTTTTAAATAAAAAATAATTAGTTTAAAATAACCTTTAAATATCGGGAAAAAAGAACAAAGAAATTAATTAATTAATTAAAAAAAAAAGTTTAAAAAATTTTTTAGAAATAAAAAAAAATAATTAATATAATTTAGTTAAAATAAGAATTAAAAATAAATAAATAAAAAAACTTTTTTTTTAAATAAAAATTAATTTAAAGGAACATCTATTTTTTTTAAAATTTATTTCCTTTTTTTCCTTAAATAATTATTTTAAAATAAATATTAAAGATTTTTTGGCCAAAAAATTACCCGCTGACCTATTTAATTTTAAATAAAAATTAAATATTAAACAATTATTTTTTAAAAAAATAAAAAAAAAATAAATAAAACAATTCTCTTCCTTAAATTTTTTTTTCTAGTTTTCTCTTTCTTCTTCTTTTTCTTTTTGGTTCCAATTTATTCCGGTAATTTTTTTGAGCAAACTTTTTTCCTTTTCCAAGTACTTCTCCGCGTATTCATTGTGTTCTATTTTTTTTTGTTAATTTCTCGCCTCTGGGTTTGTTAAATTAAAAATTTATTTTTTTTTTAAATATTTCAATATTTTGTTTATAAATATTTTGTAAAAAATAATTAATTAATATATTAACTTTTTATAAGAATATTTATTTAAAGATTTTAAAATTCTTTTCCAAAAATTAATTAATTAATTTTATTTTTTAAAAAATTGTGCTTTATTTTTTTATATTTTTTTAAATTTAATTTTTAAACATTTTATTCAATTAAATTATTTTCTAATTAAAAAAATTTTTGTAATTTGGCCACACTTTTCTCTTATTTTTTTTTTCTTAAAATTTTCAACAAATAATGTTGCTTTTAAACTTTTCTTTTTGTTTTTTATGTCATTTTTTTTTTTGATACAAACAATTAAAAAAATTTTTGCGAAGGAAATTTATTCGCGCAATAATTTTTTAGGGTTTTTATTTACCACAAATATATGTACATACATTGTAGTATATACTAATTTATTTGTTGAATAATTAAATAAATAAATACTACAAAGTATTTTTAAAAAAATAAAATATTAAAATAATTTATTAATTAAATTTAAATAAAATTAAAAAAAAAAAAAGAATAATATAAAAATATTTATTTAAATAATAATTTTTTAAATTAATTAATTATTTTAACGTTTTCCAAAAAGTGAAAATAAATTAGTAAAAGGATTATTATCATTATTATTTGTATTTCCATTACTTCCTCCACTATTTTCAATACCAAATAATTTACCTAAATCTAAAGGTGCAATCTATTAATTAATTAAATTTAATTTAAATTTAAATTTAAATAAACTCTATCACTGCCATAAGAATAAGAACCTTTTGTTGACATATCTTTCCAAAAATTCTCCATAAATTCTTCTGATTTGAACATTTTAATAAATAAAATTAATATAATAAAAATCTTAAAAATATTTATTAATATCATTTTTAATTTAAATATTTATTTAATAGTTTAAATATCTACCTATATATATTTAGATTTTGTACTCAAATTTTTTGATTAAATATGTGGAACGATTTTAAATTAAAAAAAGTTGAGAGATCAAAATTAAATTAATGTCCAAAAACATTAAAACATTTCTTTTTAATTTTTTAATGTTAAATACTTTTAAATTAATTATTTTTAAATTTTATTTTTTTAATAAAAGTTAATTTTATAATATTACATATAATAATTAATTGTAAATTTGTCAAAAGGTTTTTAATTTGAATTAAATATTTAAAAATAAATTATTTACATAAACATTCCTCACAAAAATATTTTATTATATTTAAAATATTTTGTTTTAATTAGATGAAAATAAATAAAAGCATTTTCTTCTTTAATTTATACATAATTATACAAAATTTAAATAAATAAAAACAATATATTTAATATATGTATATTATACATAAAACATTAATAGAATATATGTATAGGATAAGTTTATATTATATGTATGTATTATTAATAATAAATAACTAACAACTTGGAACACATACATATGTACATACACATACAATTTAAAACGTTTAGAATTTTAATGGCATATTTCCTTATTTACTATAAATAGATTTTGTAAAAATCTTTTCAATAAATTGTTTTTAAGTTAAATTACCCCAATATTTAATAAAATTAAAAATGAAATGATACAATGGCTCCCCGACTTTCCGTCAATGGACTTTCCGTCAATACTTTCCGTCAATAAACGAATATTTTAAAAAACTTAAAACACTAAAACGGTTCTAATATACAATAATACGTATTTTTCCATGCATTAAAAATACATTTTGGTACAATTATTTAAATTAGAAATAGGACTAAGTTGAGAAATTTCAATCAATAAGAGGTATTTAACATTTTCTTGTTTTGGGAGCCTATGGATTACCAGATTATCCCTAATTATACTTCAATCCTCTTCAGCTTAAAAGTTATGATCAGATTTATCTATGGCAATAGCTGTACCAAAATGTCATGTCCGAAATGTCGAGACCGAAATGTCGTTTCTTGGCCGGTTTACCGAAATGTCTGGACACAGATATTTTAAAAATATTCGTTTATTGACGGAAAGTCCGTTGACAGAAAGTCCATTGACGGAAAGTATTGACGGAAGGTCCATTGACGGAAAGTCCATTGACGGAAAGTCGAGACACCGATACAATGGCTAATTTTTTCAAATATACATTAGCCGAATTATCGTCTTTTATGAATAATTTTTCAATTTAGATATTTATTGAGTTTTTTGGGCGGTCTGAGAGCGTCAAAAAATTGTGTTCAAAAACAAATCATAGTCTATACCCATCAACTAGCTATAAGCCAAATCGAGCTAATTTTAAATTATATAAAAATTGTAATACTTTTGCACGAACATAAACATAAATTTGCACAAAATGAATGACTATTGAAAAGGATTATTCTAAATCATTGAAGGATACCGAAACAATCTTAGAGGAAGTCAATAATGTATATTAAGTCTGACAAAAAGCTACAACATAAGAAAAATCTAAATCACTCAGATATTCACTTAAATCATACACAAAATAAAGTAATCAAACAAATTATATATTTATTTGCGAAAAAGAAACAGAACATGAGTAAATACATACAAAGATACAGGGTGAAAATATATCGCATTTACAACAATTAGAATAGGGAACAAATCACATTATATGAAAGGAATCCTATGAGCTTGTTATTATCCAAATCACTCGTCGAACTTCTGTCCTGGCTTCGGTTTGCGGCAGAGGACAAGAAATTTGCGGACGGCTGGTCCCTCGAAGCGCTCGTCCTTGCCAGCGACGACAGCCGATGCACGCTCGTTGCGAATGTCCGCCTTGCCAAGTGCTTCTTTGCCGTCCGGGAGTGTCAGCAGGCACGGAGAGATATTTCCTGAAATTAACAAAAATATTTTTAAATACTTATGTAAATGGAAAAACACACCTTTCACATGATCAACATGGACTGGGTAGTAGACTCGGGCGTTCTTGTCGAAAACTGCCGCATCACTCCACGGACGCCAATGGTAGTCGTATCCTCGAACTCGATCTGGAAGATCGACCAGAACTTGAATGGATCCAATGTTGTCCACGAAAGCCTTGCCGTTCCATCCGAAGGCAGCCGAAACCTAAATTAGCAAGAGAGTAATTATAATTTAATTAGGAAAGGAAATTAAAATATCACCTTTCCGCCGTTGTTCCATATGCGTCCCATCACCGGCTCTCCATGTACGTACCATAAGGCCACATGTTGTTCACCAGAGTCCCCTGCCGTTGCGTTCAATGTCCTGTCGCATGCCTTGATAGTTTTGTAGTGTGGCCATGCATCTCCCATCCTGATGTCAGCCCATTCATTCAACATGATGAGCGGAGGTGGAACAGGTGGAGGAGGAGCTTTGAAGCACACGTTGCACACACATCCTAGCGGGCCTCCCTTTAGATTCCTATAAAGGGAAAAGATAGATTATTTATTAATAAAAAACAATTGACCTCATGATGATTTTCATTTCCGAGAGCGGCTTTCCAGTGACGCATTCAGCCTTCCCTCCCTGAGAAAAATAAGCCTCTTCTGTCTTCATGTTCAGGTAGCCGAGCAATGTACCGCCATTACGCCCTTCCCAGAGTATAGGCATCGAATCGCCGCATCTGACCAGCTGGCGGACATCGGTCTTCTCGAAGCGTTCCTTGTACTTGATCCATTCGTACCAGTATCCGAGCGTGTTGTGGTCTCCTTTGTACTGCAGCACCTATATAAAATAGAAACCGTTAGTTACATAAAATTAATAAAAAAATTTTAACTCACTTGAATCATGCCGCCAAGATCCTCTTTCCCTGTGAGCTCAGCTTTACCGTACGGGAATGAAGCTTGCACAACACCGCCGTCGTTCCATGCGTAGCCGTGGACAGGCTTTCCGTTCTTGTACCACAATGCGACGTACATGTTCTGCTGGCCCAACACTTTGACAGGATTGTCAGGGAACGGAGCACCGATCGGATTGAACGCCCAAGTGTCTTCTTTCGGAGCAGGGTTCGGCATTGTAGATGTTGACGAGACTGATGGAAGTATGAGTTGCTGCGGTTGATGGTTGCTGAATGAGAAAAATTCGACGCTTTTATAGAGAAAATTTACGACTTCTGACTCAAATACTATAAAAGCGCTGAATTTTTCTCATTCAGCAACCATCAACCGCAGCAACTCATACTTCCATCAGTCTCGTCAACATCTACAATGCCGAACCCTGCTCCGAAAGAAGACACTTGGGCGTTCAATCCGATCGGTGCTCCGTTCCCTGACAATCCTGTCAAAGTGTTGGGCCAGCAGAACATGTACGTCGCATTGTGGTACAAGAACGGAAAGCCTGTCCACGGCTACGCATGGAACGACGGCGGTGTTGTGCAAGCTTCATTCCCGTACGGTAAAGCTGAGCTCACAGGAAAAGAGGATCTTGGCGGCATGATTCAAGTGAGTTAAAATTTTTTTATAAATTTTATGTAACTAACGGTTTCTATTTTATATAGGTGCTGCAGTACAAAGGAGACCACAACACGCTCGGATACTGGTACGAATGGATCAAGTACAAGGAACGCTTCGAGAAGACCGATGTCCGCCAGCTGGTCAGATGCGGCGATTCGATGCCTATACTCTGGGAAGGGCGTAATGGCGGTACATTGCTCGGCTACCTGAACATGAAGACAGAAGAGGCTTATTTTTCTCAGGGAGGGAAGGCTGAATGCGTCACTGGAAAGCCGCTCTCGGAAATGAAAATCATCATGAGGTCAATTGTTTTTTATTAATAAATAATCTATCTTTTCCCTTTATAGGAATCTAAAGGGAGGCCCGCTAGGATGTGTGTGCAACGTGTGCTTCAAAGCTCCTCCTCCACCTGTTCCACCTCCGCTCATCATGTTGAATGAATGGGCTGACATCAGGATGGGAGATGCATGGCCACACTACAAAACTATCAAGGCATGCGACAGGACATTGAACGCAACGGCAGGGGACTCTGGTGAACAACATGTGGCCTTATGGTACGTACATGGAGAGCCGGTGATGGGACGCATATGGAACAACGGCGGAAAGGTGATATTTTAATTTTCTTTCCTAATTAAATTATAATTACTCTTGCTAATTTAGGTTGCGGCTGCCTTCGGATGGAACGGCAAGGCTTTCGTGGACAACATTGGATCCATTCAAGTTCTGGTCGATCTTCCAGATCGAGTTCGAGGCTACGACTACCATTGGCGTCCGTGGAGTGATGCGGCAGTTTTCGACAAGAACGCCCGAGTCTACTACCCAGTCCATGTTGATCATGTGAAAGGTGTGTTTTTCCATTTACATAAATATTTAAAAATATTTTTGTTAATTTCAGGAAATATCTCTCCGTGCCTGCTGACACTCCCGGACGGCAAAGAAGCACTTGGCAAGGCGGACATTCGCAACGAGCGTGCATCGGCTGTCGTCGCTGGCAAGGACGAGCGCTTCGAGGGACCAGCCGTCCGCAAATTTCTTGTCCTCTGCCGCAAACCGAAGCCAGGACAGAAGTTCGACGAGTGATTTGGATAATAACAAACTCATAGGATTCCTTTCATATAATGTGATTGTTCCCTATTCTAATTGTTGTAAATGCGATATATTTTCACCCTGTATCTTTGTATGTATTTACTCATGTTCTGTTTCTTTTTCGCAAATAAATATATAATTTGTTTGATTACTTTATTTTGTTTATGATTTAAGTGAATATCTGAGTGATTTAGATTTTTCTTATGTTGTAGCTTTTTGTCAGACTTAATATACATTATTGACTTCTTCTGAGATTGTTTCGGTATCCTTAAATTAGACGCAAAATGATTCGATACCCTTTCGGTCTTTGAAATAAATATATCAGAAAAATGTTAAAGCATAATTTCAATTAAATGAATTATTTAATTATTTGTACGCTTCTATAAAATTAATAATTGAATTCAAATAATAAGTTTTTTTTCTTTCAGTGCGTTAAAAAAAAAGTGGAATATTTATTTCGTTTAGATTTTTAACTTTAAAAGGAAATAAATTAGTATTGTTATTTAATTGCAAGCTGTATGTAGTTATTTAAAATATTATATCATTTGAAAATAATAATAAATATTTATTGTTGTATTTAAGTAAATTTAAAGAATATGTACATAAAATCAAATATGATGTTTATTTAAATTATTTTTTTAACTTTCATCTTCCATTACCAAATAAAAATGCTAATGGATTGTTATTATCTCCTCCACTTCCACTTAAGGCTCCCAAATCAAGTGGCTCATGCTTAATTAATTAATTTTTAATTAATAAAAAAAGAAATTTGATTTATATTTAACTATATTTATATTAAAATTAAAAAAAAAATATTTAAAAATAATTAATTTGATACCTTTTCACTTCCGTAAGAATACGAACCTTTAGTTAAAAATTCTTCCCAAAAATCATCAGAATTAACAAAATGTAAGAAAATAAAAATTATTAAATTAATTAATTTTAACATTTATCTATATATGTATAATTGAAATACAAAAGATTTATTAATTTTTAGCTAAAAAAATATTAAATATATTTAATATTGGGACAATTATTAGAAGAGTTTATATATAAAAATATATTTATTTTTTACTTCCTTTTTAACAAAAACGAATGATTAATTAGTTCGTTAAAAAAATACTCTTTAAAAAAATAATGTATTAATATGTATTTAGAACAAAAACTAGATTTTGTTTTGAAATTTTTCCTTTTTCCGTTCTAAATACTTATATTAAACTTTTTAAACATTAAAAAGTATGTTATTTTTTTAAAATTTTTATTTTCACCTAATGTCATTTTTAATTTAAAAAAAAAATTTTATATATGTATATACATATTTAATTTAGAAATGTACTCATATTAAATAATATAAAAATGGAAAATAAATTGATCATTAATTTATCATTTATTGAGAAAAGAAATCAAAACAATTTAAAGAATATTTTAAAAAATAATTTTAAATTATTTATTAAATAAATATTTTATTGAAATTAAAAAAATAATTAATTTTCATAAAGTTAATTGAGTAAATTGGATAATAAATTAATATTAAAATTTTAAATATTTTTATTAAAATTTAAGTTTTTCATTTCAAAAATTTTTAAATAAAATTTTCTTCTTTTAAAATATATTTTAAAAAATTTAAACATTAAACTTTCGAGAAGGATTAATCTGTCATAAATTTTAAGATTTAAATATAAAAAGAAAATTTAAATGAAAAATAAATCTAAGAATAATAAATATTTATTCTCTAAAAGTGTTTACGTATTTTAATTGTTTTTAAACATTAAAACTTTTAAAAATGTTGAGTTATATACATTTATTAATTTTAAAATTATTTTTATTTTTGTTACTAAACATTTGTTTTGTAAATACTTGTTACCCAACATCATACAATAAAATACCCATAACAACAACAACTAAAACAACAATCTCAACTATAAAAACATCAACAAAAACCACATTATCTACTAAAACATCAACTACTATTAAAACAACAAGTAAAACAACTAAAAGTCCACTTGTTTGTTGTAAAAATATTAAACAAATAAATTCAACAACATTTCATAATGGGAAATTAATTGTAAAATATTTTAAAAAGAATAATAATTTGAATTGTTTTAATAAAGTAAAAATTAAATGTTTGTAAGTTTTTATAATTTTTTAAATTAAGTTTTACTTTACAAAGTTTATTTAAAATTAAAATAAGAATATTATTTAAAAATATTATTTAATTTTTTTTATTTAAAGAGAAATAAATTAAATTATTTTTAATTTAGTAATTCATTATTTAATCAACAAAAATATCAATTAGCAATTCTTGATGCATCTGGAAAAAATTTTTTAATTATTAATAATACAAAACAAATAAATATTAAAATTAATTGCTTAAATATAAGTAATAATTATAAATGGATATTTAAAGGAAAAGAATTAAAAGAAAATAGTGTTCAATGTATTTTAGCTAAAAAAGGCAACTGTTTTTAATTATTATATTTATTTATTTATTATTATTATTATTAATTTATTATTAATTTATTAAAAATTAATTATTTTTAAAAATATAAAAATTTATTTTAATTTTCAATTTAATTATTTTTTTTATTAAAATAAAATAAATATTTTCTTCAAATATAAATCTGACCACATTTTCTTAAAAGAATAATAAATTATCAGTACAAAATTATCATTTAAATTATGGGATGAGAGGAAAAAAAATTTTCTCCATTTTTGCAACTTTACCACGTTGTCTATATATTTAAAAAAAAAATTTCAATGAAAAACAATCCTTTAAAATATAAATTTAATATTTTATTCATTTTCAACGAAAAAATGAAATTTAACAATTATTTTGAATTAATTTAATTTTAAATTAAAAATTGAATATTAAATAAATAAATAAATTAATTAATATTAAATTCTGAGAGAAATAATTTATTTAAAAATTGTAAAAATATTTAAATTAAATATTGTTTTGTATTTAATTAAAATATTTGTTATATTTAATATTTAAATAGATTTTTGAAAATTATACTTTAATATCTATTTTTTTTTAAAGATTATTTAAAAAAAAATTAAATTTAATTATTAACATATTTATTCTCCAAAAGGAATATAAAACATATATAAAAGTAAAAAAAAATTAAAAAATCATTTCTGAATATATACAGGGAAACAAAAAAAATTTTTAGAGTTTCTTTGATTCTTAAATAGTACATTGTATAATATTTATATTGTTTAAGTAATTTACTCTCAAAACTATATGACATATAACTAAATTTTAGTAAATAATAATAATAAATTGAGTTTATATATAATACAATTATTTTTTACATATAAATTTAAGGTTTAATTAAATTTAAATTCATACTTAAATTGCCCGCTCTCATTTATTTTTTCCTTTTTTCAAAAATAATATTTGCACTGATAAAATAAAATATTAATCTTTAAATAAATAAATAAATAAATATATTTATTTATTTATACAAATATTTACATACATTATATATATTTTGGCAATGTTTATTAACAAATAATATTAAATTTTATATTGCTATTAAAATTAATATTTTTCCCCACTATGTACTGATAAGAAAATATAGAAGGTAATTTTATTTGAAAATTTTGTGCAAAAAATAAAAAGAAAATAATTATGTAAATAAATAAATATTTAATAAATTATTTAAATATTTATATGTACATATGTACCTAAGAATTGTAGTACTATTTTTAATTAAATATATATAAATGTACTAAAAATATCAACAACCAATATAATTATTAATTTTTTGTGTTTTAATCTTAAAATATATAAAAATATTATCATGTGATTTATACTCCCTCCTTAATCATTTTGTAACTCTTCTTCTGAGTCCTTTATAAATTTCCGTCCATTTTTACTTTATTTTCATTTAATATTTCATTGCAATCTAATAAGTAATTGGTAGTGTCTGGGACTGATTGCTTTTTCTTTATTTTTTTTTTATTTTAAATTTAATCACTTCCCTAATGTCTGAAAAAATCTGATGCAATAATTTTAATAAAAATATTGAAAAGTAATTAAAGTACACGTGAATGCCATGAAATTTATTTAATAATTTTTGATATTGCCATTGATAATTTTTGGCGGTCTAAGTACATTAGCAATATTTTATTACATATTTTAATTATCTTTTAGTATGTACATACATAAATATATATAAATTAGTAAATAAATAAAGGATAGAATAATATTTAATTTATATATAATTATTATTTTTTCAAAAAATATTTTAATTAATTAATTTATTTATTTAACAATTCAATTCTTTTTTAATAGTAAAAAGAGTAAGTACTTAATACAAACTAATAATTTTATTAGCTCTTTCTTCTTTGGACTTTAGAATTACTATCTAATTTTTATTTCGTTGATTAAATGGACAATCCGAAAATTTGTCCATTTTATTAAGATACCAAATAAGTGAGTATGTACATAGTATTTATATATTCATTTTAGTTTAATTCATTTAAATATATTCATTCCTTAAAAAAAATAATAATTTTATTTTTTCCCAAATAAAATCACATCTTTACCTCTTTTTCTTCTTCTTCTTCTTCTTTTTTTATCTAAATATTATAATTTTAAGTATATATAATTTAAATAATAAATTAAATTAAAATGTCTAAACAAACAATTAATCAAAGCAATGGAACTGTTAATTCACCAAAAAATTATGTTTTGGAAGCTGTCCCAGATGAAAAAACACTTGCAGAATTAAGCTGGTAAATAATTATATTAAATATAAAATTATTTAAATTAATTATTTTTAATATAATTTTAATAAATAAAAAACATTTTTACTCTAATATTAATATTTAAAAGAAATTTTTATTAAAATTATAGTAAATCCTCTTAAATATAATTTTTAAATTTTTCAGTTATGCTATTGACTATTGTCATACTATTGGTTAAAATTAATTTTTAAATTAATATTTTTAATTATATTAAAGGAAATGTTGCTCTTTGGAATGAACGTAAAGATAGCCATGATATTGCTGTAAATAATTAATTTAATTTTTTTATTATTTATTTTATTTAAATAAAGGTAACACCTCCAATTGCTTTATTACCATCACCTTTTCCTGCTGAACTTTTTGAAAAAGCCAAAGCAGTTCAACAAACACTTAGTGAACTTTACTTTAGAATTTCTTTGGATCATGATTTCCTTATTGATGCTTATAGAGATGTAGTTAAAGCTGATAAAGTTGAGAAATTTAATAAAAATTAAAAATTATTTAAATTATAGTGGATAGCTAAACAAATTGAATTAATGGAAAAAGTTAAAGCTGATGGAATTAGACAACCAATTTGTGTTCAACTTCAAAGAGCTGATTATATGTCACACTGGGATGAACAAGAACATAAAATGGAATTAAAAAATGTTTAAAATTTTTTAAATTAATAATAAAAAAAATTATTAAATAAAAAAGAAGAAGAATTTAATTTAATTAATTTAAAATAATTAAAGGTTGAAGTAAATATTGGTCAAGTTGGAGGTCCAGGTTGTGCTACTTTAATGTCAAAACTTCACAAAAAAATGATTCAAAAAGTAGAGAATTTACGTTATGGACCTTTAACAAGTACTGTTAATGGTAAATTACCAGAGAATTATCCAAGAAAGGGAATGGCTGAAACTATGTTCCAAGCATGGAAATTATTTGGAGATAAAGATGTATGTACATATAATTAATTTAAATAAATTAAATTAATTATTTTTAAAGGCTGTAGTTGTTTTTATGAATCAACCTGAATTATTCCCAGTTTGTCATTTTGAACAATTACAATTTATTCAAGTTATATTTAAAAATAAATAAATTATTTTTAAAATTAATTTTTAGTTTGAATTGGAAAAATTAGCACGTAAAGAAGGTTTTCTTATTAATGTTATTCGAATGCCTATTAAAGAAACAGCACAAAGGTTATTATTTAAATATAATATAAAAAATAATTAAAAAAAATAAAGACTTTGCCTTAATGAAAAAGATTATACAATGTATGCTGATGGAAAACGTGTAGCTTTAATTCATATGGCCTATGGATATTTACCTGAACATTATCCTAGTGTATGAAAATAATTATTTTATTTAAATTATAATTTATATTAAATAAAGGATAAGGAATGGCAAATACGTTTTGATATGGAACGTTCAAAGACTATACTTTCTCCAAATATTCGCCTTTCTTTGAGGTAATTTTTTAAATTATTTATAAAATAATTTAATTAATTTATTTAAAGTGGAACAAAAAAAATTCAACAAGTTTTGGCTAAACCAGGGGTTATTGAACGTTTTTTGCCTGGACAAACAGAAAAGATTGCTTTATTGCGTTCAACATTTACAGGACTTTGGGGATTAGAAGAAGATAATGATAATATTAGAGCAATTATTAAAGATGCTATTGAAGTATATTAATATATTTAATTTAATTAATTAAAAATTAATTAAAGTACCCAAAAAAATATGTAATGAAAGCACAACTTGGTGCTGGCAAAGGAAATTATTTTGATGAACAAATGGCTGATATGTTAAGTCGAATGAGTGTTAAAGAACGTGGGGCATATATTTTACAACAAAAGATTTGGCCAGTTGTTGCTAAGGTAAAGAAAATTAAATTAATATTTAGTTAATTTAATTAATTAATTAATTAATTAATTAAATTAATTAATTTAATTAATATTTAATTTAAATTAAGAATTATATGAAACGTCCATTTGAAAAGCCTACACTTGAAAATATTGTTAGTGAAGTAGGAATTTATGGTTCATTTATTGGTAATGAACAAAATGGAGGAAAAGTTCTTTGGAATAGAGTTGAAGGTTATTTAGTTCGTAGTAAGGTAAAAAATAATAAAATAATTTAATTTAATAATTTATTTATTTAAATTAATTTAGTGTCATAATGTTAATCAAGGAGGGGTTAGTGAAGGTGGTGGTGTTGTTGATTCTTTAATTCTATTTCCAGAGAATGAAATGAAATAAAATAATATTGAGATGACAAAAAAATAAATAAATATTTTTTTTTTAAATTTAAATTTACATTTACTATATTATTTTAATTTAATTATTTATATAACTTTAAATATTTAAATAAATTTGTTAAAATATTATTTTAATTAATAAAAATATATATTTAATTTAAAATTAAATAAAAATTAAATTGTTTCTCTATTCAATTACTAATTTTGTATGTTTTGGACAAGGACAATAAGCAGCATCCTCTCCAGGTATTCCATTCTCTCCAATCTAAATATTTATTTAATAATTTAATAAATAATTAAATTACTTCTCCATTAATTCCTTTAGGTCCAGGTATTCCTTGTAATCCTTTTTCTCCTTCATTTCCTTGTTCTCCTATATTCCCAGGTATTCCATCAATACCTGGATTACCTATTTCTCCTTGTTCCCCTTGTTCTCCTTTAGGTCCTTTATTTCCTGGTATTCCTTTACCCCCTGAATTTGCTTGTAATCCTGGTATTCCTTTAAATTAATTAATTACAAAATTATTTTATATAAATAGATATTTATTAATAAAATTTATTAAAAAAAAAATAAGAAAAAAGTAATGAACTAATTAATTAATTATTACCTGGCATTCCTATTTCCCCATCTTCTCCAACTGGTCCTAAAAAATTAAATTTAAAAAAAAAATAAATAAATATTTAATTATTACCTGGATCTCCAATTTCTCCTGGAGGGCCTGGATCTCCACTACGTGCCTGTAACCCTACAGGACCAACTGGGCCTCTCGGCCCCGGCATTCCTGGTCTAATTATAATTGTTTATTTATTTTAATAAATTAAATATTTTAATTAAATATAATATAACCCTCCCTACCTGCCAGGTCGACCAATCTTTTAAATATAATTAATTTTTATAAATAATTTTTAAAAATTTAAAACTTCTCCTGGTGGCCCAGCTGGGCATTGGATACATGGTTGAGAATATAATTGATCACCTAATAAAGTACCAGATATACCAGGAGAACCAGCAAGTCCAGGAATTCCATCAACTAAAAATATAAATAATTAAATTAAATATTTAATTTAAAAACATCCATTTTCTCCATTCTTTCCCGGAGGGCCTTTAACTCCAGAAGGACAATTATTTGGATAATTATTTGCACATTCTATTAAATAATTTTTATTTAAATTTAATTAAAATATTTTTATCAACCACATTGTTGAGATAATCTTTTTATTCGAATTAATTTATTTTTAATTAAAATATCTTCAAATTTATTTAATTTTTGTTTATTTTCTTCTTTTTGATTAATTATTTGATTATTTAAATAATTAAAATTAATTATTCCATTCCATGCTTTATTAGTTAATTCCTTTATTTATTAAATTAATTAATTAATTTTAAAAAAATTTAAATAAAAACATTAAATTCAATCATTTCTTTTTCCAAATAATTAATCATTAAATTAGTATCAGAATATATATAATTTAAAGAAATTATACTAATTAACATCATTAACAATGAAATAAAAATAGATAAATAAAATATAATATTTATTGAATTATTAATTTTTTTAAATTTAAAATTTATTGAAGAATTAATTTTTGAAGAAATAAACATTTTTAATTAATTAATTAATTTAAATAAATTATTTAAATATTTTTTAAAAAATAATTATATTTTAATTCTTATATTAATATTTATTCTATTTATAATTAATTTATATTTTAATTTTAAAAAATAAATTATTTTAGTATTTTTAAAGAGTTTTTTTTTGGCTATGCTCAAAAAAGAGTTTTTTTTTTTTAATAAAAATTATATATTAAAATATTCCCCGCTGATTGCGCATTAACTAAAAATTTGTAACGATTCTACCTAACTAAATACATACATAATATATATATACAACTAGTTTTATAATATTTATTTATAAATAAAATGAACAAAAATTCTTTAAAAAAAAAAAAAATATTTTATTTATTTTTATCTTCTTTATCCATTTTTGTTTGTTTAAATTAAAAATAACAATTAATATATAAAAGGGAGTGGAAAAAAATAAAAAAAAAACTTTAATTTTTCAAATAAAAAATTAATTTAAAAAAAAGTTTCATTTAATGAAGATTTGAACAATTAATTAATTAATTAATAATTATTTTGATTTAAAGTCTTCCCTAAAAATAAAATAATTTTTATTTTATTAAAAATATATTTAATTTAAATTTAATTTTATTTCTAATGATTGTAAAACATGAAAAGCACCAGGACCATGATGATGGTGTACTTTTCTGTTACCTTCTTCTGGTAAATTAATTGATTTTAAACCAGCTAAATAATCAGTTACATCTAAACCATTTGCATGTTTTAGAACTAATGGACCTTTTTTTTTAAAAAAAAGAAAATATTTAAAATAAAATAATTAACCTCCAGGATGGTGTGGAACAAAAGAAGTAATATCAAATGTTTTATTTCCATAACGTACAATAATTTTTTTATCAGCAGAATGAGCGTTTAACTTAATTATTTAAATAAATAAATAAAATATTTAAATTAAATTATTTTTTAAATAATTTTACCACAAAAATTGCCAATAAACAAATAAAAATAAATATTAATAATGTAAAAACCCGTAAAGTTTTCATAACAACTAAAATAAAATTAATTAAAATATATTTAATTTAAATTAATTTTCAGGCCAATTAAAGAGAAAGAAAATAAGAAAACTTTACAAAATATTCTTTTCTATGTACCTTTATTAAAATGTTTTACAAAATATTTTTATTTTATTTTTTTTACGTGTTTAAAGAATTAGCCAGGCCATAATATTACATAAATATATTTATTTATTTTATTTTTATTTCTTCGCCGATTCACTTGTTTGGCTGTTTTTTTTAAATAAATGCGTAAAAGAAATCAATCCAATTCTGTTTTCACTTTTATTTTCTCTTAACCTTCTCTAATACTTGGAGGTATAAAACAAGTTTTATTACTTAAAAAAACTTTTTTTTTTTTAAATTCTTTTAAAAATTTAATAATTTTATTTTGTATATTAATTTTTCTCTTTTATCTGTTCTCTCAATTCCTTTTTTCATTTTCTAGTATGTACATATTTTCTACATATTTTTAAAATTTTTTCGTCATTAAATTTTTTTACATCTATTTAAATATTTATTTATAAAAAATTTCTATAAAAAAAAAAATAAACAAATTATTTAATATTATTAATCAAAATAAACTTTTATTTATATTTACTTTTATTTATTAGAATTTATTTGATAAATAATTTAATTAATTAATATTAATTTATCAATGTTTTTTTATTAATATTTTTTTCATTTTTCCCCTAAAAAATATTAAAATATTTATATAAGTTCAAATAAATTTTAATTTAATTTTAAACCTTAATTTTATATTTTTACTATAAAAACCAAATTTAATTTTTTTTCTTTTTTATTTATAATATACATTTTATTTAATTTAATTTAGGTTTGTTTTATATTAATTTAATTTAAATAATAAATTTTTTTTTCAGAAAGTTGTCTTTTTAAAATGTGTATTTTCTCAACTTTTGTTGTTCCATTTATTTCTATTATTATTCTATTTTCAACCTTCTCTTGTTGTAAGAAACGACAACAATCTAAAAAGAAGTCAATTAAAACTATTACTACTTCTAAGTCAACTAAATATCCAGAATATCCATTATTATCAAAAGAGAATTCAACATTGGGTATTTTAATTACTTTAATTAAATTTATTTATAAGATTGTACTCTTTCTAAATCAGTAACTACTGCAAAAAGTTCTGGAGTGTCTACAGCAGAACTTTTATCTAAAAAGTCTGCTAAAACAGCAATATCTCAAAATAATTCTGTTTCTACACAAAATAATAATACTATTTCTGTTACAACTTCTAAATCAGAAATAATGCCAGCTACTTTAAGTACTTCAGAAATTGAAGGAAAATCAATAACTATTAGTAGTGTAAAGAATTTATTAAGTACTGAAGAAATTTAAAATATAAATAAATATTGTTATGTATGATGA